>OZ030015.1:74147456-74464956 GCA_964023405.1 Apodemus agrarius | reverse complement strand
CTGGTTTCTTCCCTAACCCCTCCACAGACCCCACCTCTGAATTAATACCTGGAGCATTCAGAAAGCAAGAGACAGGAATCCTGAATTCACAGGGCCAGTGTGTGCAGAACTGGGGAGGGACCATGGCTGCCTTCTGCCAAGCCCAGACCGCTCACAATCACCTGGCTACTACGTATTTCCCGGTCGTTTTGTATGTGAGTGTGTGTGAGTGTGTGTGTGTGTGTGTGTGTGTGTGAGTGTGATGACTTATGGAGAGGGTGAAGCATCAACTCTACTTTTGTTTTGTTTTGTTTTGTTTTGTTTTGTTTTGTTTTGTTTGAGACAGGGTTTCTCTGTGTAGCCTTGGCTGTCCTGGAACTCACTCTGTAGACCAGGCTGGCCTCGCACACAGAAATCCACCTAGGTGCCTCTGCCTCCCAAGTGCTGGGACTACAGGCATGCGCCACCACCGCCCAGCAACTCTACTTTTAAAAAAAAAGAAAAAAACAAGATTTTTGTGCTCTACATTTAAAAGTATGGAGCTTGGTGAGACAGTGACCTGGCAGGAGCTTGTCTACACAATCCAGAGAGGAAGAAAATGAGGTGGACTCTTGGGAATCAGGAGGCAGGTTTCTTAAGGTTTTGTGTCTAAGTGATGAGCGGACACAAAGCCAGTAGTGAGCTCTGATGGCCCTTAGACAGCCCAGAGTGAGAGCCAGACTCCTCCCCTGGAAGATCCCACAGAACTGCAAGATTTAGCACCCTAATGGAAACCCTCTAACAAACACAGTCTCCCTCACCTGTTCCTGAGAAGCAAGTGTGCAGCCTGCTTCCAGGACACACCAGGGAGAGGGCGTGGGGACAACAGTGTTTACAGCAGCTCTTCAGAGAGACCCCAAGGGAGCTCAGGTCTCTTGACTTGAGTCAAGGTCTCTGGGGCCTGACTTTACATCTGAAGAGAGAACGTGGTTTCATTGTTTAAGAGAGAACTGGCAGGCCGGCGATGGCGGCAGACTGGGATGCGGGCAGTAGGTGGGCAAGGCGGTGGCCCGCGGATCCCTGAAAGGTTTTACGCATGGATGTTTGCTCTTAAAAACAGAGAGGGGCTGGAATGATCAGATCCGCCCTGCCCAGCAGCCAGCCCCTGTCGAGGTAGGCGTATTGGTTGCAGAGATGACCCCACGGGGTTGGGGGTGGAAAAATAGACACTGAAGAGTGACCCTAAGCTGGGAGCTCCGGAAATCATGCCAATGGCTGGCAATTAGCATACAAGTAATCCAGGCTCTTCAGAGGAAACACAGTCTAGGTCTAAGCTGACAGGGCCTGACGGCTGGACCTTGACTCTCCACCCCCATCGCTCTATGAAAGAGCCCCCTACCTTGCTGCTGATTGCAGCCAGTGGCCCGGGCTTCACGCATCTCCACTCCCGTACCTGAGCCTGAATGTCCAATCCTGAGGGGTTGCTCCTTCCATCAGCCACTGATTGCTCACCATGCCCCTCTTGTGTCCCTGATTTTGCTCTCGGCTTGAGAGGGGAGGGAGGGAGACTTATGCCAAGATGCTGCAGTCCCTGGTGAGGAGGAAGCACAGGCAGTTTTCTCCTCCTGTTAGAGGAGACAGGTGGGGGCTGATCACTTGCAAGGACATGGCAAGTGATGGGCCACATCTTCACGGAGAAGTACATCTGCTTCCAGACCCACCCCGCCCCACCCCCAAGCTGATCCTGATGGAAGTCTGCAGCTGATCCCCCTGACGGAAGTCCTGCAGAGCCATGGGCAGCTCTCTCTCCAAGATCAGAGTCTCACTGTCCCTTCCCACCAGCACCCCACCCATTCTGGCCCTTGGTTCCAACTAGTTCTTTGTGGTCTTCATCTATGTTTATCCTCCAAGACCCTATCTTCCCATCTTCCTGAGTGCATAGCAAAAACTACATTTCCCAGCAGCCCCTGTAGCTGATGGGTGCAGTACTACTGAAGAGGTCCCTGAAAGAATGTGAATGGGCATGTGGCTGGGTTTTCTCTAGGCTCTGTCCCTTTCTATCTAGCTGGAGCTATGGCAGCACAGCCTCAGCCCTTGAAGACAACGCCCAGGGATGTTGGTGGAAAACTCAGCTCAAACTGCTACACATGAGGCAAGCAAACTCCTTCCTACCTGACCCGAACTATTTAGGTTCTTGTGACTCTTAGTCACAGCCAGTCTAACCCACTGCCCTCAGGCTTACCATCCAAGACCACTGCAATCCAACCCCATTCACAGACTCCAGAGAGGATGAGAGAAAAGGCTTCTACAGCAGACAGGCCTGCTCTCTCAGCCCTAATCTGGGGGACCCGAGGCCAAGGAGACCGACCCTTCTCACTTCTCCTCCTTCCTTAATTACGTTCCCATTTGTAACCCGGACCTTGTCTTTCTGTCCTCCCGTAATGGCTAGTTTCTATTCTAGTCCCTTTCCTTCTCAACCCTATTATCTTTTACAATATTCACGAGCTCCGGGGAGGAAGGGGTAGGTTTGCCCACCCCTTTTCTCTCTCTGTCTTTTTAAATATTTCAGTTGTTCCCAATCCTGATTTTTGCATTTCGATTTCCTGTGGTACAGTAAATTTATCTTGGTCATTCAATCAAGTTCTCCCCCGCTCTTCTCCTCCTTATCTTTCTGGCTCTGGGCTGGCTGAAAATACCTACATTATCTTTGCAGCCGATATGCCGGCTGGAGGAAAATCTGCAGATTGTCTTGATAGGGAGTCGTCTGAGGGGAACCTCGTCGCTGCTGTTCCTGCCGCTACTCTCATCAGGCCAAGGACACAGCGGGAAGCCAACCCTGGCGACTTGACTTTCTTTCAAGGTTAAGCAAGTGGCTGGCCACTTCCAGAGGCTCTGTGAGGACTCTGCAGAGCCAGACCTTCCTCTGGGTCTTTGTCCTGGGACAAAATAGACTTCCTGTGAGAGCCACTCTACGCCTGGCTTCAGACACTGTGACCCTTGAACCTCTGATAGCAATTTTTGAATCAACGAGGGCCGTGCTTGTAGCTCCTGGGGGAATTGTGATTCAAACCTCCAAAGGAATGTCTCCTTTGCTGCCCCACCTGGTGCGGGTGGGTTGAGGGGAACTCGAAATAAACACCGCAGAATGGCATCTAATTAATGATCCTCTCACCACCGTCTCTTGCCTCTGGAATTAAAGACATGCGCCTGCACACACGGCTAGAGAGGCTTTCTTTGATTATTTTTTAAATTTCATTTACTTTATGTATATGAGCATTTTGCCTGTATGTACATCTGTGCACCGTGTGTGTGCAATGCCTACAGAGGCCAGAAGAGGGCATCAGATCCCCCTAAAACTGGAGCCACAGACAGTTTTGAGCCACTATGTGGGTGCCGGGAACCAAACTCAGGCCCTGGGTATGAATAGCAAGTGCTCTTAACTACAGAGACATCTCCCCAGCCCCGTGAGACCTGTTCTTACTTGTCTCTCTATTCATGGAACTCAGAGTGTAGAGATGGTAGCAGGTTCAAATGTGTTCCATCCAAAGGGACAACTGGTCTATAACTCAGGGTGCAGTGGGTTGCCCTAGTGACATAAACTTGAGCACTAGGCTCTGGCAACAGGTGGGTTTGGTCAGCTGCTTATGCCCTGGGAAGGAAGGACAGAGATCTTCCTTGATTGGACCTTAGCTGACTCCTTTCTACTCCACCCCACACCCTACACATACCTCTCTTATAATTGCTTTGCTAGGGAACTTGTGGCACTTGGGCCGGTGGAAGGAGGGTGTGTTTAGCAGTCCCTGATCTGGGACCAGTCAACCTGCATGGATCCAACTGCAATACTATCTCCTCCATTTTGAATCTACAGCTTGGCGTCCTGTAGCCATCTCTTCGATGCCGGTAAGGAAACGCCTCCTTCTAACTCACTTCCTCCCTACCTTCGGTTCCACCATGCCTCAGCCCCTGATGGACATGGCAGGGTTACCTCTGAGCTCTTGGGTTAGAAGGCGGGAAAAGAGCAGTGTTTGGACCCGACCAGATGGACCCCTCTTAGCAAAGCTCGTGTGTCCTGACCAGATGGACCCCTCTTAGCAAAGCTCGTGTGTCCTATAAGCTCTGGTTTCCTCTGAGGCTTTAACACTTAGGAACTGCATTTATCTTCCTGTAAAGGAGACCTGGTCGATATGGCTTGAACAAGACAGAGATTTATTTTCCCTCTCATCTTAGACAGACAGACAGACAGACAGACAGACAGAGTCTAGGGTAAGGCAGCCACATTTCTGTATTTTATTCCACCAGCCTCGGCACGTGGCTTCTGTCTGCAAGGTGGCTTCCTCGTGGCTGCTGGGGTGCCAGCCATTGTGAAAACATTCCAAGTAGTGGGTAAACAGACATAGCCAAAGAGCTTGCATCCGCTTCTCATTGAGTACAACTAGCTGAAATGCAGACCAGGAACTGTATTGTCCCCTGGAGTCTTATCTAGAGAAGATTAGAACGGACACTGGCCAGAATGACAACTTGGAGAGTCTGTCACTGGAGTAGAGGTGAGGTGCGGAGGACTAGGACATCAGCTCTGAGTCTTTGTTCCCTTCAGCTCTTTGTCCTGTGTTCTTTTCTGTGTTGTGTGGCTTGCCGTGACTATAACAAAAGACCAGAGGCAAATAATTTATCAGAAAAAAAAAAAAACTTGCTTAGCTCATAGTTTGGGAGGTTCCAATGCAAAAGCAGCCCCGTTGCTTTGGGCCACCAGCGGGGTGCTCTATGATGGCGGAAGGAAATACAGGCACAGGTACTCTCCTCTCAGCCAGGAGACAAAGGCACCAGGAAAGAGGCTGCTGTCTCCCACACCCTCTAGGGTCACATTCTTCTGACACAAGACCCTTCTAAACTGCACCTCCTGAAGGTTCCACGCGCTCCCCGCCCCCCCCAAGCAGTACCATCCTGTCAACCTTCAGCAGCCCCGCTACAGCATCATGTGTATAATTGGAGTGGCCACGGCACTGAGCTCATTGTTATCAATTCCAGTGTTGTCTGATTACCACTGAGATCTGTAGGAATCTATAGTCCTCTGTGGCATAAGAGGTGCTGGACACATGCTGCCTTGCCTGTTGATACTCTTCTGCCATGACATTTTTAAAAAATTAATTCTTATTTCTAGTTCTGTGTGTATGTGGGTGGGTTTGTGCATGTGCATGCAGTTGCTCTCAGAGGCCAGCAGAGGGCGATGGATCTCTTTGAGCTGGAAGTAGGGGCTTAACGAGCTCAGAACTGAACTTCTGACCACTGCTGGCTCAGTAGGCGCTCTTAGCTGCTGAACTGTCTCCTGGGTCCCAGCGCAATGGCGTAGTTCTCACCTGCCTGTGACTGTTCCACACCTTCTCCTAAAGAAAAAAAAAAAGGCAGGGGGTGGGGGGCAGCTTATCCTTGTGCTCTGCTGAGGGAGGGTAAGGGCAGAAGAAAGTGGCCCTGCTTTCTCTTTAAGTTCCCATTCTCAAAGATTCAAGTCCCAAGGGAAGGGTCTTCTGCTTTCTGCTACCTCTTCCCAACAGAAAGGGCAAAGTTCAGGGAGAGCAGGGGAGGTGGTGCGGACTGGTGGCTTTATGTCCCTTCTGCCTACCTAAAGTCAATGCAGTGTTGAAAAATCAGCCCTCCCTCGCAGTCATTGCAAGGGAGGCCTGCATAGGCCATTCCAGGGGCTGGGGTAGAGGAGGGACCGGCCACTGCCCACCAGCCAAATCCAATCCGGTGACTATTTTTTTTTTTATAAATAAAGTTTTATTGGCACCCAGCTGCAGCCATGTGCATGCACACTGCCTGTGTGGCTTTGTGCTACCACAGCAGGTTCAGTTCGACAGCTGCAGCTCAGATAAAAGCCTAACATTTCTCCCACCTGGCTCTTTACAGAAATCATGCAAGCCTTTCTGCAAGAGAAGGAAAATAGCACTTATAAAAGTATATATCAGCAGGCACCATATTTCAAATGTTGGGCAGATGTGTGTCGAGGAAAGACTAGCAAAGGCGGAGAGAGAAGGAGACATGGGCAAAGGCGACCAACCTTACCCACAAGGCTTTGTTTAGCAAGAATAGACTGGGGAAGCTAAAGACTGATTTTTAAAAAAGAAAATAGTGGGGCCGGAGTGACAGCCCAGTGGTTAAGAGCACTGGCTTCTCTTCCACTTCCAAAGGACCTGGGTTCAATTCCCAGTACCCACACGACAGCTCACGATTGTCTATAACTCCAGTCTCAGGGGATCCGACATCCTCTTCTGGCCTCCGGGAGCACTCCACACATGAAAACAGACATATATACAAGCAAAACACGCATACACAATAATAATAGAAAATATAGAAATAAATGATAATAGAAAGGAAGGAAGGAAGGAAGGAAGAAAAAAAAAGAAAGAAAGAAAGAAAGAAAGAAAGAAAGAAAGGAAGGAAGGAAGGAAAGAAAGAAAGAAAGAAAGAAAGAAAGAAAGAGAAAGAAAGAAAGAAGAAAGAAAGAGGAGAAAGGAAGAAAGAAACTATTGATTGGGTGTGCCATGTTTAATGTTCTTATAGATTCTGTCTTAGTCAGGGTCTCTATTCCTGCACAAAACATCATGACCAAGAGGCAAGTTGTGGAGGAAAGGGTTTATTCAGCTCATACTTCCACACTGCTGTTCATCACCAAGGGAAGTCAGGACTGAACTCATGCAGTGAAGGAACCTGAGGCAGGAGCTGATGCAGAGGCCATGGAGTGGTGCTGCTTACTGGCTTGCTTCCCCTTACTGGCTTACTCAACTTGCTTTCTTATAGAACCCAGGACTACCAGCCCAGGGATGGAAACCCACCCCCCATGATCACTAAATGAGAAAATGCCCCACAGCTGGGTCTCATGGAGGCATTTCCTTAAGACAGGTTCCTTTCTCTGTGGTGACTCCAGCTTGTGTCAAGTTGACACACAAAACTAGCCAGTACAGATTCCTAATAAGATAAATTAATCTGAACCATCTGGAAGGCAATTTGGAAAGATTCACTAAGAGCCTTAGACATGTTCCTTCTTTTGGTCTCCTCCGCCCCCACTCTGGCAATCTATTTGAGTTATAAACTAACATGTCAAAATATCTTTATAAGCAAACACATCCATCGTACTGTGATCTAGAACCCAGAGCTACTGTGATGGCCAATTGTACAGGGGTTACAGCAATTCGGCTGAGCTACAGATGACCCTCTTGCAGGGGAGTTAAAACCTTGCAGGGGATATCAACGGAGAGTTTAGGAGTTGAGGATCTAAGGGCGTGAATGAATTGCAAGGGTGGAGACACTTTCATCAATGTCATTAAGTTAAGGCATTAACGTTTTGATCGACTCACCCCCACATTCACAGCAGTTATCTTTGGGAAAGCAGGGATTTACCTTCTCTTCTTGACACTGGTATACTTTCTCTTTCTGTATATTTCTTTCCAGAAAGTGGTTTCAGGTCCAGAATGGAGTATTTACATACCACTCTGAATCCTACGGGCTCTTGAAGGGTGTTGTCAGTGAATGGATATTTCTGCTCCCCCACCCCAATCAAAGGTTACAATCCTGGTCCACGGTGTGATAGTGTCAGGAAGCAGGCCTTTCAGGAGATGACTAGGCCCTGGGGACAGTGCCCTTGTGAATGAGACCCCAAAGACTCCATCCTTCAGGCATGGGAGGACATGATGAGAAAGACATCAGGAAGCTGGCCTTTGTGAGACACCAAATCTCTCTTCATCTTGAACTCCTCAGCCTTCCCAGCCGAGAGATCAATGTCTGTTGTTTAGAAGCCACCTAGTCTATAGCACGCTCTTCTTGAAGTCAGAATAAACTAATATGGGTGCTAAGTGGGTCCTTGACCCCATGAAGACAGAATAGGAAGCACAAATCACCTCACCACAGGGTCAGGAGAGCAAAGGGATCCGGAGCACAAATCCTCCAGGAGCTGTGTCTCCAGTGCAGCCACCACCCTTCTGCCACTGAGAACCTGGGGGTTGGGCGTTTGCAAGGCTGGCCCCTCCTGGCTTCCTCGGGTGCTGGAGTTGAACATCTTGGCACCATCCATGAGCATCTGCAGAGGGAGGGAGTTGAGGGTCGAGGACAGAGAAGCATCCTGGGAAGAGTGAAGCATCCTGGGAAGAGTGAAGCATCCTGGGAGGAGTGAAGTCCTTTATTTTCTCCAGGGACTCTTGGGTGGCTAGGGTCCCTGCCTTCTGAAAGGTTTCTTCGATTCAGACCATCACCATGTTCTCAAACCCTCAGGTGCGATTAGCCATAATGTGCTGTTTTCTCTTAGCACCAATAGTGTTTGTTTGGGCATCTCTTCCATTACCTTCGAGGGCAAGATGGGGTCTGGGCAAAGAGGGAACTAGGGAGGTGTAACCTCCATGGTTAGGAGTGAGTACTGCTCTTGCAGAGGACCTGAGCTCAATCCCCAGATCCAACACCTTCTTTGTGACTCTCCAGGATCTGCACTCACGCACATATACATGGCTAGACACAAAAATTAAAAATAATTTTTGGCCAGGTAGTGGTGGCTCATGTCTTTAACCCCAGCACTCTTAAGGCAGAGGCAGGTGGGATCTCTTTGAGTTCAAGGCCAGCTTGTTTTACAGAATGAGTTCCAGGACAGCAAGGGATACACAGAGAAACTCTGTTCCTACCCCAAAATACACACACACACACACGAAAACAGAAAAACGGGGGGTGAGGCAAGATGATTCGTCAGTTAAGTGTGTGTACTGCTCTTGCAAGGACCTGAATTCATGTCCCAGCACCTACATCAAGTGGCTTAGTACTCCCTGTAACTCCGGCTCCAGATGAACCGGCACCTTCTTCTGGATTCTGCAAACATCTCCACTCTTGTGCATGTGCCCACATGCAGACAAGCAGACACACACACATGCATACACACACACACTTTAAAAGTAATAAAAATAAATAACAATAACACTTTTTAAATAAAAGGCAAAATACTATGGAAGCCAGTTCTCAATCCGTGCAATAGTTTGGACTCCCTTGGCAACAGGGTTGCTTAAAGGTGGGGGGACAGGCAGCCTTTAGGAGGGGCTGTAGATGGGGCTGTTCCGCAGATCTCAGCCCTCAGCTTTGAGTCAGCTGGAGTGGTCCGAAAAGCCAGCCTGACTTCACCTTGACTGGGCCACCTGACCTTGGCCGAGACATCTACGCTTTTTTGCATCCCGTCTGCCTCAGTACAGATTAGAGTGGAGGACGCTCCTTCGGGAAGTATTACTGAAAATATCAGAAATGTTTCTAACGCATCCCATACAATCAGTGGAGCACAGCGGGTGCTCATAGATGTCGTTCTTATTCATACAACGGTCTGTTCTGGTGACGTGAGGAGCAGTGACCTGGAATCATTCAGAAAGAATAGTGGCTCTTGTATGTTTTCCAAACAAAACAGGGCACTGTCCCCACCTCCCACCCCCAATCTGATGCATTCAGCCTTCAAGGAACGTCTGGAATACAGCGATCGTCCTGTGCCTGCTTCAGCAGGGCAGCCCCTCGGAGCCAGGCAGGCTTAAAGCTTTGCCTCCCTGGGACGTCAGCCACTGCTGGAGCCTTGCATTTGATGATCTATCACAGAGAAACCAACTGCTCTTCCACGGGCACTAAACCTGCCCCAACCCCCCCCCACACACACACCCCATCCTGGAGTCCCATGAATCCAGGTTGCCTCTTTTCAGCTACAGGACAAAACCCCTCCAGGGCTCCACGTCTGACACTCAGTAGGTGACTGACACTCGCTGCCCCGTTGCTCTTGGCACTTCTGTGGGAGGAACAGAACTGGACGAACAGCTTTGCCTAGCTGGCGAAGGGTGGGTGGAGCATCTGCGGCTCTGCGCCCTGCAGAATTCCCGCTTCCAAAGGATTAGGAGTCTGCACATGCCTGGATCCAGCGCCTTGCAGGGTTGAGGCAGAGGGATCTCACTCAAGGCTAGCCTGGGCTTTATAGTGAGGTCCTGTCTCAAATACATTGGCAAATGAAACCAACAAAAAGAAAAGAAGGATTCAAAGAAGCTGCAGGGAACCGGGCGTGGTGGCGCACGCCTGTAATCCCAGCACTTGGGAGGCAGAGGCAGGCGGATTTCTGAGTTCAAAGCCAGCCTGGTCTACGGAGTGAGTTCCAGGACAGCCAGGACTACACAGAGAAACCCTGTCTCGAAAAACAAAAACAATAACAACAACAAAGAAGCTGCAGGGCGGGGAGGATAGCCAAGCCCCTCTATGGCTGACTCCCCCCAGCTGGGAAGGCATTATCAGGCCAGTGCAGGGGAGTCACTGTTTCCAAATCAAGAGCTAGGTTTGGGTCTGGGTCTACTCCAGGACACTGGCTGCTCCCTGCCTAACCGCCTCTGGATGTTTCAGGTTGTGGTTCACTCCGGGGAAGCCAACCTTGGTCAGGAAGCATGGGAACATGCCAACAGGGCACAGGGGTCAAATCTGATGCGGCTGGGGTCAGGCACAGGCGGGGGGAGGGGGGAAAGGGAGAGGGGGGAGCGCTCCGGTCCTTCCACAGACCTCATAGCTTTGCTGCCTGCCCTGGTATTATAGATCTGAGCGATACCGACTGCTGAGCTCTCTGCAGGAGCAGCTGTGTCCCTGGCTCTCCCTCTGTGGCCTGGAGTGCCTCTGGCCAGGCCTGGAGCAGTCACATGCAGATGACAGCTGTGGTGGCCCCAGGACTCAGGCGCCCAGCACATGGCTGCCCTCCGCTTCTGGACTTCCCTAGGGACAGCTCGCTCCTCAGCACACAAGAGTAGCAAATGGCCAGTGGTGTCTTGGGGAAGCAGCGGAGGAGGAAGGGCCCCGGGGAACGACAACACCTGCTTCCTGGTCCTTTGCTCTAAAGCCAAGGAGGTGCGGATCTCTCTTTGTTGTGTCCTGCAAGGGCAGGAAGCTGCTTTTCCAACCTGAAATCAGTGGTCAACCTGGGTCAGTATTCAGTACTCCCTGAAGCTGGAGTCTTAGGAAGAAATCAGCTCAGGCAGGAACTTTAAAAGAAAAGCAGGTGTTTTGTTGAGTGCCTGCCTGACCTCAGGTCGTCCACAATCCTTCCCAAGCCCAGCATCTAGGAGCCCCGGCAGAAGCCAGGCCTGGAGCTTGGTGCCCCTCTTTGCATCCCATTTTAATGTCAACACCCAACCCAAGAGCTGGAGCCTCCTACCTCTATCTCAGACCACCCGAACACCCTTCCACCAGAGCGTAGATTTCTCATGAGCCTCCGCAGAATCTTCTGATTCTGTGAAGTAGCTTTGCTAGCCGCGAGAATGCAGGAGCTGGGGCTGGCAGCATGGGAGTCTCCGGCCTAGAGCGAGGCCTCGCTGCTCGGCCTCTCGTGGCGAGAGAGCGCCCCCTGCTGCCCAAGCCCAGATGGTACCACACAGCCCCACACAAGAGCGCGGGGTGAGAGGCAAAGATGGGGGCCACCCAGAGAAGGGACTGTTGGTCTGCCATTCAGGGAGTTTCCACCTCAGGATACACTGCCTGGCTCAACCTGGCACGGGAAAAAAAAAGTCCAGACTCTCTGTGCTAACTTCTGCCTGTAGCGACCGTTTGGGCGTGACAGCCCCGCTAGGGGGCGTGCTGCAGCTCTCCAAGGCACCTCGATTAAAAGACGCGGTCTGGTTTGAAGCCATGGCTCCACCGTGTGCTACCCTCGGACTTAGACACGCGGTTTAACCTCTGAAACGGGTTTCTTCATTAAACTGAGATAATCAATAGCGCATACATCACAGCAACGGTTTGCAGAGATAATTCATGTAAAACGCACACTGAGCTTTCAATAACAGCAACTCGCGGGTATCGATTCGCCTGACACCCCTTACAAATGAGTGAGAAGAGCTAACTAGGGCTCATGGACCCAAGTCGGGGGATTTGCTTTGCCAAGGCGCTTTCGTCATTAAATGGATCTGGTCTAGTTCCATGGGCATACTTGAGGGAAACAACTTTGCCTAAAGGGGGAAATAAAAGCCAGAGACATTCACGGGAACATCAACCACAGACAATCACTAAACACATTGATCAGTGCTCCGAGTTCTACAATAAAGAGAAGGAGAAAGTTATGGCCCAGGACAGTTCGTCCCATGCTACCAATCCCCACCCCTACCCCCACTGCTGAATTATATCTATGGGCTACAAATGAGCTGAAGTAGTCCCTACCCAAATAACAACAACAACAATAATAATAATAAAAAGGAAATGCCCTCCAGGCAGTGCCCACCCCAAGTATCAAGGGCCGATTCAGTGAAAGGCCACGTGGTGTCATCTGTCAGCTCTCAAGTTTGACAGACCAGGTGTTATTGGTGCCCATGGCACTCCACCCCGCCCCCTTTAGAGTCACCATGACCTGCACAGAGTTCACCCAGAGCGCCATTCTCAAGCCCTATCCCTCCACCATTAGCAAGGTGGATGCTCTTGCCCCCCGCTTTGGGAACGGGGACCCCCACTCCAGCCAGGCTCCCCTCTACCACAGCTCCTCTGACTGCGCCATGTCTCCTCACATCTCGGCCCCGTGTTCCCATGCATTAGTGGCAGCCGCACACGTGTGGTTACCAGTCAAACCATGTGCCTGTCCTCCCCTCGTTACCTTTCTTCTTCCCCAGCCCCCTTTCTAAGACGAGATCTCTTGTAGCTCAGCTTTGCTTCAAACTCGACCTAGCTGAGGATGGCCTTGAACCGGCATTAGAGGCCTGCCCCACCGTGCCCAGCTCTATGTGGCGTTGAAGGATCTGACGACGGGCCTTGTGCACGCCAGGCAAGCCCTCCGCCAGCCCGTACTGCCTCTTTCTTTCACACTCTCAACTGGAACAGGAGCGAATCTCGTCGGTTCTACCTTCCAGATGTGTCTAAGCTCTTCCTGCTTCTGGCTTGCTCCACTACTCGGCATAGTCCACGCCACCACCGTGCATCTCCCGGCTGCTCGCCCAGCTTCTACCCACAATCCTCTGCGGGTGTTTCCACATGCCCGTGGACTTCCCAGAGATCCCCATGTTTGAAATGCACGCACGGTTCTTCCAGTCAGCAGAGCCACCCATGATCGTACCCTTGGTGTCTTCTCCGATGTGGTCACCCTGGCTCATGTCTGCCAAGTTCCTTTGCTGGAATGTACCTAGCATGATTTCGCCACACGGGGCTCTGTTCTTCTTTCCTTTCTTTCCTGAATGTTCTGAGCCCCGGCTCTGAACTCACTGGGCTCCTTCCTTCCTTCCATCATGCATGTTTCTACATAAAGAGCAAAGCCCCTCCCTGGCCTTTTACATAATGAATTTTGTCCTGGCATTCTTCACCCCTGGATATATTATTATAAATCCGGTACTTTGTCTCCTCCAACTAAGCCCCAGGGAATGGGGTGGCTTTGTTTTTGTTCACCGCTGTATCTACCCTTCCTAGTCCAATGCCTGGCACATAGTAACTGCTCAGTAAGTGTTGAAATTAGTTAGTGCACACTGGAGGTCCCACCCGTGACCCGGCGCCAGAGATGTTTCCACGATGCTGTGCCTTGCCTGTCACCAGTGATCTGTGAAACAGAGATAACAACTCTGCCTTCGTGGTTTCAAAACTGGTGACCGTGGGCTGCTGGGTAAAGATGCTTGCCCATGAGCCGACAACCCGAGTTCAGTTCCCAGGACCTGCATGGTAGACGGAGAGAACAGGCTCCTACAGGTTTCCTCTGACCTCCACATGTAAATCAATGTGATTAAAATTTAACAGAAAAATGTAAATATTGATTATGTAAAGCTTGGGTCTTCTTGTTCTTCCATTTCTGGTTTCTCACATTAGATTTCTCTTTCTTTCCGGCACTGAGGCGGAGACCACCTGCTTGTGGAACCACCTCCCTCTCTCTCTCCTTTATCAGTCTCTCTCATTCGTTGTTCCAGTGACATGCCCAGAGAAATGAGCATTCCGGTGAGGCCACCTGGGGCTGGGATGGTCCCCGCTGTCTCTAATAACACTCTTAAATAAAACCCGGGATGCACCTGACCTTGTAAAAATGCTGGGAGCAAAGGGGTCAGTGTTTCTCAAGACAAATCTCCTTTCCCATTTTGTGTGATGATGAACTGTTGGACCGTGCGTCCTGCAAGAAGGCCTGAAAAGAAGTCAGCATCACCCTGTAGGGCCTCTTTTTTGAGGGACCCCTACTCAAATCTCGGGATGGTGCTCCCCCAAGAGACCAGCTTTAAAACTCCCTTTAACCCCTCAAGGCTCCTCCCTCCTCCGCGCGGCCGCTTCCCTTCCGAAGGAGCTCCGCTCCTCTCACCTGGCAAGCCTGTGACTGAATAGGCAAGCACACAGTCACCCTGCCATTCGTGGACGAGACACTAAATAAACAGACGTGTTTACAGGGCACTGAGAGAGATGGAAGAGGCACGGAGCGCCGAGGAGGCTGGGAGTCAGGCAGTAGCCGAGGTTAGACGCCGATACAGTTGGGGGTGGGGGTGGGGGTAAAGATGGCTACTCCGAGAGGACTGGATCCAGGTATGACGTCAGGAGTAGCTGGAGGGCGGGGCCAGCTCCAAGCACAGATTTAGGAGAGTCCCAGATCTGGAGCCCAGATTGGTCACTTGGCTTCCCAGAAGACTTTAATTTTCCATCCTGTGCTTGCCCTGGGCTCTGTCTGTCTGTCTGTCTGTCTGTCTGTCTCCCTCTGTATAGATGCAGAGGTCTGAAGTACTTAGGTGTTGTCTGTCTTTCTCAGTTGCTGCCGACCTTACTTTCCTGAGACACCAGTCTCTCGTTCACTCAAGCTCACCGTTCACATTGATTGACAAGGGTCCTCTAGCCTCTCCCTTCCCGACACTGGGCCGGCAGCCATGTTCGGAGCTCTTGCATAAGGTCTGGAGACTGAACTCTCTCATCCTTGCTCAGCAGGTGTCTTACCGACTAAGCCATCTCCCCCTCCACACTCCAGAGCATCTCTCCAAAACACTCTCATCCACCAGTCTCACTACGTTCTTCCTGTGGTCCTGATTCCCATCCTTAGATCTGGGTGATGGCTGCCATCCCCGCATAACCTCTTAATGAGAAATAGTCCATCCATGTAAGGTGTTTGGACAAGTGCCTGAGACACAGTAGGCACATGCCACCTGTGTCACCATTCTTGCTACCTCCTAGCCTCCTAGCCTGACCCCTGAACTCTTGTGCCTGTCTCCAATCACAAAGCCAACCTATCTTCTTGTCCCAGTCCTAGAAAGCCTTCTGCAAAGGGAGTCTGTGCTGTAAGACTCCTTGTCAATGTAAACTGAGCTCAACTTGGAGATCACTCCCTCCGCCCATAGCAGCATCCCTCCCCCTCGGCACCAGCATCCTCTTTTTTTTTTTTTTTTTTTTTTTTTTAATTTTGGAGACAGGGTTTCTCTGTGTTGTCCTGGCTGTCCTGGAACTCACTCTGTAGACCAGGCTGGCCTCAAACTCAGAAATCCGCCTGCCTCTGCCTCCCAAGTGCTAGGATTAAAGGCGTGCGCCACCACGCCCCGGCACAAACATCCTCTGTCTCTCTCTTTCTCTCTCTCTCTCTCTCTCTCTCTGAGTCAAACAATACAGTCAGGACAGAGGGCCCTCCCCAGAGGGCACTGGCACCCTGGCAGGCTCTGGTGGGCGCCTAGCTCACAGGCATGTCTCTGTTTCCCTGTTTCACACCGTCCAAAAGAGGGAGGCTTGTAAATATTGGCATCGCTCTTTTTCTCTCAACACCCAACTAAACAGGGGATGGGTAAGGGCAGGTTTTTCATCCTTCCAGGGGGAATTCAAATTGTCCAAACCTGCAAGTATCTTTCTTTCACATCCTAAGGAAGAAAAGCAGTGAATCCATTAACTGGGTAAGTAGCCTGAGCTCCCAGTCCATCCAGCTGCAGTGGGAGACTAGTCAACATGACTGCAGACTGGTGTGGAAACCAGGGAAAGTCCCAACTGGATAGCTGGGGTAGCAACTGCTTTCTACGTTGATACTATCATAAACCACCTCGCAAAAACAACTTCAGGAAGGTGGGTCCGTTTTGGTTCATGGATTCAGGAGGACTTTGTCCCATCATAATGGGAAAGAGATATGGCAGAGCCTTTGGCAGTGGGAATATGTGACCGAGATATCTCACATCTTGGTGGACCAGGAAGCAGAAGTGGAAGTGGGTGCAGCCCACTCTGCTTCTTGGGGAGACTCTGAGACTCCCCAAGCGTCACCACTAGCTGGGGACTAATTGTTCAAGCTCATGGGCCCGGAAAGGACAGCTCACACGGAAACCATAACACTCATTTCTAAATTGCTGCAAGATCAGACTGTAGTGCCACCCCACGGGGGGGAGGGGCAGAGTGGCCACTGGAGGTCTGAAATGAGAACAAGGTCTCACAATCAGCTTAAACTGCAGCGTGCGATGGCTTGACAGCATCTTCCAGAAAGAACCAGAGTGCTAAATGGGGTGGGTGGGGTTGATGGGTATTGTTTCATGTGTTACAACATTTAAAGTTTAAAAACCAGGAAAATATTTACCAGAAGGGGTAATAAGGGTGAGACAAGGTCACTCACTCCACATTTATAGCTCTTTAAGAGAATTCTTATTTTTTATTCGTGTGTGTGTGTGTGTGTGTGTGTGTATGTGTGTGTGCTTGTGAGCGTGTGCATACAAGTGTGTCCATAGACACACACATGCATGCACACACGCACAGGTCCCCACAGGGGGCAGAAGAGGGTGTCAGATCCCTAGAGCTGGAGTGCCAGGTGGCTGTGAGCTTCCCCAGTGGGCAGTGGGAACTGAACTCGGGTCCTGTGCAAGAGCAGCAGGTGCTCGTAATGGCTGAGCCACCTCTCCAGGCTCTCCCTCTACAGTCAGACGCAAATCAGAACTCTTGTAGGAGTGTGAATTCATGTAAAACCTGTAAAAATGACAAATTGGCAAAAATGTGTCCAGAGCATTAAAAATATCCAAAGTTTTTTTTACTGTCTGGAGTAGAATCCTAAGAAAATCGCTTCAAACACAGAAAAAGAGGTTTTGCCGTGGTGTTGTTATTCATAGTAGAGAGAAATGGGAATATCCCATCTGCCCATTTGTAGGGAGGCGTGAGAGACAGACAGAGGGATCTTCCTTGGGAACCATCTGGCAACGTGCCTGTGAGGAGCAGTGAGGGAGGCGCTTTGTAAGGCTGGAAAACAGTCTCGCTAAGATTTATGTACACTGTGAATGTCAGAGCTGGAGTGAGCAGCGACAATTTAGAATCCTGTGCACACAAGACTTTCAACAATTGGCACCAAATAGTAAAGACCGTGTTTCTTTCTTTTTAAATCTTCTTCTGCATTTTAATTTTTTAAAATTTTATTTTATGTGTGTGCAATCACTTCTCGGCCTCTTGGCTAAGATCAAGTGTAGTATTTTATGTGTGTGGGTGTTTTGTCTGCATTCGTGCCTTTGAGTCATGCCTGGTGTCTTCAGAGGCAGGGACACAGTATTGGGTCCCCCAGAACTCAAGTTACAGATGATTCTGAGCTACCACGTGGGTGCTAGGAACTGAACCCGAGTCCTCTGGAAGACCAGCCAGTGCTCTAAAATCACTGAGCCGTCGCTCCAGCCCTCTTCTGTGTTTTTAAAGACTTTGATAGCCGGGTGGTGGTGGTGCTCGCCTTTAATCCCAGCACTCAGGAGGCAGAGGCAGGTGGATTTCTGAGTTTGAGGCCAACCTGGTCTACAAAGTGAGTTCCAGGACGGCCAGGGCTACACAGAGAAACCCTGGCTGGAAAAAAAAAAAAGAAAGAGAGAGAGAGAGAGGAGAGAGGAAGGAAGGAAGAGAAGAAGGAAGAAAGAAAGAAAGAAAGAAAGAAAGAAAGAAAGAAAGAAAACACTTTGATAGTGAAATATTTCATTTTTCTAATGGGAAAAATTGTAGGCCTTTAAAGTAGAGACACCCATAGAAAGTTGTTGCTTTAATATCGAAATGAAATGTTTCCAAATGTCTCTCTACCACGGAAAAGTCTGTGGATGTTCACACTCAGCCACCGGGAGCACCCTAACAGGCCTTCGCCCTCTCCAAATGCCCATGCTGTCTTAGCTCTCAACTGCAAGCAAAGGAGGCTGTCCAGCGGGGCAGAAACAGTTGTGGGATACACAGCTAAATATAGACTGCCGCTTACACAGGAAGACTCGAGGAACTTAAGATAAAATCTTCCACTGGATGACCTGACTCACCTCCAACACAGAGCGCTCATGTTGTGCGGTCCTGGACGGTCTCATGAAAGGTCTCAACGCCTGTGTTCCGGCCCGGCAGCCTGCAGGATGCAGCTAGGGAAAGACCACAGGGTGAGATCGTAAGCAGGGCTGGGCAGGGCTTGGGGATGGAGGGGGGGGCAGGGATGAAGGGGTGGTTGGGGGTAAGGACAGGGGTGGAGGATGGGGAGTGGCAGGTAAGAATTTGAGTATGAGAAACCACTCCCTTCAGGTCTGTGGAAATACTCCAAAACCTGTGTGGTAAGGCCAGCAAGGCTAAATGACAGCTGCCCGGAAGTCCCTGCCCAGCAGTCCCTGGAGAAAGGAGAAACTTGAGTCCATATGGAACTGGTGTCTTAACAGTAGGGAGGCTCTTCTGTAGGGTCTGGTGAGGCGGATGTGAGGCAGGAAGTCTCCAAGACTCTGCCTGAGCGCCTACCCTGAGCTCCTGAGTGGCAAGTCTCTCCGGAGCCTGGCATGAGGGGGCTCCAGAGGACCAACCATGGCTCAATGCTTTCAAACCTGAGCCTTGGCTTGTACCTACGGCTGTCCTCCTCAGGAGACTGTAAGGAGCTGAGGGGGTGTAGCTCAGTTGGTAAAGTGTCTGCCCAGGATCCATGAAACCCTGGGTTCAATCCCCTGTGTGAACAAACCAGGGACAGAGGTGTACAACTCTGACCCCCAACCCTCAGGAGGTGGAGACAGGAGGATCAGAAGGTCACGGGTCATCCTCAGCTACATGTAAAGTTTGAAGCCAGTCTTGGGTACATGAAACTCTGTCTCAAAAGGCATACAAAAGAAAGTTGTTGGAAAAGAGCTAGCTGATGACAGCATTAGGGGATAAATGGGAGGGGGTCTTTCTCGAGAGCACTCCCATGTTTTCAGAGACAGCTCTGGTTTGACAGTCTCCCAGGGACTTCCTGGAAGGTTTCTGGGTCTTTGATCCAGCTGACTTTTTCTGCCTTTATTTGTTTGGCCAACAAAGATGGGTTGCTGTTGCTGTTGCAGTTGTGGTTGTTGTTGTGGCTGTTGTTGTTGAGACAGTATGTAGTGCTTTGAATGAGAACTATTCCTCACAGGCTCAGAGACTTGAATACTCGGTCCCTATTTGGTGGTGCTGTTTGGGAAGGCGTAGGAGGTGTAGCCTAGCTGGAGGACATAGTCACAGGTTCCGAGAGCGTCAAGTCCCAAACCACTTTCCGTTTGCTCGACCCGCGTCTTTGTTGACCTCAGAGATGTGAGTTCTCAGCTTCCGGCTCCTGTCGTCACGTCTGCTGCTGGCTGCTGTGCCTCCCTGACGTGGTGGTGAACTCTGACCCTTCTGAGAACCAAAGCGCAGATACATTCTTCCTTCTATACGTTGCCTTGGTGTTTTCTTGTCACAGAGAAGTAACGTATGCATTCCTGGGTCTACATGCATCCCTGACCGACAAAGAACTTGCTCTATAACCCATCCATCTCTGCCTTCCAGGTTCCAAGGGAACGAATGTTTTATAGGGAAACATTTCAGAAGGTAATGAACCCTGGTATCCTTCTCCCAAGGATCCCAGTAATTCTAATAATTGCCAACACATGGCTGATCTTTTCCTTCCCCACGAATTATTCACAACAAATACTACATAGTTTCATTCATTACAAGTTCACATGCACACCCATACACACAAGAAAGTAAATAAATAAAATGCATAATAAATATATAAATGTAACTAAAAATATATAAGCATGCTAGACATGATAATGCATGCCTTTAATCTTAGCATTTGAGAGGCAGAGGCAGGTGGATCTCTGCATCCAAGGCCAGCCAGACTTACATAGGGAGTTCCAGGCTAGCCAGACCACATTGTGAGTGTGTGTACAATTATGATAACATCTTTGAAGACAAAGTGGAACTGGGAATTGAATCTAGAGCCTCGTACAAGCTACAAAGGCGTCCGACACTGAGCTATGTCCCTAGCCTTAAAGTCGTTTGTTTGTTTGTTTGTTTGTTTGAGACAGGGTTTCTCTGTGTAGCCCTGGCTGTCCTGAAACTCACTCTGTAGAGTTCAGGCTGGCCTAGAATTCACAGAGACCCACCTGCTTCTGCCTGCCGAGTGCTGGGATTAAAGGCGTGAACACCACCACCTGTCTCTCCTAATTCTCTTTTTACAAGCATCTGAAGTCTACCATACTTTTTAAAAGATTTTGTATGTGTATGAGTGTTTTGCCTGCATGTATACACATGTACCATGTGCGTGCCCAGCACCTGCCAAGGTCAGAAGAGCCCCTGGAATTGGAATTCTGGATGGTTCTGAGACTGCCCGTGGGTGCTGGGAACTGAATCCTGGTTCTCTGCAAGATCAGCCAGTGAACTTAACCACCAAAGAGCCTCTCCAATCCAATGCTGCCACATTTAAACAAAACAAAAGTAGTTCTTAAAAGTCCACACATATCCAGGCAGGGTCTACCTTTTCCTGGTGTCTTATAAATGTTCACATGTATTCATTTGAAGCAGTATTCTGTAAACTCCTTACAATGGTGATTGGTTGATATGCCTTAAGGCACAGATGAGCTGGATCGTGGTGGCGCACACCTTTAATCCCAGCACTAGGGAAGCAGAGGCTGGTGGATCTCTGTGAGTTTGAGGCCAGCCTGGTCTATAGAGCAAGTTCTATGACAGCCAAGGCTACTCAAAAAGAAACCCTGACTGACTCAGAAAAGCTCCCCCTCCCCCCCCAAAAAAAAACCTTGAAAACAAAGGGACAAATTCTGAAACTATGAAATGTAAATTTAGGGCTGGTGACAGTGTTTCAGTCCCAACAGGTGCATGTCATTAAAGCCAAGCACTCACCCGTAGATACTTATCAGATGTCCCCTACAGTCCAGGCTCATCCTGTATCCTTTAGATCCAACTTGCATATGCCTAAGTGTATCACCTTCTCTCTCCTCCAACACCCTTCCGGGTGACTTCTGGTGGGAAGCTAACCTCCTGTGGCTCGTCCATAAACAAGAGTCACCTTATTTAGCATCCGTGGTGACGTCATTAAAATCCCTTTGAATCTGGCTTTGTCTCCCCAGCACTGCAGGCTGGGCACCTCTGTGTACTCACTAACCGCATTTAGGGTGATTTTCAGAACACAGCCCCCCCACCCCCCCCCCCCCATCCCCCACCCCCGGGCACTGTTCCCTCGGGTAACTACAGCCAAGCAAAGGTGAATCAGAAAAGGCCCAGCTCCTTTGCTTTGCGGGACTCAGAGGAGTAAACGGTGAAGCTCAGGGCACCACAGCTCCCCAGGGGTGGTGCTGTCTGGGGGAGGAAGCCGGCTTCTCTTCCTTCCTTACTCTCTTTCTCCACCCTTCCGATTTGATGCCCCAAATCTCTGAAGCCGAAACCGTAGGTCCAGGTCTTGCTATGTCGGCCTGGAATTAACTGGGTAGCTCTGGCTGGTCTTGGATTTGTGGCGACCCTCTCTCTTCCTCCTGCCTGCTGGGTGCTGTGATAAGATACTCGGCCTTGGCCTGAGCTGTTCTAGGCAGAACTCAAAAGACAATCTCTCTAGTGACCACCCACACTCTTACACTGCCTTTTAACTTTTAATTCCCCAAACCTGGATGCTAAACTTCAAAACAACTTCAAATCTGAACATCCAAACTTGCACTTAACGAATCATAAAGGTTTTTATTCACTTTACAAAAGAATTCACAACGGGGTTCTTCACACAGAGAGCCCCGCTTGAGCGCTTAAAATAAAATTACGAGATTTTTACAATAATTTAAAAAAGAAAAAAGAAAAAAAACGACCTAAAGCAAATTTCCAGAAATAACATATCCCACATACAGCAGTAGCCGGAGTACCAACCCAATAATTGAGACTTTCAAATCCCTCCTTGTGAAAGTGGCTTTCTCCAGAGGCCCCCTGGTAAGTCTCAGACTCTTTTTTTTTCTCAGCCCCCTCGGTCATACCCTGAAGGGAGTTGCCATGGTGACCGTGGGACTGTGACCTCCGGAGTAGCTGGGGCTCAGAAGAAAGGATTTCCCTCACAGTAGTTGAGAAGCGGGAGCTGAGAGACAGAATGCTAGGTATTCTCCTTCCCCAGCAACAGACAGATGTTTGTCACTGGGGAGGCTGGGAAAAAGGTCTCAAATGCTTTCTGAACACCGTGGACGTGACTGGGCTCACCCTGCCACCCATGCACAAAGAGGCTAACTAACAACGTGGGTTCAGACAATGTGTGCACCAAAGAAAAATCATCCTGGGAAGGCGGGCTGCCACTGACTGGCTCTAATTAATTTATTATGAGAGGCCATGGGAATAAAGGAAGGGTCACTCCATATGTAAATGACTCTGTCTTTAATCCCAGGATCTGAACCCATTTAACCAAGGAAATGAAAGCCATGTCACTTTTGTTTAATTAGCTCAACGGAGGGACAAAGAGGCTTGAGCAGAGGCAGGGCCTCACTCCTTCCTCACCTACTGAACACCAGGACCACGGTGAACTCTGTCCCCATCTTTTCTCCTTACTTTATTAATATTTGTAATGACAGATGTAGTACATGCTCATTATGACCAGTCAAAGAATACGGCATGTTTAAATCTTTGTGCATGTGTGTGCGGAGGTGTGCGTGAGCCACTCACTGTGCACATGTGGAGACGTTCTAGGATTACAGGTGTGCACGACTGTGTTCTGGTTTTGCATGGATTCCGGGATTCCAAATCAAAGGCTTTGCACACCAAAAACATTTCCCCAGCCCAACAAAGGTTTTTTTTTTTTTTTTTGTTTTTTTTTTTTGGTTGGTTGGTCTTTGTGGGGAGTTTTTTTGTTTAGAGACAGTCTCACCTTGTAGCCCTGGCTGGCATGGAGCTCCCTGTGTAGACCAAGCTGTCCTCCAACACACAGACACCGCCCTCCTTTGTCGCCTGAGTGCTGGCATTAAAGTTTTATACCACCAGGTCCAGCAAGGGGTCTGTTTTTTTGTTGCTGGGGTGGGTTTTTTTTTTTTTTGCTTTGTTTTTTTGTTTGTTTGTTTGTTTTGTTTTGTTTTTTGTTTTTAAATATCTTTTTAAGTGTGTGTGTGGTGCACCCCAGCATGTGTGTGAAAATTGAGGACAATTTGCAGAAGCTAGTTTTCCTTTCCTGCAATATGGGCTTTAGGGTTTAAACTCAGGTTGTCAGTCTCAGCAGCAAGCACCCCACCCCCACACTCAGCCATCTCACCAACTCCCAAGAAGGGATTTTTCAAGTTTATCTCTCCCTTTGCACCCATCCAAGACTACAGTCGTCTAGAATGTTGTTGTGTTATGTTGTGTTGTGTTATGTCGTTATACATATTATATTATGTTAAAATAGGATCATGCATACTCTAAAGCAAGGCACGATGGTACACACCAGAGGCAGGTGGATCTCTAGCTTGAGGCCAGCCTGGTCTGCAGTACAAGTTCTAGGACAGCCAGGGCTATACAGAGGAACTTTGTCTCAAAAAGGAGAGAGAGAGAGAGAGAGAGAGAGAGAGAGAGAGAGAGAGAGAGAAGGGGGGAGAGGGAGAGGGAGAGGGAGAGAGAGAGAGAGAGAGAGAGAGAGAGAAGGGGGAGAGGGAGAGGGAGAGGGAGAGGGAGAGGGAGAAGAAAAGAGAAGTAGAATCATATACTCTGTAACTGAAGCTGAAGACAGGAATCCTTCTGCCTCGGGCTGCCTTCTTGGTCTTACTCTGAGATCACATACTAGTATACGGCCACCCTGTGTATAGGTGTGTCCCTCCCTCTCAGATGCTGTCCCACACTGCCTTTGTCCTTTGCCTTTAGCTTTTGCTACCTGACATCATGTGACAGTGTTGCAGGGATTCCACCAGGTCAGCATAACCCTGACTTCAGTGCCTCCAAAGCTGCCTATAGTGTGTGTGTGTGTGTGTGTGTGTGTGTTCATGTGTAGTGTGTGTATGTGTAGTGTGTGTGTGTGTGTGTGTGTGTGTGTGTGTATTAATTCACCCAACAGCCTCTTTTCTTCCATGCTAGTGCACCCTCGTGACAGTTTCCTGGCAGGGGTCTAAGGACACTTGTGACTCCCTCACAACAGCACGCTTCAACAATGTCAGAGACTGCACGCTTAGCTGAATGGCTTCGGAGAAATGCTGGTGCCAAAGGCCCCCTTCAAAGTTGGCGGTGTCCGTGGTCGTTTTAACGGGGATGCTAACACTCCCCCTTTTAGTAAACAATGTAGACAGCCCATTTCCATGCAGGGAAGAGCTCTGCAATAAACAATGTTGTGTGTGTGTGTGTGTGTGTGTGTGTGTGTGTGTATTCACACGTATGATATTGAAGTCGTTATCCCTATAGGATACATCTACAAATGGCATGTTTGGGGGATAAAGATGTGGTCCCAAGGACGGGGGTCAGGGCTCAGGGGCTAAGAGGTACTTGCTGAGAGGACCCAGGTTTGGTTCCCAGCGTCCATGTTGGATGGCCTCACAAGCACCTGCCACTCCAGCTCCAGAGGACCCGCCTCCACAGGTACTGACACACATACTGTGTGTCGCACATATTCACATATGAACACACACACACACACACACACACACACACACGTAACTTTAAGAATAAACATAATCTGCTTTTTAAAGAGCACTGAATTAATGCTAGCTGTCACCTTGAGATGGCTTTCCCGGGAGTATTAGCATTCCACATCTGCATTAGCAGGGTGAGAGAGTCCTGTCTGCTGGCTTGCTGCTCAACACTGGGCGCTATCTGTCTTCCCTCTTTAGTTTTTCCCTATCTGATAAGTGAGAATAGTGTTAATTGTTGTTTTGTTTTCTGTTTCCCTGGTTGCCTGTCTTTCACGAACTCATTGGCCACTTGCGTTCACTCATCTGTGAAATGTTTTTCCATGTCTCTGTCTGTTTCTTAAAAGCTTTCTCCTTGCAGTTTATATATTAGGGACACGCTGCCTTGTCTGTCAGACAGATTGTGGTTAGTCCTCTGTCTTAGTGAGGCCTGCTCATTTTTGTCCCTTCCCTGTCAGCGTGACTGGTGGATGGATGTCAGTTTTGACTATTCTTTTTTCCAATTGAATGGGCAACGTTGTCGCCTGGGAAAGGCAGGTGGTCACTAAGGAACTAGACAGAGGCTCAGATGACAGGGGCATTGGGTTTGTGCTGGGAGACCAGAACATGGAGATCAACGTGGGCAGCCTTGACACCTCCCTCTCCTTCAGATAAGTTTCTAGCCCAAGATCTAGTCCCTTAACTCATTTAAAGCACGCTATACATTTCTATAATACTGTATTTCATTTTGAAATATGTGTGCAGGTGCCCACAAAGACCAGAAGAGGGCGTTACATCCTGGAGCTGGAGTTACAGGCAGCTCTTCCCTGCTTGATACGGGTGTTAGGAGCCCAACTTGGGTTCTCTGCAAGAGAAGAGTAGAACCTGCTCTTAACCGCTGGCCCATCTCTCTAGCCCCCATACAGTACATATTTTTATTTTTATTTATTTATTTACTTTTGGGGGGGTTGGGGTTTTTTGTTTTTTTTTTTTTGTTTTTTGGGGGTTTTTGTTTGTTTGTTTGTTTGTTTTTGAGACAGGGTTTCTCTGCATAGCTCTGGCTGTCCTGGAACTCACTTTGTAGACCAGGCTCAGAAATCTGCCTGCCTCTGCCTCCCAAGTGCTGGGATTAAAGGCGTGCGCCACCACTGCCCACAACTTTTGGTTTTTTTTGAGACTGGGTTTCCTCTTTGAAATAGCTCTGGCTGTCCTGGAACTCACTTTATAGATCAGGATGGACTCAAAGTCACAGTGATCTGCCTGCTTCTGCCTACTGAGTGCCAGGATTCAAAGCATTGTCTACCACTGCCTGGCTTTTTATTTATTTATTTATTTTTTCTTTTTCCTTTTTTTGGTTTTTCGAGACAGGTTTTCTCTGTGTAGCCCTGGCTGTCCTGGAACTCACTCTGTAGACCAGGCTGGCCTCGAACTCAGAAATCTGCTGCCTCTGCCTCCCAAGTGCTGGGATTAAAGGCGTGCGCCACCACTGCCCGACCCAGCTTTTTATTTTAACAGCACATTTTTATTGGTATAAATGTTTGTACTACTATGATAGACACTGTAGGGGTGACAGGATTATAACCCACAGTGCCTGACCTCAGAGCGATCACCAACTAGCTCTGGCATAAGAACACACTAAGACCGAGTCGGGAGCACATGACGGCAATCGCACTTATGTAGAATCCTGTATTCTGGATACCCAGGGCTGGCCTTGTAAAGTCCAGGAGAAGGTCACAGATGATGTCACAATCTGGATCTTGGAATCTGGATAAAAAGTGAGAAAAAAAAGAGAGAAAAATCAACTTAGGGACGGCCGAGGGGGTGGGGCAGAGCAGAGCTTGACGTGGAGGGGCCGATGGGACGACCAGAGCGAGGCTTGGTGCCGGAAGCAGCAGCAGAGGCACGCTGACAGCGCCTGGCTTCTGCCTCACAACGTCCCGGTCCTGTACAGATGTGCAGGCTGCTTCCCGGGGCCAGCCTGTGGCCATCGCCTTCTGTCACACACTCTAAAAACAGTGTTGTGTATCTTTGTCACTGAACTGTGAGCCTCTGGGTCAAGAGTGTCACAAGGCAAAGGGGAACTGGGTTTGCAGATGGGATGATGGCCGCCCGTCCACTGACCTTAAAACAGGCAGATGGGATTTCCTGAGCCCAGTGTCACCACCACGTGTGTCCTGGAGAGGTGAGCGGGAGAGTCGGAGGGCAGTGTGGCTATGGGAGCAGACCCAAGTGGTGGAAAGAGAGGCCACAAGCCAGGGGACGCTAGACACGCTAAAGGACAGGGCTTGTTCCTTAGAACATCTACAAGAAACATGGGCCTGATTTTAGCCCAGTAAGAAAGAACCCTTCCTCACTTCTAACCTACGAAACCATTAAAATAATACATGGTTCGCTGGGCGGTGGTGGCGCACGCCTGTAATCCCAGCACTTGCGAGGCAGAGGCAGGCGGATTTCTGAGTTCGAGGCCAGCCTGGTCTACAGAGTGAGTTCCAGGACAGCCAGGGCTGTACAGAGAAACCCTGTCTCGGAAAAACCTAAAAAAACCAAAAACAAAAATAATACATGGTTGTTGTTGAAGCCACAAAGCTGGAAGTAATTTGGTTTTTTTGCGGTATTTGGGGCGGGGGGGGGGGTAGGAATCCCAGGTTGTCCTGCATGCATGGTAGGCAAGTGCTCTACCTCTGAGCCACCTCCCCGGCCTTGAAGTTTACAGGAGCAGTTGGACAGTAACTTTGGAGGGACTTCCGGGTCTATAGATCGCAGATGTATTCGCGGCCGCATGAAACCTGGTTCTAGTTATTGAAGTGCTTACGTAAGGAAATTACGTAGTCTCAACAGCTCTGCCAACAAACATAAAGGAAAGTCTAGCATCCGGCGGTACTGGCAGCGGGGCGCCCCGAGCCCCTTTGTTCTTCACAGTCTCTGCTCTCACTACATAAACAAAGCCAGAGGGCGAGCCTTCCTTCCCCGCTCGAAGCAATTTGCTTATGCAAGTGGGATTCCCGGGTCAAGGATGATGCGAGGTGTTTTTACAGTTCTCCGCCCACTTAGCCAGCTTGCTTTTCAGAGTCTGAGCCCAGGAGCTCGATCGTGATTCACGCAGGCGCGCCGGGTCTCACCTGCCGAGACCAGGCCCATTGCGGGTTAGGGGGTGGATCAGAGAGCCCCCCGCGCAGCCCCTCACTTAGCCCTGAACTTGTTCCTGCTCCGTATAAACTCTAAAGTTTTAACCCCTCAGACTTGAGGGAGGCGTCCCTCAAGGAGCAGAGGTCCTGGACACCGTGCTGGTGAGGCAGGAAGGACTTCATGGTCACAAGGAAGGTTCCTTAGGGACAATACTGGTGCAAGAGGAAGCGACCTGACAC
This sequence comes from Apodemus agrarius, assembly GCA_964023405.1. Taxonomy (NCBI): domain Eukaryota; kingdom Metazoa; phylum Chordata; class Mammalia; order Rodentia; family Muridae; genus Apodemus; species Apodemus agrarius. The sequence goes on along the minus strand of OZ030015.1, from coordinate 74,436,914 downwards.
ACCTCTAGTTAATTTTATCAGTGACTGCAGCAAGAGCTTCTTCTTTTTTTTTTTTTTCTTTTTCTTTTTCTTTTTTTAAGAATTGCAAGAGCGGACCCGCCTGCACTGAGGAAGCTGGTAATTTTCCAGTGCTCCTAATAGTTAGCCTGGGAATTGCTGTGACTGACCCAGAGGGAGACGCTGGTTTATTTAAAGACCTGATTTTTTTTTTTCTCCTTTCCTTTGCAGTCTTAGCTTTCTTTTTGTTTGTTTCCCTCTGTTTTAGTTGGAGTTTGGGTTTCTTGTTTGTTTGGGGCTTTTGTTTTTAATGAGTCCCTTGTTGACTGGGCTGATAAGAACATTCCAGAAGTGAGGATAAGATGGCTAATTTTTTTTTCTTTTCTACCTGCTTCTAATCTACAGAGAACAGACCAATCTAAGGCTCCACCCTCCCCGAGGACTTCTCCGTTTCAGGGAAAACAAAACATCAGTGTGACAGCTTAGGCCCCCTGTCTGTCTCTCAGGAGCCTCGCCGTGTGGGTGTTGGGGGACACTGCTCAGGAATGGACAGGGGGTCTGTGGGAGTGGGAATAGCAGGCTCTTAAGTGGTCTGGAAGCAAAGGCTTCGGAGAGACTGGCCATGGCTGTGCTGGGCTCTATCATGAATGGCATCTAATGACCTGCCCCTGCCCATTTTCCTCCCTCCCTCCCTCCTCCCTTCCGTTTCTACTCTACCTCAGCTTGACATGATCCTATAAAATAGGGCTGATGAAACTGAGCACTGTGGGCAGAAGAAAGTCCCTGAACAGTCTGGGCCTTGGGCGTGCCTGTCTGTTAACCACCGGGTTCTGCTGGGGAGCATCTGATCAGGAGAATGGAAAGAGTTTCTGAAATTCAGAAATCTTTACCAATTCTCGGTACTAACATCAGACTTGCCTTGTGACTTGGGGCCTTTGGTTCTGGGGGTTCAAGTTTTCCCTCTGGGAAATGCCCAAACCATCTTGCTCCCCAGGGAGTGAACATGGGGTTTGTCAAAGGAAGGCAGAGTAACTGATATTATAAACCACCCCTGAAGTGGCTTCCTAAACAGAGCCAGCCAGAGCCGGCACAGATCCCTTTCCCTGCCTCCCACACACACACACCCTGACAGAGCCCCACAGGCCTCCTGCCTCCCTGGGAGGCCTCAGGCGACTTCACAGCCCATGAATTTCCTTTGGCACTTTGAGGCTCCCCCCACCCCCACCCCAGAGGATTCTGAGACCGCAGCAGGAAATGCAGAACATATTTTTAAATCAGAGGGGAAGCGATGTCTTTGTGTCAGATAAGTGGCCTGGATCCAGGGCTGAGAGACTGTGGCGCATCTCTCCTTGCAGACAGCAGGTGCTCTTCGAGATGTGGTTGTGGCAACAAAATAAATGATGGATAATTGCTTTTGTGACAACTTGCCAATTAAATTAGACTCAGCAGAATAACATAATGACAATTTGTTATGCTCCGGTGGGCACTAACATACCAATCATAATTAAATGCTATGACTGAAATAGAATACGGCTCAGCGCAGGAATATATAACCCCAATTCCCTCTCCGTGAAACATTATAGGTTGAGGCTTGATTTTAATTTCGGGAAGATAATGGCATTAGTGCATATCTGAGTGGGTTTGTGGAGAGCCCTGTGGTGAGAGGAGATGGGCCTGAGTGAAGGCTGGCCCAGGGGAACGCCTTGGGGGCCGATCTGCTAGGTGGTGAGGTAGCATGCAGAGTCTGCGGGCAAAAACAGTGTTTGCTGGCTGTGTCTGGTCTTGCCTGCGGAGCTTGGGAGGCACAGGAGAAAGCTGTTGCCAACAGCCTCTGAAGTAACTGGGCCTACACTGTAGAGTCCCAAAGTCCTTGATCTAGAATGTTCTATGGATGGTTTCACACCCTACTTTAAAAAAAAAAAAACAAAAACGAGGAGCTTAAAGTCACTCCACCAAGGCTCCGGAAGCAAGGAGGAGGGGGATGTAAGATCTGGAGGGAGGGAGGGGTGCCGAGATGCATGGCTGCTGTTCATGGGAACACACAAGATCAAACCAGTTACATTCCAGCCTGGAACTAGAAGGGGCTCGCAAGGCCACACCGGACACAGAGGACCTATTTATTGGTCGTTGAAAGGATAAGGTTATAAGCTAGGAATCCTCTGTGCCTGGGCACGTGGGAGGCACCTGGATCCCCAACGCCAGTGGGGGAGGGTGGGCGAGACTGCGTGGCGGCCACGTAAGCGGAAATGACTTAACTAGTTCTTCCGGCCTCTGTGAGAGGCTGGTAGGTCGTCAGAGAGAGCAAGTTCGGATGGATTGAACTGATTGGCTTAGAAGCTTGTGGTAGGCGGGTTCTGTTATAAGTCTATAAAAGGCAAGACAAGCCAGTCCTCGGCGGGTTTTTGCTTCTTTACTCTGCTGGGGAAGCTGTAGCCCCCCAGAGCTCTGGATATTAAAATCCTCTTGCGAAATTGCAGCAGGTCTGTCTCTCGTGAGTGTTTGGGGTGCCGGTTTCTGAGGCATGGGGGTACAGAAGTACCCCGGTTTTTCTTTCGGATCTTACAGTTGGTGCATTGGGCCGGGAAATGCGGACACCCCTACACACTCGAGAAACAACTTGGAGGTAAGGGGACCCCTTCTGAAGTGTGTGTGTGTGCTGGCCGGCCGATGTGATGTTGTTCGTTCGTCCTGAGTGTTCTGTTTTGTTCTGAGATCTGAATCTGATGAGACGCGCGCTTTTAGATATGCAGCTGTCTCCTCGGACCGTGATGGCCAGGAGACCGTGGTATAGGCAGACGTGCTAGTGGAGGCCACAGGCTGTAACTCGGGGAGACGTCCCTGAGTGAAGGGGGAAATCCAGGGACGCCTGGGAAGTTCCCATCTGGGTGTCGGGAGGATAAGGTAGTTCTAAATTGGAGAACTTACATGCCCTCCCGGCCGTCTGGTTTTCTGATCTGGTTCTGTTTTCTGTTTGTTTCACTGTTTTGTCAAAAGCCTGACTGGGGCGGAGAGTTCCGCCTGGCAATCGAAACCTCGGGGGTCTGGAGGAAGCTGGAGAAGGCCGAATAGGGTTCTTCTCTTCTCTGTATTTGTGTCCTGCAACTGGCGGGAATACTCGGTATCTGAAACTGGGTTGTCTAGAGGCGAACTGTCTTGAACTGAGACGCCTGATGGTGGCAGCGTCAGGGTGTCTATGTGGTGATTGTTTCTGTTTTGTAATCTTGTGTTTTTGTTGTTTCTGTTTTGTATAGTCTTGTGTTCTTGGACTTAGATGACTGACGCATAGGGATTTAGACCGACTGATAATTTTGTTAAGAATTTAGACCGACTGAAAGGACCGCCATGGTGGGCCCTGTGGCGCCAAGATTGGTCCCATGACTCAGGCCCGCCATGTTAGGGTCTGGCAGCAAGATCAGGTCTCGTGACTCAGACCCGCCATGTTGAGGTTTTTCGCGCCAAGATCAGGTCGCGTGACTCAGGCCCGCCATGTTGAGGTTTTTCGCGCCAAGATCAGGTCGCGTGACTCAGGCCCGCCATGTTGAGGTTTTTCGCGCCAAGATCGGGTCCCGTGACTCAGGCCCGCCATGTTAGGGTCTGGTGGCAAGATCGGGTCACGTGACTCAAGCCCGCCATGTTAGAACAAGAGACAAAATATTTAAGCTGTGAGGCCCCCTAGTGGGGGAAATAATTTCTAACAAGACACTCAAAGTGGCGGATGTAAAAATTCTGAATTTAAGTTACAGATGGCTTATTTCATTTATTTTAAATTGTTTAAGTTATTATAATAGATATACTGTTAAGCTGTGGCTTTATTGTTTCTCTGGGGAAGAGGTCAAAAATAAGGGGGACCTCTAGAAGACTAGATTCTGAAACATTAAGCAAAAAATCTGTTTCGGTAATACTAAAAGCTTGTTTTGAGAATTATATTATGTTCAAGGCATAAATTCTTATTTGATACTGATTTTATTTTGATACAAAATCAAGGTTTTCACTGGTATAAATACTAAAAATGTAAACATGCAGGATTTACACCCAGTCCTTTCTTGCTGTTATTATTATAGATCTGAAATGTTTAAGCCTATGAGTTTGGGGCCATACAAAAATATAAGGCTCTGAGTTTATTATTAGGGTGTTTTCAATGTTTTAATTAGAGTTGCTTCTGTTATGGCGAGAGAGAGAGAGCAACGAGATTGCCTCTCTCCATTTACAGACAAACTCAATGTGTCTATAGATTATTATATGGCTTAATAATTCCTGATTCTTTAAGTCTGTCAGATGTTCTAGTGCCAGAAGGCTGAAGATCAATGTTTCAACATTCTGAAGTATTAACTGTTCAGGTATTTAGCAATCTTTATCATTTGGCTAATTCTTAAAAGGTGTGTTAAGCTTCATATATATTTTCAGTTAATATTGGTCACTCTTGGATTTCTGACGGGGATAAAAACTGTTAGCCTCATAGTCAGCTCAAGCTCTTTAATCTTGAAAGCTGATATAGGTTTACAGAAATGATTTTCAGGTGATATAAAATTTATAGCCAAAACATGAGTCAGGTGTTAATTCTTATAGTCTTTCAAGATAGTAAAGATGACAAAGGTTCTGTTTGACAGAGATTGGATGTTATGCTCAATTTATATTTAGAGAAGACCACAGAATGGAGCAGAAGATCTGAGACCACCTATCCTGATTCACGGTGACACCCTCACTAAAGACATATTCCCAAGAGACTGATTAATCTCTTTGAGACTGTTTTATTTGTAATACAGGAAGCCAGAAAAGAATACCCCCTCAGACGAAAGGTAAGAGGCACCTGAAGGACGACACCAGACTCCATTGGCAGGTCTTGAGGGCATGATAGCCCACAGATTTGGCAAAGGTATGTGAAGCAGGGACCAGAGGAGTCACTGGCAGCCTTTCTAGTGTAGCTCAGAAGCATCTTGCTATACACCCCAGACTAGAAGGACTTTAGTTTGCTGAGAAAGTATGTAGAGGGATTTGGTACAAGTTATTTAGAAGGTCTGTAGAGAGATTTGGTGGTGTAGGTTGTTAGAAAAGTCTATAGAGAGATTTAGTATAGTTTGCTGAGACAGGGAGAGTAGAAAAAAAATGAGAGAAGAAAGCTACAGAAAATCCTGGCTAAAAGGCAGAAAGGAATCAATGTGCATACTATATGGAGAGGCCACTGAGCCAGAGTGTGCCCTAACAAGCTGGGAGCAAGAACTCACAGGTCTTGGGAGAAGTGGCCCCCAAATGGCAAAGGTGTTATCCCTGGATAAAGACAATGACTAGGGGAGATGGGTGTTCTGACCACCTCCCCCAACCCTGGATAACTGTGAGAGGGAAAGAGAAACCCACTCAGTTCTTGATGGACACAGGGGCTTTACACACGGTCTTCCAACCCAATGGCCCTGTTTCCAAGAAAAGATCTAGGGTCCGAGAAGCCACTGGCACCAAAATATGTTCATGGACTACCCGAAGAACGATGGACCTAGGGATGGGATGGGTAACCCATTCATTTAAGGTCACCCCAGGATGTTCCTAACTGTTGGAGCAAGGCATACTCTCCAAAATGGTGGGGAAGACAGATATACTTACTGTCCAAAGGGCTGCAGCAACTGGCCCAAAAAGAGAGACTGACCCCTGCTGAAAGTTGCTACAGACAAGAGCAATTTTCTCCATGAAGGACAGGGACAAGCAGGTGCTGCTATGGTGGGCAGCACAAACGGCATCTGGGTAGAAGAATCTTTACCCCCTGGCATGTCAACGCAGAAAGTGGAGCTAATGGCCCTTACCAAGATCTCGGAACTTGGAGACAGCAAGAAAATCAACATCCACATGGATAACAGGTATGCCTTTGCCACAGCCCACGTCCACAGGTGTATATGCCAAAAGGACTGCTCACATCAGAGAAAACCAAAAGGAAATCTTGGACCTCTTAGATGCCCTAATGAAGCCAACAACTGTGAGTATCACCCTCTGCCCAGGATGTCAAAAGGAAAAAGACTCAGTGGGCAATAGCCAGGCAGAGCAAATGGCTCCAAGGATAGATATACAGGAGCCTATACTGGTTGTAGGTCTGCGAGAGGCATCCACTGAAAAATGAGACAAAGTGAGATAGCCTCACTTAAAACATGCCGAAGAAAAAAGGACTGAGATTGATAGCCATCTGACCAACTATTACCAAGGAAAGGTGCACACAAGAAGGGAGAATTATACTCCCCAGAGAGTAAGCCAAGGACTCGCCAGGGCAAATGCACACATGAACTCATTTAAGGGATCAATAAAACAGTGTAAGGTATGCCAGCGAGTGAATGCTTATGCAGCAAAGAGTAAATAAGGCAGAAGACCTAGAAGAGAACAACCTAGAGTATATAGAGGTTTCATAAAAGATAAGGCAGGAAAGTATTCTCTCCTAGCACTTGTAGATAGTTAATCTAGATAGATTGAGACTTCCCCTAGCAGGCAGGAAACAGCAGCCAGGGTTAAAAGAAATTTTCCCGAGTTTCAGAGTGCCCAAGGTAATTGGATCAGACAATAGTTCTGTTTTTGTTTCTAAGGTAAGTCAGAAATTAACAGATATTGGGGACTAATTGAAAATGTTATTGGATGTACTGTCCCCAGGGCTCAAGACAGCTAGAGAAAATAAACAAAACTCTATGAGAGACCTTAACTAAATTGACCTTGGAGACTGGTTTAGGCTGGGTGGTGCCTCTCCCCTTGTTTCTGAATAGTCCTTGCCATTTTAATCCTTTGTTACCCCAATTTCTTTGTCATCTACTGGGTCCTCCCGAAAGGTGTAGCACAACATGAGATTTGGCTCAAACTGTTCGCTTTAATGCTCTAGGCATGTCAGAGACTCCTCGCTGCTTCCAGACAGGTTACTGGATCTGTCAAAGAAGACTTCAGAAACAGTTGCTGGAACCCTGGTAAAAGAGATCCTCACCAAATTGATCACAGAGACTGGACCTTTGCTCTCTAGGCTCGAGGCGCTCCAATGGATAAGGCATCGAGGTCCCGGAGGCCTACTCAGGAGGAGATCCACAAGTCCCACATCGCTTCCAAGTCGGAGATATGGTCTACATTAGATGCCACCATGCGGGAAACTTTAAGACTCAGTGAAAAGACCCTTATCTTGTATTCTTGACCACCCTGTTTTCTGCCCTGATAGGACCCCTAATGATAATGCTCCTGTTTCTTAGTTAGACTTATACAGTCAATAGATTAGTTGCCTTCATCAGGGACCAGGTGTGCGCGGTCCAGATTATGTACTTAGGCGGCAATATAAGAGCCTTCTGAGACAAGAAGAGGCTGACCTTTAATTCTCCTAGTTCTAAGGTTAGAACTATTAACAAGACAGGAAGTGGGGAATGAAAGGATAAGGTTATAAGCTAGGAATCCTCTGTGCCTGGGCACGTGGGAGGCACCTGGATCCCCAACGCCAGTGGGGGAGGGTGGGCGAGACTGCGTGGCGGCCACGTAAGCGGAAATGACTTAACTAGTTCTTCCGGCCTCTGTGAGAGGCTGGTAGGTCGTCAGAGAGAGCAAGTTCGGATGGATTGAACTGATTGGCTTAGAAGCTTGTGGTAGGCGGGTTCTGTTATAAGTCTATAAAAGGCAAGACAAGCCAGTCCTCGGCGGGTTTTTGCTTCTTTACTCTGCTGGGGAAGCTGTAGCCCCCCAGAGCTCTGGATATTAAAATCCTCTTGCGAAATTGCAGCAGGTCTGTCTCTCGTGAGTGTTTGGGGTGCCGGTTTCTGAGGCATGGGGGTACAGAAGTACCCCGGTTTTTCTTTCGGATCTTACATCGTCAACTGCTGTTAGGCAAGGGAGAGCCATTTTTCTTTGAGAATGCCCCAGACCTATGCAAACATGGCCAGCATGACTGACATTTACACCAGCACAGACCCTTCATCCAAGGCTCAGGGGACCTCTCAGACGAGGGGCCGAAAGGACGTAAGGGCTAGAGACCCAGGACTGCTGCCGGGAGGGTGCGCCTTCTCAAAAGCGTGGCCTGAACGATTCCAACAACAGTTGGCACCCCCGTGTCGATGGGGGAAATCTCATGGGACCACACCCCTAGATGAAGAGCTACAAGCAATTAACAGCTTTGAGAGAGGGGGAATTAGTTTTCCCCAGGGATGAGCCCCCCCTCCCCATCGATTGTCTAATACCCAGCGATCAGCTCTAGGAACACATACATGCAGACAACACTGTAAGGACCCAGTGGGTTCTATCTCTGTGTTTACTCATTTAGATGTAACAACAATGGCTAGAGAAGAGGAGGCCGAGCACTTGGGGAGGCTGGTCAGACGTGGAAGGGTAGGAGGGAGAAGAATGGAGGAAGAAGTGACGTAATTATATTTAAGATTTTAAAAATGCAAAACGGAGGAGACTGGAGAAGTGGCTCCGGGGTTAGGAGAAGTTGGTGCTCTAGCAGAGAGAAGCCAGGTTCTGTTTCCAACACCTAGACAGAAGCTCACGGCCATCTGTTACTCAGTCCCAGGGGACCTAACGCCTTCTCCTGGCTCCCAAGATACCAGGTACACATGTGGTTAATATGTGTAGCCGGGCGGTGGTGGTGCACGCCTTTAATCCCAGCACTTGGGAGGCAGAGGCAGGTGGGTTTCTGAGTTCGAGGCCAGCCTGGTCTACTGAGTGAGTTCCAGGACAGCCAGGGCTACACAGAGAAACCCTGTCTCGAAAAAAAAAATACATACATATATATATATATATATATATATGTATATATATATATGTATGTATATATATATACATATATATATGTGTGTATGTATGTATATTTGTAGGTAAAACACTCATGTGTGATACATACATACATACATATATACATATACACACACATACATACATACATACACACACATACATACATACATACATACACACACACACACACACACATATATTGGTTTTGGTGTTTGGTTTTCAAGACAGGATTTCTCTACAAAGCCCTGGCCGCCCTGGAACTCACCTCTATCGACCAGGCTGGCCTTGACCTCCAAGATTCACCTCCCTCTGGTTCCCGAGTGCTGGGACTAAAGGCATGAACCGCCGCCACCCAGTTCCATTTCTTCTGTGACTTACACTTCTAGTACTCAATCATTTGTGGCTTTCTCTTCTTCTTCTTCTTCTTCTTCTTCTTCTTCTTCTTCTTCTTCTTCTTCTTCTTCTTCTTCTTCTTCTGGATCGTAGCAGCTCTTTGCACGCTGTGGCTGTTCATCTTTTCATTTGAACTTAGTATTGATCTTTTGTGAGTTTCACACTCATGCACCCCAATCCACTCATCTCCCCATCCCTTCCCATCTATCCGCCACCCTCGCAACCTCCCCATGAAGAGAAAATAAACAAGACAAAGAAAAAGATTTAAAAAAAATACCTCATGGTGGAAGCTGCAGTGTCACTGTGTGTGTCACAGGACGTCTTCTGTCCACACATCTTTACTTTAAGTGTTCATTACAGTGAGCCACTGGTCTGGTTCAAGGCCTCTGGCTTCAGCTATACTATACTGGGATTCTCCCCAGGCCTCCTCTCAGATATCCTGCTGTTGCCCTGTGTCATGGAGATCCTGCAGCTTTGGGTCTTCAGGACTGGCCCCTTTATAAGCTCCGGCAGTTGGGCAGTTCGTAGCTGGGGTAGGTGTTGGGGTGATCCAACTCACAGCCCTAGATCTGGGCTGGGCGGTAGTTGAGTTGGTCAGACTGACATCTCTCCTGCACCCACATCGCCAGGGCAAGCTCCCTAGCACTGCCCCAGCCAGCTCACCCAATGCCAGCCTCTGGCAGGGGGCAGGACCCACTCTCTGCCTTTCAATACCTGGGAGGGGGGAGCTGACCTACACCCAGGCCATCACAGTCACCTCCTACTGTGCTGTTCAGGCGAGGAACAGGGTCCACTCTCCCAAAAGCTGCAGCTGGTGAGGGGTGGGGCCAGCTTCCCGGAATGCCACAGCCAGTGAGAGGCTGGGCCAGCTCCACACAGCCCTTGGGCATCAACATGGTCTCAAGCCTCAGCCCAGACCAGGGATGTCCATCTGGTCTTTAGTGGTAATAAGAGCCACAGACAGCGACAGGGCTCTGCTTCTGCATGGCCAGGGACCCAGACACGGCCCTCATGGGTGGGACTTCACCATGGCCTCAGGTGGAAGGTGGTGGGTACTCACATCGGGCTGTTCCTCTCCACACTGGAGTCTCCAGTTCCACTTCTCTTCAAAACACTCAAACCCTTCCACTTCTCTTTCTCTCCCATCTCTTTACCACATACTCACACACTTGAGTGGTTCCCACTGCAGGCAGGCCATGCTGCTGATGGGCCTCGGATTGTCTTCCCCTGCCAGTACTGCGTGTTACTCACCTTTTTTGGTTATTTTATTTTATGTGTTTGGGTGTTTGCCTGCACGGATGTCTGTGCATCACATGCATGCAGTACCCACGCCAGCCAGAAGAGGGCATCAGAACCCCCTGAAACGTGAGTTACAGACAATTGTGAACAGCCACATGTGTACTGAGAATCAAAAGCCTGCGTGGTCTGGAGGAGCAGCCAGTGTCCTTAACCACTGAGCCTTCTCTCTAACTCCGACTCTCCACTATGAAAGTACTGGAAGCCTTTCTGAGCTTGACGTGAGACCCAGAAGACCACAGACTACCGGTTTTGGAGAACAGGGTATATAAACAACAATGACAACTCTGTAGTGTGGAAATACCAACAAATCACAACTAGCACTTCTGTGGTTGTACTTTTGTTTTATTTTATTTTAGCATTTTTATTCAATTATTTTATTTATTGATATCCCAAGATGTGTAATTTTAGTTTTACATTCTTAATTCACTTGTAATTTGTTGAATTACGTCACTAGCTAGAAAACCAGGCCTAAACCGTCGTCCCTGAAACTCCCGGCTGAGTCCCAGCACTACTTACCCAACAACCCTACCTCACCAATGTGCAGCGTTATTCCGTCATCTAGTCTTCTACTTAACATCCACCCACCCATCCTCTAGTTGCTCTTCTGTATCCTGGCCTAATGTCTACCTCTACACCTGAATCATGATGTCTTCTGACTGTCAGTCTCTGCTACCTGCTTTGTTTGTGAGACAGTGTCTCCTGATGGAACCCTGACCAGCCCAGTGCTCGCTGTGAAATCCAAGCTGGTCTTATACTTGCTGTGACTCTGCTGCCTGAACGCTGACAGTTTAGGTGTCCAGCATTGGCTGCAATACACACACTAGGTAGCAGATAATACCACATCTTTATATTTCAATGTTTTTACAGGCAGTTCTCATTGAAGGATGTTTACCTTCTAAATGAATTGTATTATGAGGTTGTATGATTAAAAATAAAAATTAGAAAAATTTAAACCATGATATTAAAAAGCTTGGGACTGAGCATGGTGGTACCCACCGCAATCCCAACACTTGGGGTGCTAGGCCAGGAAGATTGTGAGTTTGAGGCTAACCTGGGCTACATATCAAGACTCTGAGATAGGTAGATAGATAGATAGATAGATAGATAGACAGACAGACAGACAGGGGCAGGGCGTGGTGGCACAAAGCCTTGTCGCAGCACTCAGGAGACATATGTGGAAGCCTGCAGTCTCTGCGAGTTCAGAGCCAGCTCAGGCTACCTAGTGAGACCTATCCTAAGTCTAACTAAGTAAGATGACTAAGGAATACAAACTGAGGATGGAATATAGCTCAGAGGCAGGCCCCTTGCCTAACAAGTCATGAAAAATAAAAGCTGTACCAGGAAATTTAGGAGTGCCAGAATCATAAGCATTAACTCCAAACGGATGGGTTAAGATGATTTGGGTCGCCGGGCGGTGGTGGCACACGCCTTTAATCCCAGCACTTGGGAGGCAGAGGCAGGCGGATTTCTGACTTCTGAGGCCAGCCTGGTCTACAGAGTAAGTTCCAGGACAGCCAGGACTACACAGAGAAACCCTGTCTCGAAAAACCAAAACAAAAAACAAACAAACAAACAAACAAAAACAAAAAACAAACCAAACCAAACCAAACAAAACAAAACAAAACAAAAAGATGATTTGGGTCATGATACCAAATAATGATACCGCAGAGCATGATAGTGCACACCTCCAGTCCCAGCACTCCAGAGGCAAGCGGCAGGCAGATCTCTCTGAGTTTAAGGCCAGCCTGGTCTACAGAGATTGATCCAAGGCTAGACAGGAATGTATACTGAGATCCTGTCTCAAAAAAAAAAAAAAAAAAAAAAAAAAAAAGTTTGGACAAAAGGGGAAAAGATGGCTTTTGAGGATGCAGTCACCCCAGAACAGGACCACAGTCGGGTCAGGGCGATACTTGGGGAGCAGCTATAGGGGAGACTCCAGCCCCGTAGCCCAGTTCACCCTGCTCAGCCTGCTGTCTACTCAACTCCCAATTTGAATTATTTGGCTCCAGCTCTGATTCCTAGTGGCCACGAGCTGTCTCTCTGGCCTTCCAAGCACCTCCTGTTCTCCCAAGATAACGTACGTGGTCTTCATTGTGTAAGCTATTCCTCCTTGAGGTGATGCCTGCCACTGCCAGTCTGCCCCTCATCCCCGCTGTCCAGAGGGGACACAATAGCATATCTTTGGTGCTGTAAAAATGCAGTTTCTATAGCTCAGATGCCTTCCTTTAGCTTAATTTCCATAACATAAAACCTATCAGGAAATGACCACCGGCTCAGGCCATCTTGGTGTCAGGGCAGGAAATGCTTGACACGTTAGCAGCAGTAACCAACCAGTCAACAAACATACGACACATCAGGGCACAAATCCTCCCTTTAGTGTCACTTGGGCCTGCAGATGTTTGCTAAGTGACCACAGCAGGGCAGATGTGTCATCTGGTCTTCCCCCTTGCAGCCTTGACCTATGTCAGGCTTGGACCAGCTTTAGAAGGAGCTGTTGCTGCTTTTGCACCCCTGGGCAGATGCAGCAGCCAGAGTACTGTAGCTCCCACCCCTCCCTGTGCTCCCTGAGCACCCGAAGTCCTTCAGAGAAAACCCACCCCAGCGAGCCAATAGCAGCTGCCTCTCTGTTCTTTTTTTTTTTTAATGTACTTATTTTATTATTTATATGAGTACACTGTAGCTGTCTTCAGACACACCAGAAGAGGGCATCAGATCCCATTGCAGATGGTTGGGAGCCACCATGTGGTTGGCTGGGATTTGAACTCAGGACCTTTGGAAGAGCAGTTGGTGTTCTTAACCACTGAGCCATCATCTCTCCAGCCCCTGCCTCTCTGTTCTAAGAGTTCGACGACACCTCTTCGGCTGATGCTGACCCCCTCTGCTCGGTAGTGAAGCCTCTTAAGGTCTGCCCTTGCACTCGCGATCTTCCTGCCTTGGCCTCCCAAATGTTAGGATGAGAGTCATGGGCCCCCGCCTCCAGCTTAGCACTGTGCTTCTTGGCCGGTGATGGGAACTGGGGATCCTGGGCTTGAGAACTTGTGACAGTTCCTTAGGGTTTGGTTCCTTTTGGAAAATGACATTATTTCGTTATTTGTGTGCACGTGGACATCAGAGGAGAATGCAGGGGAGCTGGCTCTCTCCACAGTGTGGACCCCAGGGATCGAAGAAGCCGTGTCGTCGAGCCTGAAGGTTAGCTCCCGTGACAGCCCGGCCCCTAGCTTCTTAAACTGAATCTGTGTTGCAGGAAGTTTGGCAACAGCGAGAAGTCTCACCTGTGTCCTCCTATTCCTCTCACACGTGTCTTGGTCTCGTTTCTATTGCTTCCAGAAGACCATCCAGTCTCTTCTTACTCTTTCCCTGTAGATGGAATTATATTTTGTTTTGTTTGTTTAGTTGGTTGGTTGTTTGGTTTTGGTTTTTCAAGACAGGATTTTAGCCTTGGCTGACCCGGAACTCACTCTGTAGACCAGGCTGGGAATTATATTTTAATTCCAAAATTTAAAAGGTACTTTAAAATAAATAAAAGAGTGATCTTGGTAGGTCTTAGCAAGTTCTGTTGGTGCTATAGACTATGCTTTGGTATTCCGCTGTAATCCACTCGCAAGGCCACCAGCTTTGCATGAACTCGGAGTAGGAAGGCGTGCCCCAGCAGGGTGGGGCCATAACACAGCCAGCCGTGCCTCAGACTGTGTGAGTGTGTGGCAGGATGACTGAGGAGGTTTTACAGCACTAGAGCTGTCTGTGAAAAGCGTCCCATGTGGAGCTTTCAGTGAGCCCATTACAAGGATATTACAGATGCCTGGGGCTCTAAACCATATACCATCTGAGAAGCCACTACCAGGATGCAACTGGGCACCGGCAGAAATGAAGCTTCTGAGTGAGTCGTGGCAGATGGCTAGCTGGGCTGCCCATCCTGGGCTAAGCTCTGTCTGACCACTGAGCCGCAAGGGGCAGCCACCCTCCCCCCGACCTCCCCACCCCCGCCCCAGAACAGGCTGTCAGATGAGCAGAAGGCAGTCAGGCTCAGCACAAGGAGACTACATGCATAGTGGCCCGGATTCCCACATCACACAGTGGTGGTGCCCCTGGCTTTCCTCCTTCATTGCACACTTGTGTAACACGAGGGAGCCTTCTTGGAAGCTGATGAAGGAGGAAAGAGGCCACCATGTGTAAGTCACGGCCGCTGACATTTTACTGGAGACAGAGGAGAACACTCCTGGCTCCCAGCTGGCTCAACTGGACCTTTTCTTGTTGTCCCTATTCCCAGGGTTAATGAACACCATCCAAGACTGGAGGACTAGTACTAAACAGCCATACTGTCAGGAACGAGGAGGTGACCCATCCTTCCTGACAAGGCCTAACAGAGATGCCAGCCTGGACAAGATGACCCTGGCATAGGCCATAGAGAAAGAATACCAAAAAAAAAAAAAAAAAAGCCGGGCGTTGGTGGCGCACGCCTTTAATCCCAGCACTTGGGAGGCAGAGGCAGGCGGATTTCTGAGTTCGAGGCCAGCCTGGTCTTCAGAGTGAGCTCCAGGACAGCCAGGACTGCACAGAGAAACCCTGTCTCGAAAAAACAAAAAAACAAAAACAAAACAAAAACAAAACAAAAACAAAAAAAAAAAAAAAAAAAAGAATACCAGTGGAGCCTCGGTGTCAAATGAGTCCTCAGGGGCTGTAGTTCTCCCACTAATACAGGAAACAAAACCAATTACCCCTAGAGGTACCATCAAAGACTGTACACACTCTGAGGAGAGGAAAGTCTGGGCCCCAGGAAGGGTATGCTGTCACGGATAGTCTCCATCTATCCTCTCTCTAAGGCATCCTCACCCAGACCTCCACTGTTGGGAATACAGGCTTCTGACGGCTCAAAGCTTCATCCCTCCCTGGAAATTGCTTTCTCTAAATCACGGCTCCTCTTATGGGATGGAGCAGCCAGTTAATAGCTGGCCGATGGGTCTGGGTGGGAGGGAGGAAAAGGTCCAGGGCACTTACCTTAGACGACTCAGAAGGGCCATCCCAGCTCCAGAGCTCCCTGTGGGGTCAGGTGAAGCCATAGCTCCTCTGCAGGGTCCCGCCCTTCTGACGGCGCTTCCGTGCGTGTCTCCTGACAACACTCTACCTCATATCCTGTGCGCAGTTCTCCAGCTCGGGGCCTGTGTCCAGGGAACTCAACTTCAGACATCTCCCAAGCTGAGGTCAATGTGTTCAAAACCCCAAAGGATGCTGGCTCGGTCAAGGAACCCCTGCAGCTGCCCATCCATCTATCAAACGGTTGAGCCTCACGTGCTATTCCTGGCCTGCCCCCTGCTACCCCTGCAGATCCCGGCAGCAGGGAAAGGCGGCCTATCCCACACGTCATTGGTAGTGATATTCATGTGCCCTCTCCCCCCCTCAAAACCACACGACTGGAGAGAACTTTAGACAATTTCAGGAAAGCCTTTGTAAACAAGGGCAAATCCAGGGACCTCTCCGAGGGAGTGTATCCAAGCTTGTCCTTCCAAAGCGAATGGGGAAGGGCTACTGGAATTCATGAGGTCCACGGGGGCTGCAGTGATGTGCCAGGGTATTTTTAGCAAATGACAGAAAAATGGAGAAAACCCGGTTGATTGATTGACAGACAACCCAATTTTTAATCTGGACATCTTTAATAAATGTTACGATGCAGGATTATCCATCTTATCACACCCGGATTTCTATCCTTCACAAGGAGATAGCCTTGACTTTCGGGGCCAGAGTAAGCGGATTCTTTACCAGAAACCTCACTGTAAATGCCACAGTGTGCGGAGCCGGCAAGTCCCCACCCCCACCCCCAGCCAAGTCTCTCTCTTCATCACTACGTTTTGTTGGGTGGGGGGACTGTGGTGGGGGTGTGCACATGTATGTGGGAGCTCACATGCCACAGCATTCGCGTAGAGGTCAAAGGACAGCTTGCGGGAGTCTGTTCGGTCCTTCCACCAAGTAGGTCTGCAGGATCAAATCCAGGCCCGCGCCTTTGCCTCCTAAGCCATCTTTCTGACCCACTACAAACAGGAAATGTCACTTCGCCGAATCCTAAATTTGAAAACAAGCAAAATGCACGTGCCAGTTTCACCTGGATGCAAGCATGCTGTCCCAAGAGGTTACAGTCACAACGGCACAATGGCATGTTTCATGTGTTGATTGAAGGTTAAAGTCTTAAACTTTTGAAGAAATTTTAATTTTTCTGGTATGCGTATTCTGCCTGCATGTATGCCTGTGAGCCACATGTGTGCCTGTTGCCTGCCAAGACTAGAAAGAGGATGTCAAAGCCCCTGGACCTGGAGTTCCAGATGGTTGTGAGCCACCACGAGGGGTACTAGAAACTGAACCCGGATCCATTGAGCCATCTCTATAACCCTTCCTCTCTAAAAATAAACAAATGAATAAAAAACCTCTGTGCGCATGAACGTGCACACTCATGTATCTGAGTTCGTGTATGCATGCGCTTTGGCAAGTATGTTGGGGTCAATGGTCAGCCTTGGTAGCGGCTGCCACCTTACCTAACACGCCGCCCCTTCTTGTTTGCTCTTGCGCGTGCCCGGCTAGCTGATTCTAGAACTTCCTGGAATTTGCCTTTCTCCATCCCCTGGCTCATCATGAGAGAACTTGGATTACCAGCTACCACATCCGGTTTTAAGAGGGCTCTAAGGGTCTGTGATTAAACAAACAAACAAACAAAAGTCTTCTGTGTGTCCCATGGACCCCTGACCTTCCTGCCGCCACCTCCTAACTGCTGGGGTTACAGTTACATGCCTCCATGCCCAAGCGGGGACAGGAGTCAGAGCCAAGATTTTCTGGATGCTGGGCAGGCACTCTATCAACTGAGGTGGACCCAAATGCTAGGCTCTTTGTTTGTTTGTTTCAAGACAAGATTTCTCTGTGTATTGGCTGTCCTAGAACTCTCTATGTAGGCCAGGCTGGCCTCGAACTCACAGAAAGCTGCCAAACTCTGCCTCTCTGCTGGGATTAAAGGTGTGTACTACCATGCCCAGCTAATGCTGGGTTCTTCTCCCCACCCCCACCCCTTTGGTTTTTTTTTTTTTTTTTTTGGTTTGTTTTTTTTTTTTTTGTTTTGGTTTTTTTTTTTTTTTTTTTTTTTTTTTTTTTGAGACAGGGTTTCTCTGTGTAGCCCTGGCTGTCCTGGAACTCACTCTGTAGATTAGGCTGGCCTCAAACTCAGAAATCTTCCTGCCTCTGCCTCCCAAGTGCTGGGATTAAGGGCGTGCGCCACCACCGCTCGGCTTAAGGCTAGGTTCTTAATATCCAGGCTCTCTTGGTTCTTACAGCTCCTCAGTACAGCAAGAGCAGTGCTCCCTTCTCGGATGAGCAAAGCAAAGCAGAAGTGAAATGATCTCCCCCAGATTACAAACTTTTCGAACCCCAACCCTCCTTGTTTAATATAGTCTGTGTCCTTGCAGGGTGAGGCGGTCCATGCCTGTAACCCCAGCACTGTTGGGACTGAGGCAGGAGGATCAATATGAATTTGAGGTCAGCATGGGCTGTAGCCTGGAGTGAATTTCAGAATAGCCCTGACCACAGTGCAGTACCCTTTCTAAAAAAATAAAAATAAAAAGCAAGTTGTATATAAGCCTGGTATAAATATTGTATATACCAGGCCTATAATTTTAGTACCTGGGAGATAGAGACAGGATTATCATGAGTTCAAGGTCAACCTCAGCTACATAGTGACTTCAAGGACCAGTTGAGCTACGTGAGACCTCATCTCGAAAGTAGGTAGATGGGGGCTGGAGAGACAGATCGGCAGATAAAAGCACTTGCTGCCCTTCCAGACAATGGGAATTTGCCTATAACTACAGCTCTGGGGGATACAATGCCCTTTTCTGGTCCATGCGCACCCACATGAACATACACATAAATAAGTCATAAAGCGAATATTTCAATAAATGGTAACTTGGTTTTAAAATAGTTCATAAATAACAACATAGTTTTTAATTATGATATCAAACTGTAACAACCACCGAGCTGAAACGGGGAGCCTCGAGAGGTCCTCGGCAATGCCTACAGTTTGGCCAACGTGTCTGAGCAGAAAATAAAGGTCCCAGGCTGTCTTTACTTTTATTTCTTTCTTGGAGAGCTTGATGGTGTCTTTAATCCCAGCACTCTGGGATTAAAAGGAGCTCTGTAAATCCAAGGCCAGCCAAGTCTACACAGTGAGAGACAGTTTCTAAAAAGCATCACTTTTTCAATGATTTTTACTGTTGTTGTTGAGACAGGTTCTCATGTAGCCTAACCTGTCCTCGAAACTCTCCACATAGCCAAGGATACCCCAGACTGCTGGTCCTCCTGTTTCTACCTCCTGACTACAGAAGTGTGTTCCCAGTTTATACCACGCTGGGAACAAAACCCAGGGCCAAGAACACGTTAGACAACCACCAGAGCTGCGTCCTCAGCCCCCAAATCCATCTTCCGGGTGCTTGCTGAGCTCTGTGGGTCACAGCACTGCTGTTTCAGGGTCCTCAGAGAAAGCAGAGCCTCGGATGGGGAGGGGGCGGTGGAGAGTGACCGCCAGGACTCAGGCTCCAGCACTGGACGGCAGTATGACTTTGATCGTAAGGCCAGCGCTGGGCTGATTTTGTTATCTCATAACTGAGAATAATAGTAAGTCTATGCCTGTCTCCCAGTGTGGTGTCAATTAGATTAGATTCAACAGTATCTGGAAAGCTTTCAGCATAATATTAGGTCCTGTGAACTGTCCCACGGTAGTACCCGAGGACACAATTGTCCTCAGATATGTGCTCACAGGTGGAGTTGACTACCTGAGATTCACTGCCAGGCAGGCTTGATGTGGATGCTCTATTCAACTCCAGTGGTCACCACTTTGAAGGTCTGGAGGGTTGGCCTCATTCTGTGGCCTGCAAGTAGAAAGGACAATAATTCAGACATGGCAAGAGCCCAAAGACAGCACCCCCCCACCCCCACCAGCTCCCCCTACCTCCAACAGAAAGCGCCCCTGCAGCCAAATGGCGAGCTATGCTGTTGTGATAAAGCAGAAGGCTGTTTGAAAATAATCAGAAGTTCTCTCAGGAAGCCCAATTATATTTTTACATCAAGAATCAAAATGCTGGCGCGGTAGGCTTCGGCCTATCATTCATGAACCTTTTATCCTGTAATTAAGCCAGCTCTGCTGCTGGGTTAATTCTTCCCTGAGTGACACCACCCTTTGAGCCAGCCCGTACGTCGGGAGAAGACGTCAGTCTGATGATCTATTACACCAATACATCACTGCGGAGAGCTGCCTCCTTAATGATTTACCCATAACACATCATCAGAGCGAGGCACACTCATAATGTATTGCTCAATAAGTCTGCGGTGGCCAAGGAAGGAAGTGACGGGCAGTGGCCCACTCCGTGTCCTGGCATGGCTGGTGTCAGAGTGTGGGCCCACACTGGGCTCTCCCTTCCTAAGCCAATGTTTATATAGGCAGGAGGTCTTTCATGCCAATGGACCTTTAAAACTTAAAAACCCACGAACCAGGAGGACGGGAAGGCCCCTCCTCTCTAACAGGGTTAACCTAAACCTGTTATGTCTAAATACTATGTCTTACTATGTAGGAGGTCAAGGCCACCGCATGCTCTGCCCCTAAGCCCTGAGTGTCATCTACTCTGTAGTCCACGCCAAGGGTCCCCCGCCACCACCTGGCACTGTGAAGACTTCAGTCTGGGCCACCCAACAGGAATGTCCTTAGTTACAATCACAGAGCATGGGGGTGGGAAGGAAGGAACGGCTCAGTCAGGAAACTGCTGGTGACACAGCACAGGGGCTCTGCGTTTGATCATCCACACGACCACGTGACAAGCTGGGCTTGGTGGCTCGAGATGGTCATTCATCCCCAGGGAGGCAGAGGCAGGAGGACTCCTAGGACTCACTGGCCAGCCAGTTTAGTCTACACTGAGAGTGAGCCTCAGGCTAAGGGAGAAATCCAGGATCAAAAAGAAAGGTAAGCAGTTCCGGAAGAATGACAACCAAGGTTGACATGCGCCCTGCACACACACACACACACACACACACACACACACACACACATGTATGCATATACACTTAAAATCATTTTTAAAAATCGCTTATTTGGGGGCTAGAGAGATGGCTCTGGTGGTTAAGAGCACTGGCTTCTCTTCCAGAGGTCCTAAGTTCAATTCCCAGCAACCACATGGTGGCTCACAACCATCTGTAATGGGATCTGACACCCTCTTCTGGTGTGTCTGAAGAAAGCAACAGAGTGAACTCATATACATTAAAAAGTAAATAAATAAATAAATAAATAAATAAATAAATCTTTTTAAAAAATCGTTTATGTCTTTAGTATGCTGTGGTGTTAAGTGTGGAGGTCTGAGAACTATTGGCAGGAGGCAGCCCTCCTTCTACCCTGTGGGTCCTGGGGTCAAACTCATTGCCAGGCTTGGTGGCAAGCACCTTCATGCACCGAACACACCAGAACATCCTCCCACCAAAATCGTTTTAGGCCGAGACTGTGGAGTGCTGAATAACAATTCTGTCTCATGGAGCTATTGTGAGCTTGAACAAGACAATGTGCAGACAGATAGCAGTCTACGGGAAGGACTCTGAAAGCGCTGCAGGTATGGCCCAGTGGGTAGAGCCTGGCGTACCAGAGGACCTGGGTTTGAGTCCCAGCACCACACTAGAGGTGGAATCTCACCAGGGTTCATGCTGTGGTAACTATCTTAATTCTGAGGGCCTCAAAGTCTTCAAGTTCTGGGCCATGCCATGGTGGCACACAGTCTTTATAGTGTGTTCTTTGTACCATGGAGACTTATGGAATTTCTATTTATCTATCTACTGCTTTGTTCAAAAGAAATAGAGGCAAAGGTGAAGGACTGGATGATTACAGAGATTCATAGAATGATGAAAACGAAGACACTGGGGACATCGGAGTAAAGGGGATGAGAGGCGCAGCAAGATGTAAGCCAACTTAGGACGTAAAGGGGGTGGAAGCGGCGATGGTCCCAGGCCCTCCCACCCCAGCAGCCATCAGAACTAATCGCCTCACTCAGAAAGCTAAGGATAGGCTGTGCGGCCCAGCAAGCCCACTAGAGAGAGCCGTGCTGGTCCTCGCAGCGTCCGGGATAGCGCAGTCTCACCACCGAGAAGGGCTGCATATATGAGAAGGGTAACTCACTGTAAGAAATAGTTATTTTATTTATTTGTTTGTTTATTTTATGTACATGGATGCTTTGTCTGCAGGTACCCAGAAGAGGGCATCAGATTCCATGAGGATGACCCAAGACTAGAATATAGGTGTTTGTGAGCTGCTGTGTGGGTGCTGGGAACTGAACTTGGGGTCTCAAGAAGAGCAGCCCGTTGTTTTTTTTTTTTTTAACTATTGAGCCATCTCTCCAGCTCTTGTTTGTTTGTTTATTTGTTTGTTTGTTTAGAGACCGCGTCTCTCCATGTAGCTCTTGCTGTCCTGGAACTTGTGAGGTAGACAAGGCTGGTATCAAACTCACAGAGATGCACATGCCTCAGCCTTCTGGGTGATGCGATGAAAGGGGCGTGCCTCCACAGCGGGCTCAAGATTTCCTCTTACTTCTAATTGTGTGGATTGTGTGGATGTGGATGTGGATGTGGATGTGGATGTGGATGTGGATGTGGATGTGGGTGTGGGTGTGGGTGTGGGTGTGGGTGTGGGTGTGGGTGTGGATGTGGATGTGGATGTGGATGTGGATGTGGATGTGGATGTGGATGTGGATGTGTGGGTGAATGTGCTTGTGCCAGAGGAGACCAGAGGAGGATAGCAGATCCCTTCGAGCTGGAGATACAGGCAGTAGTGAGAAGCCCAACGTGAGTGACGGGGACTGAATGTGAGCCTTTTAGAAGAGCGGCAAGTGCTTTTAACCACTGGGCTGGTGCTCAGGTCCCACAAGATAGCAATAATGGGAAGGATCACCGCCAAGTCCAAGAAGACAGCACAAGGGGACAAGACCAAGCATTAATACACAAGTGCGTTGTGTGAATGTAATACGTTTAGTCATTGCAAAGCAGCAGCATGCAGCCACGGCTGATGGTTGCATGT
Source organism: Apodemus agrarius (assembly GCA_964023405.1). NCBI lineage: Eukaryota > Metazoa > Chordata > Mammalia > Rodentia > Muridae > Apodemus > Apodemus agrarius. The sequence continues at coordinate 74,414,431 of OZ030015.1, read as the reverse complement.
GGGGGCCTGCATTCTATATATGCTTTTCCCTTTTGTATGCTTGAGGGTACTATGGCAAAGCTATGCCCAGATGTACTTCCAACTGAGTGTAGCAGCCAGAGCTAACTGGGAAACCAAGACGCCAGATTCACCGAAACGGTGAAAGGAGGTCTTTCCCCTTGTTCGGAAGCAGCACTGGCTTTCCTTGAATTAAGATGTGACAGAGCATTCTCTCATGGGTCTGGGTGAAAGAAAAGATGGATAGTGATGTTTCCTTCAGACACAGAAATAGTCTGAAGAGCAGGAGCACACCCCAGCATCCTGAGATGCTGGCCACAGCTGGCCATCAGCAGAGGAGTGAACAGCCACATCTGGGACCTCCCCGGAGCCCACAGGCAGGAGACAGGGATTCCTGAGGGTGCGAGGCAAGCTGACTCCGGGTAAGACTCTCCTGAAACTCCTGGCCCTGATGGCAGTCGGCAGCCCACCAAGGCCTTGTGTAGGCACAGAACATAGAAGCCAGGCTGGCAGCTACAGCCCTGGCATTGAAGACATCTACTCTGTGTGCATGTAGCATCTAAGCTGACAAGATGGAGATGCTACAGGGCCACTTGCCCCGCTCGGCAGAACCCCAGAAGGTTGGTGGTAAACCCCCAGGCCGCTTGTCTGAGACCCTTGTCTTAAAAACCAAAACACCCAACAAGAGAGGTGGTAACTTTGGAAGCTGAAGATTGAGAGGGCAAGTGCTTAGACCAACGGTGCGGTTCCACCTGGTTGCCTGTCTGCCTTAGTCTAATGTGCACCCCTCCCCACGGGTCCTGGGCACCGAGGACCAAGAGTACTACCCAAGACCTCAGCTTCTGCGGCCAGCTCATCCATGGCTCGATGAGGGGGAGCTGTGAGTGCTGTCTTACAGGTTAGGAAATGGAGGTTCCTGGGTCACTGACTCCCCCTGCTCCCTGCACAAGAGAGCATAGGTAAGACGTTCTGTTCCTCACTGCCTTCTTCCCTATCCCCTCCCTCCCTCTCCCTCCACATGAAATTTGTAGATGTGTCATTGAGTGAAGAAGGTTAGGAAACAGTGCTCTGGGCAGGGTCTCCAGGGGCCCAGCAGAGTTAGTTCCCTCCTTTCCCGCTCCAATTATAGTACAAGTAGCCGCACACCCCCTCTCCTATACACACACCCGCAGGCCTCTGTCATTTGTCCCGTGGCCCGTTCCCTCCAATCTCTACTCCATCCCAATAGCACCCCAGGACCTCAGCTTCCTACATCTCAGCCAGAACGTTATTTCACAAGGACACTTGCCAACCTTGAAAGACAAGGGACCCGGAGGCAAACAAATAAAACGATCTTTCTAGTTGAACAGCGCGAGAGCGCAGCGCCACCTAGTGGTGCTGCAGCCGACTGCTCCCGGGCGGTGACATTTTCAGACAATCAATATCTCATTATTAACCATAATCACAACCTGATGTTTACTTTTGGAGAAGTGCTCTGGCAAGGGAGGCTCATGCACTTTTCTGCATGATTCCGAGGCCTGCACTCCTAAATGCCACAATGACTATTAAACAGTGTCCTGCCAGTGAACAAACAGGAGGAAGCCAAGATTGACGGTCTATCTTTTCTCATCTAAGCTGCTCACCAAAAACAAAGCATCCGCTGAAGCCAGTGACCTTTCACTAACTGCTGGAAGGCAAATGCTTGATAAATAATAAATGGACCCCTCCTCGTTGTTGCTTGGAACCATCTTTTAATTAAAAGAACTGAGCAGCGAGAAGGTCAGGTGACTGGTGTTTAAGTTAGAGCCCAGGAAAAGCGTCAATCAAGGGGAAAATTAAGCTTGAAATGCAATGTGATTGTCAGCTTAGCAAGCCAACAACAACAACAAAAACTCCCTCTGCAATCTCCCGGCGGAAGGAAGCAATGGCGGTGGATGGGGACATGTTTGGGGACATGACACTCCACTCTCTGCCTCCTTTACCCTCCCCTGGCAACCTGCTCGCTGTGCCCGAGCAACAGCCGCTTGCCTGGCGCAGCCTCTCCGCAGAGACTGCTCCGGAGCTAGGCTCATCCAATCAGAGGCCAGCGTGCCACACCGAGCACTACCCTAGGAGCGACACGGAAACCATTTCCTGTCCTTCCCACAGGAGGGTGACTGCCCTTCCTCCGTCAGCCAAGGTGACCTCTACTAAGTGGCTCACAATAACAGCCTGGCAGGCCACGGCTCACCCGGCAGTGAGGCTGGGGCCTGACTCAGCTCTGAGACGGACCTCCAGAGCACAGAGCCGGGAGACAGAGAGCTCTCGGTTCCCTGCCCCGCTCCCACTCCCACTCCCACCGTCTGCTTTGGCAGTGACCTGTGCAGCAGGGGCCACATGGTGTCAGGTGCACTCTCTCCCAGACTCGGGGAAACTGCTACCCAGTTCAGCTTCCTATCGGGTTTGGTCACAGCCAGACCTGAAGGGAATGGACCAGCGACTCCAAGTGGGCCACATCTGGAACCTCTGGAGCGGCATCGCCCTGTTTTACTAACTGGTTTTTAAAAGACCAGGCAGCCTTAAACTTGCAGCAATCCTCCTGCCTCGGCCTCCTAAGTGATGTGATTACAGATATGCACTAGGTGCAGGCATGCGTGTGTGCTGTGAGGTGAGGACCACGGCAGGGGTCTTTCTCAGGCACCGCCCACCTTTCTTTTGAGACAGGGTCTCTCACAGGCCTCTCACAGTAAGCTGGGCTGACCCGCGGGCTGACTGGCCAGCGAGCTCCTGCCGTTTGCCCGCTTCCGCCTCCCCAGCCCTCAGATGACAAGCATGCTCTACTTCGCCCAGCTTTGTTTGTTTTTCTAAACCATGGATCATGGCGCTCGAACTCAGGACTTTATTTATGCTCGCCAGGCCAGAGCCATTCACTGACTCAGCAATCTCCTCAGCTCCCGGCTTAGATTTCTTTTGAGGCCTCAGAGTTAGGGTTAGGGTTAAGGTTAGGGTTCTCCTTCCTACCCTTAACTGAGAACACTTCCCCGGCCAGATGCCACACCCTGGGTTGTGTCCTTCCACCACTGCCACTGCCACCACTGCCACCACCACTACTGTCACCACTACCACTGCCACCACCACCACTGCCACCACCACTGCCACCACCACCACTGCCACCACTGCCACCACCACTGCCACCACCGCCACTGCCACCATCACCACTGCCACCACCAGTGCCACCATTGTCACCATCACTGCTACCAATGCCACCATCACCACTGCCACCATCACCACTGCCACCACCAGTGCCACCATTGTCACCATCACTGCTACCAATGCCACCATTGTCACCATCACTGCTACCAATGCCACCATCACCACTGCCACCATCACCACTGTCACCATCACCACTGTCACCATTACCACTGTCACCATCACTGCCACCACTGCCACCACCGCCACTGCCACCATCACCACTGCCACCATCACCACTGTCACCATCACTGCCACCACTGCCACCATCACCACTGCCACCACCGGTGCCACCACTTCCACTGCCACCACTCTCATTCATTCTCCCAGCTCCGCATCTTATTCCTTTACTAGCAACTTCATCCATTCCTTAAATACCAGGGCCCTATTTATCCCTGCCACCTGGGCACTGGGCCACACCCTCCGCCTGAGCAGGAGGCCACACCCTCCACCTGTTCCTTCCCCACCGGCTCTCACTTCACACCACCAGCCTCCTGGACACTCGCATTTGAAGCCACTACACGGCCTCCTGGCCCACTCTCCTGCCCAGCTGACTCCGCAGGGTGGCTGCCAAGGCCATCACAGCCCGATCCCACCCCAGTCTGTTCAAACATCTTTCCCATCACTCCTCAAAACAGCGATCCATACCGGCAAGAAAACCAGGAAGCTGGGTACCCACCATTTCAATTCCCCTCACAACTGGAAGCCACGGCAACCTTTGCACTTATATTGTCGGCTGGTGGCTGTGATGCGCACCGGGTGACGCCCGTACAAACAGGGGCATCCAGAAAGCCCCAACTCCTCAGGCTTGTCTTCTGCAAAAGTCACTGGAGCCTGGACACCTGCCTGCAGCTTCAGTCCCTCCAGCCCTCAGGGGCGCCTGCTCCTGAAAAGCTGTTCTGTGCTTCAGTGACCACAAAGTGAAAATGTCTGTCCTTGTTTGTTCTTAATAGGAAAGGAATGCTTGATGCTGAGGGCCACGGGAAGCCTGCCGGGCCCGGGCTGGAGACTTGGTACACAAGCCACATCGAAGCACCTGAGTGCAGTCCCTAAGGGCTCATCAGGAAGCTGACACTCTTTCTGATCCCTGAAGATAACCAAGTGGAGCCACCACTTGAAATTTGAAACCATAAAAGCTGAGGAGGGGTCTGGTGTTGTGAGGATTTTGATTACTTTGTTGTTGTTGTTATTGTTGTTTTGTTGTTGGTTTTTTGGGGTTTTTTTTTTGTTGTTGTTTTGTTTGTTTGTTTGTTTTGGTTTTTTGAGACAGGGTTTCTCTTTATAGCCCTGGCTGCCCTGGAACTCACTCTGTAGACCAGGCTGGCCTCAAACTCAAAAATCTGCCTGCCTCTGCCTCCCAAGTGCTGGGATTACAGGCATGCGCCAACACTGCCCGGCTAATTTTGGTTACTTTAAAAACATAGAATGTTATGGGAATAATCCCGGGTGTGGGAAACGGGCTGCTTCAGGTTGTCCAGAGCAGCAGACTGTGATTTGCTTCGTGCTCTGGCAGGGGTGTGATTTTGCCAGCTGCAGAGTTTGCATTTGGAATTCCGGGGACTCTTGACACTGTATAAATGCAAGAGCCGCAGAGGGGTGCAGTGGCTGCAGCTCGGTTGGAGATAGCCTGAAGAAGATCAGGATTACCTCAAGGAACCCAAGCCCCTAATCAGCAGCAAGGAGTCTAGCACTTGATTATTAGATTGACGGTACCTTTCCCTCTAGCCTTCTTTCTCTCCTACCTTGTGTTGGGGCTTGGAAGGGATAGGGGTGGAGAAGGGAGGTAGAAATAGGAACCCATAAAGTGGCCAAGTCTCCAGCAGAGAACCTTCCATGTTTCCCCATGAAGTATTCAAAGATTAATCCAAGGAGGACCCCCACCCCAGGAGCCTGTACGGAGCAGACGCACACGCACAGTGGAGGTCAGGTGAGCCTCAGGCGTCATCCTCAGGTGCCACCCAACTTGGTTTTGCTGAGTCAGGTCTGTAATTTGGCCTGAAGCTCAAAGGCTAAGCTGGCCGGCTCGCCTGGCCCCAGGGACCCACTGTCTCCCGGCAGCATTAGGGGTGCCTGTGTGGGCTGCTTTGTTTCTCACTGGGTTGCTAGGGATCATGACAGCAGCTCTGGCTCTGCCCCTCACCGGCTGAAGCACTGAGAGCATCCTGCATCTCCCCCTGGCAGCACAGAAGTGCTAACCCTGCTTGTGGGGCTGCGTAGGGGACAGCTGACCCCAGGGGTGTGAGGAGCTGTAATGTGTCACAGCGGGCTCCACAGGATACATTGTGGTTCACATTTCTTTCCTTGCACATGTTCGTTGCAATCAGTCATTAGTCCGGTTCAAAGCCTCTCTGGCTTACTGCAACACTATCAAAATTGGACCCTCACCACGACTGCTCTTGGATATCCTGTTGTTGCCCTGTGTCACGGAGATCCTACAGCTTTGGGTCTTCAGGGCTGACTCCTTCATGTGTTCTAGCAATTCACAGATGGGGGTAGATGCTGGGTTGGGATAACTCAAAGCCCTGCCTGGGCCTGGGCCTGGGCCTGGGCAGTAGCTGAGACTTCCATCTCTCCCGCGCCCACACTATCCAGGGTGAGCTCTCCACTGCCCTGACCAGCTCACCCAATGTGGCCGCCAGCAAAAGGTAGAGCCATTCTCCAGCTCGTACCCTCAGGCCAGCTCACAGCACCCAGGCCGCCATAGACAGACAGCTCTACTGCGCTGCACAGGAGAGGGGCGGGGCCTCATCTCCCAGGTGCTGCACAGGCAAGGGGCGGGGCCAGCTCTCCTGACCGCCCCATAGGTGGCAAGGAACAAAGGGGCCGGGCCAGCTCTCCTGCCCTTGGGGCTGCCTCACCCACAAGCCCTGCAACAAGTGCCATCTCTCCCCAAAGTCTAACCTGATATTTGGAACCCAATAGGTGTATAATGCCTTTGAATGGAGGAGATTTGCTTCTCCATCAGAAAGTGCGATTCCCCTCCCCACCCCACCCCCATTGTGAGGACACATAAACCAGTAGCAATGCTGGAAGCAGTGGGTGACACAGCAGAGAGACACTTCAGTGAGAGGACTTACCCCTTCATCCACACTGACATGCACGAGGTGGACAGGGTACAGACTGAACTTCAGTCCAAGATGGAGAAAGGCCTGTACTCAGAACTGCGTGGAGAAGCCAGAGGCTTTAAGACTTTTGACTGCTGGATGAACTACCCACAAATAGAGAGCTAAATCACAGCAGGATAACACACTGTGTTGTAGTATAACACAACACAATGAAGCAGTACCAGGGAGGTAGGATGTTTGTGTGGAACACCATCTGAATCAGACCCCTACCCCTGCCATCATGGAAATCCAGTGACAAAGAAAAACATCAGTCTTTAGCTATGTGTGATCATTTATTCATTCACCAAACATTTTCCAGGCCGTCTATGAGCTGTGAGCTCATGCTAATCATCTCCAACACAATTAACCCAACTCGTGACATTCAAGTATTGGATTTGGTCTTTGTCCACATCAAACAGGCCTTCGGTCTTACTGCAGCAGGAGCTGGCTGTGCCTGTCACGCTGTAGTCAACAGCTCTACAGCAAAATGTACAAACATCACCCGCAGACACTTGGCCAAGGGACCACACCATGTGGCCAAGTCGGGTTCTGAGGGATCCAGGCGAGAAGCGTGGTGAGTTCAGACGCGGGCAGCCCACAGCCAGCACAAGGCGCCTTTAAAGGTTTCCTGGCGCTATTTACAGTTTCAAAGTAAATTTACTTTGAAAGCACTGGAGAACCCTTTATTTAACCACGTCTTGAAATAAAAGTTCACAAAACTGGTGCTTTCGAACCATGGTACTGAGATTCGTAACATCCTGGAACCAGGACTAAGAGAAGGCACAGATGCTGAGAGGTGGACGCCCTCAGAGTCCACACGGCTTAGGCCAGGGTGGCGGGCACACTCAGGCACCGAGGGCCTCAGGGAGGCGAGGGCGCTGTCTCTGGCTCCTGCTTCCCTTGCACGGGCGGCTTCTGGCCATCCTCTTCCTGAGGTTCGTTTCCTTCTGATGAAGCTTGGCGTCTCACACTGACCTGTCAGGGTTTGCAGAGGATGTGACTACCACCATACCACCATCTTGCTTACAAGCATGTCTCTCAGATGCTGCCAGTGGACCAGTGACCAGGACACAAACGTCTACAGAACTACATCCTCAAGAGCCAACAGCAACTCACTTGTTCTAAGCAGTGGCCGCAAGATCCCAGTATATTCAATACAACGGTATTTGACCTGGAGTTTAAGGCATGAGCCAGAGGACTGGGGAAGCAAACTACCCCTCTTATGGACAGAGACAACACCAATTGAAATTTGTGTGCGTGCGTGCAGTAGTAGCTAGTGAGCACACATGCTACTGCGGGGCTACACCCCAGCCAAACACAACCGCTTTGACAATCAGGTACTCACAGTTCTTGCTTCTCTTACTCGTCTTAAAATGACGCCTTCTGCCAACAGAGCCTTCCCCGTTTCTACAAATAACTTCTCTTCATCTGTTTCTCCAAGATTCTGCAGCTCTATGTACTTCTCCACAAACCTAGAATTCCAAGCAGCCCATATTAGGCCTGTGTTGGGGCTACACAGTACCTAGCAGGGCCCAGAGAGACCTGCCTAGAGGTGCAATCCTCCTAAAAGAGCACCCCTCCTGAAGGAGAACTCTACACAACTCCTCAAAACGGCAGCTGAACCCTCAGTGGGAGCTGGATTTGCTCAGGCCTGGGAGCTGCTTACCGCTGACAGGTAGACTTGAAGTTTGGGTTGAAGAGATCAAAAGCTTTGGGACCAGATCCATAGGTTGAAAAGAATTTCCTAGAAAATATAGAAACAATATGAATCTCCAATTACAGGCTATGGAGAGTGGGGCAGGGGAAATACAGAATAACTGCTAGGCCCCAAGAAGCTACAAAGAACAATTTATACATCAAGTGGAGAAAGCAATCTCAGGGAGAACTAACACTCCCACATCCTCCTGTCCCACCAACTTCCTTGTTCCTGTCTCAGAGATTCGTGTGTCACCACACTCAGAAATACCTCACCAACAGATAAATTACAGATGTATTATTGTATGCGTGCGTGCGTGCGTGCGCGCGTGTGTGTGTGTGTGTGTGTGTGTGTGTGTGTGTGTGATGTGCACTGAGTGTCCAGGTGCATGTGGAGGCCAGAGTAGGACATCCGTGTCTTCCTCTGCAGCTCTCCACTCCAGTGGACGAGCCCCCCCCCCGTGGCCAAGCAGCAAGCTCTGGAGGCCTGCTGTCCCTCTGCCCCCGTGCAGCAGGAGAGTCACACTCGGGTCTTCATACTTCCACAGCAAGTGCTCTTACACTGTTTTCAAGCCTCCAGCCACATTCTTTAACCCAAAGAAGGGGTGCCCCCTCCCTTTCTTTTAAATTAGGGAAGAATCTACATATCGAAAAATTAATCTTTGTTGGGCCTTTGAGGTGGCCTAGGTAGAGACACTTGCCATCCAACCTAACGGCCTGAGTTCGATCCCTAGAACCCACACGGAGGAGGGAGAGGACTCCTGCTAAGTTGTCCTCAGGCTCCTATATGCCTGCTGTGGCATGTACTCATACATGTACAGACATGCACATCCCCATTTTAATAAAATGTAACAAAAAAATTAACAACCCAGCCGGGCGGTGGTGGCACACGCCTTTAATCCCAGCACTTGGGAGGCAGAGGCAGGCGGATTTCTGAGTTAGAGGCCAGCCTGGTCTACAAAGTGAGTTCCAGGACAGCCAGTGCTACACAGAGAAACCCTGTTTCGAAAAACCAAAAAATAAATAAATAAATAACAACCCTTCAACCCTTCTTTTTGCCTCTGCCTCCCAAGTGCTGGGATTAAAGGCATGCGCCACCACGCCCGGCTTCCCTTCAACCCTTAAGTGTGCTGGTGACATTTAGTGCACTCAGTCACACAACTGTTACATCTATCTATTTACTAAATGAGTGGTGGCACGTGTATGTCTCAACCCACGAGCAGAGGTCAGAGGACAATCTGCGGAGTAGACTCCTCTGTCCACCATGTGGGCTCCGGGGCTTGAACTCAGGTCATCAGGCTTGGCCGCAAGTGCCTTTACCCATGAGCCATCTCAGCAACCTCAGCACCTCCCCCCTCCAACCCCCCAGCCCCCCCCCCCCGTCAAAACCGCCCTGCCCATCCCCCACCCTGCCCATCCCCCACTGGGGCCCAGGACCATCACACACTCACATCCCTCACTTGTGCTTAGAAGAAATTATCTCAAATGACTGCAGGGACTGTTTCCAGTCCTCGGCCACCAAGGCTGTTACAAGAACACTTATCAGCGTAGTGTACAAGTAAGCTTGTAAAATAAATCCACAAAAAAAATTGTATTATGAATCAAAGTAGGTGCTCATTTATCTGAAAAACAAAACAAAACCACCAAAAAAAAAAACCCCTTCCAAATTGCCCAAGTGCTTCTTTAAGCAACTGGGCCAAATTTACACTCTAGTATATTTTACAATATGCAAGTATCTATTTTCCTATTTCATGACCTGACCCTTGCCAAATTGATAAACTGAAAATTACAATTAATTATAGTTTTATCACCACCAACAACCACCACCACCACCACCCCAAAGAAAAAGAAAGCCATTAGACATCTTTTTAAGTCTGAAAGCAGACTGGCTGCTTCTTCTTCTTCCCTAACTGTCCATGACCTTTGCCCGCTGCCCCTGTGGCTGCTCTGAACTGAAGGTTCCTACGGGGAAAGCCCAGCGTGTCAGAGCAGAGACAGCAGCTCTGGAGGCTCAGCAGGTCCCAGTACAGCACTGGGGCCTTAGGCAGACAGAGGATGCTTCTCTTCTGTGCTCTCCCAAGGAAGGGCACGGCAAGAAGTCAGCACTCTCAGCAGTGTGAGAGAGCTCCAGATTCAAAGCCAGCTCGATCTACACAGCAAGCCCCACCCAGGAATCATACTGAGCCTCAAAACAGAACAAAGCCACCAAAAGGAGAGGACGGAGGTCTGAGGCGGCACGGGGGCTGAGTGCTTGGCTGCTGTGTATGCAAACCCACGTCCAACTCCTGGCACAGCAGAGCACAAAGAGCAATGTATAAGGGACCACATACATGTGCCAGCCCGGAGCAGAAACGTTTGGGGAGTCTCAGGGAGCAAAACATACTTGTTCTGCTACCTTAGGAAAGTGCTACACTGTATCCCCCACTACAGAGATAGCTCCTGTCTGTATCCCCCACACTACAGATAGCTCATGTCTGTAACCCCCCACACTATGAAGACCAAAGTAAGAAGTTGCACAAATGTCTCAAAAAACAAAACACCAAAAACCAAGTTCACTCTTGACTCTCCGGCCTCCCTGTTCAGTGTCTCCTGCGAGCTCAGTGGCCTCATCCAGTCATTAAGCCACTAATGCTTTCATCAACAGAGGGTTATGAACAACTCACAGGCCATGAACTGGGCTAGACTCAGAGACTGGCAGTGAGCGGGCCAGCACATGGCCCATGGCAGGTTTGGGTTTTGCTTGTTTTAGGGTAGGGTGTCAGAGAGACTGAAGAACCCAAGGCCCCACGCACGCTAGGTAAGCACGGTACCACTGAAACACAGCCCTCCGTTGTGTGGAACCGAGCTATGCTACGTGACCCAGGCTGTTCTCAGACCCCTGATCCAGCTGCTTCACCCGCCAGGGGCAAGGGTCACGGGAGTGAGCTATCATGCCTACCTAGAGTGTGACACTGAATTTTTCTTTACTATTTAAAAGAAAAACAAGTTGGCTATATGAAGAGGAGAAGGAGGAAGAGGAGGAGGAAGAGGAGGAGGAAGAGGAGGAGGAGGAGGAGGAGGCCCATTTTCCAACATTATTTAGAAAGAGTGGAAAGCAATTTAAAGAACACATATTTTTACTTGTGTTAATAATACCTGATTAGTACTTTGAAAGTAACTTTTAAAAGGTGAGCCTGGGACCAGCAAGATGGCTCAGTGAGTAAAGAGTTTGCCCTCAAGCCTGATGACATGAGTTTGATTCTTGGAACTCAAATGGGAAAAGGGAAAAAACGAAAAACAAAAAAAACCCCAACTCCTACAAGTTGTCCTCTGATCCCACGTGCATGCACACATATACATACACAAAATAAGTAAATGTGGCAAATTATAAAACAACAACAATAAAATAACAGATGTGGTATCATATACCCGAAATCCCAGAAGTCAGACAGAAAGACCAGAAGTTAAAGATTATCTTGGGTTAAAAATAAATAAAATAAGATTGCCGGGCAGTGGTGGCGCACGCCTGTAATCCCAGCACTTGGGAGGCAGAGGCAGGTGGTTTTCTGAGTTCGAGGCCAGCCTGGTCTTCAGAGTGAATTGCAGGATAGCCAGGGCTACACAGAGAAACCCTGTCTCGAAAAACCAAAATAAATAAATAAATAAATAAATAAATAAGATAGTTGAATTTACTGAAAAAGATGTTCCCAAGCACTCTAAGAATAAAGCCAATTAGGCCAACAAAGAGAAAAGTTGGTGGTTAGTGCCTAACGCATGTAGAGCAGTGCCTGACAGAAGAGAAAACTGGTGAGATGAAATAAACACCTTCTCTACGCTAAGAAAAGCACTGGGGGAACGGAGACTGGCTTAAGAGTTAAGTACATTTACTGCTCTTCCAAAGGACCTACGATGACAGTTCCCAGACCCAGGGCAGGGGCTTCACAACTGCCTAACTCCAGCTTCAGGGTATCTGACATCCTCCAGCAGGGAACACACACGATACACAAAACTCTCAAACCCATAAAATAAAAATAAATCTTTTTATTTAAAAGAAACAGTAAGACCTCTGGCCTGGGTTGGGGGTGGGAGTGCCTATACTCACATGCACCAACACAAAGACAAGTTATTAAGAATAAAAATAAATCTTAAAGAGACCAAAATACTTTTAAACAGCACTTCCTGCACCTTTAAAATGCTGATATGCTAGCATTTTGTCTTACGCTTACGAGGACAATGTTTTCAAAGGGACAGCTAAGTCCAGGGCTGCCTTCAAGCCACTACCTCAGAGGAGGATGGTGGTACTCTGCTCTTCCTTATGCTTTTCCTTTGTTTCTCAATTTTCTACAATAAATGTGCATGGTGATACAAGCCTATAACACTGGAATTCCTGAGACAGAGGCAGGAAGAACAAGACCTTGTCCCAAGCAGGAAAAAAAGGAAGAAATAGATGTTAAAGAAATAAAGCACACAAGCACCTTCCCTCAAATTTCTAGTCACAATTACTATAAGTGCTTTGAACGTGTACGCATCCTTTCCAGAGCGGCTTCAGTAATTGCTAGACATGAAATCCTCAGACCACATTCCTCCTGCTTCCACGTCCACAGAAGCTAACGTGACAGCACCAGCTTGAGTGTGGAGTCTGCTGCGACTGCCCAGGTCTGCCACCTTCCATGGTAGCCATAGGTGGCTGACCTTCTCGAACCTCGAATAAAACAGGGGCAATGATCCCTGCTTTTGAAGACGAGATTAGGGTAACAAAACCTATGAGCCGATGTTTGTCAAGGGCTTATCAAGTACCTCATACAAAACAGACGCCAATAAACAAACACTTTATCTGCCATGTTGTCAGTTGGGGGGGGGGGGTCTCCAGATTCCTCTTCTCAGAACTTCTGATTCCTCTCACCACGAGGGAGGTGGGAGGGGAGTGAGTTTACTTGCTATACAAGACCAACCCCACAGAGCAAGCAAGCCCCTGACTCAGCTTGTTAGACTGCTACCGTCGCCTTCCTCTCTGAAGGTCTGTTGCGCCCTGCTATCTATAGGGGATAGACACTTACGCTCGAATCTGATCCTCGTGGTAAAAGATGTCCTGGATGGCAGCTTTGGCTTTGCCATAGCGCAGACGGGGCCTTTGGAAGACAGGCTCTCTCAGAGGCGGAAAGGCCTTATATATGTCAAACCACAGTGGCTTTTCCTTCAACACCCCGGCCCGCATCAGATCCCTCGTCCTTAGAAAGGGAACAGAACCAAGGTCAGTCGGTTACAACAGGGTTGTAAAGTCTCTTAATCAGCTTATCGAAGGAAAGAGCAGCTTGGTAGAGGTGAGCTGCGAAGGACCTCCCGCCTACAGGTGGCATGGCCAATACCCACAGCCACCTAGCAAGGCTAGCCTTAAACTCAGAATGTAGCCAAGGATGACCTTGAATTTAGTGACTCCCTGCACTTCCCTAATGCTAGGGTTACAGCGTGTCCACGCTGGCTTTTTTGTTTTGACAAAAGTCCGCCAGGAGCCTCACGGGCCTGAACTTCGTTACGATGCCAGGTTGGCCCCGGTCTTGTGGCGATCCTCTTGCCTCGCCTCTCAAGAGGCGAGATCAGGCGCGTGAGCCACCACACTCAGCTTTAAGCCCCCGATCTTCTTGCACGCGTCCCAAACCCCAGTCCACCCACCGTTCCATAGTGAAAAAGGCAAAGCCTGTCCAGTCAGGCCCTTCAGCCTCTTTATCATAGAGGGTCTCCACGGGAATGGGTAGCGAACACACACAATCTGACAGAACAGAAATCCACGGGGACGTAGTAGATACACAGATTCGGTGCTAAGGGTATCACCCGGCTGGGACACCCGCAACTGCGTCCCCTCAGGCTATGCCAGGAGGGTCGTGACCCGCTAGGAACCCTACCCTCACCCAACTTGGAGCACGCACCGGGAGAACACGCTCCCCACCGTTTCCAGCCGGCTCCCCGCCATAGCCACTTGGGATAGAAAGTGTTGGCTGGTTGTTACCGGAAACGGAAGCGGCAACTAGCGAGGGGGAACGAGCTGCTGGCCGAGCTGAGGATTACTGTCCCATCCCAACGTCACGCGGAGAGCGGAATCAGGCAGAAGCAAACGATGGGCTGAGCGGGAGCGCTCTGCTGCTTCGTGCGGGATGTTCAGACACGAATAATCGATTCCCGAGCCAAAGGGGCGGGAGTGAGTCAAAGCTGCGCAAGAGTAGTAAACGACCCGTCCAGGGGAAAGATGGAATGTGGTGCCTGCTTTCTTCTTTCTACCTTTATAAAGCTTCCTCCCCTCCGGCAGATCTGGCAGGGTGGAGGGAGAGTGTGGGGCTCGCGGGGATGAGGCACATCCTACAATCAGGAGCAGCTAAAATCTGACATTTGAGGCCACCAGGCTCGACTGGGCCTAATCTTTGCCACACACACGACTCAGGAAGAAACTGAGACCCAAAGAGGAGCGAAGTAACTTTTCCAAGTGACACAAGCCTCCACGCCTCCTTCCTCGGCCTTGCACCGTAAGCGGGGTTCGCTGGAGCAGTCTGTTTTCATGCTCAGTGGAAAGCTGTCTGCAAGTAGCCGTTCCTCCGCTGGAGGCGTCCCTCGCCCGCCCGCTAGCGCTGGAGTTTTAAGAAGTTGAAAGCGTCCCGAGTTAATGCATTTGGAGGAAGAAAATAAAAATCTGGAGGAACGTAGTCTGTTATTCTTCAACTGTTCAAAGTATGGGTTTGGAGGAATATTCGTTCCTCCAAGGAGAAGCACCCCTCTGATATTTCATCAGGGTATTTGTGCAAAGATCGTCACTGTTGATTGTAGTGACAAGATTTTAAAAAACAACAACAAAACATCGGGCTGGAGAAAGAGTTCAGCAGTTAAGAGCACTGACTGCTTACTCTTCCAGAGGACCCAGATTCGAGTTCTAGCACCTACAGGGTCACTTATAACCACCTGTCACTCCAGTCCCCAGGGATTTGATGTCCTCTTCTGAACTCTGCAGGCACCAGATGTGTACATGGTGTACAGACTTACAAGCATGCAAAATGTTGATACACATAAAATTAATCATATGATCAGGCGGTGGTGGATCATACCTTTAATCCCAGAACTCAGGATCTCTGAGTTTGAGGCCAGTCTGGTGTACAGATCGAGTTGCCAGATAGCCAGGGCTACACAGAAAAATGCTGTCTAGGAAAACAAACAAACAAACAAACAAAAAACAGAAGAGCAACAACAAAATATTTCCTCAAATAAAAAGTATCACAGGACGTGGGAGCACACACTTGGTTTAATCCCAGCACGGAGGCAGGCAGATATCAAATATCTATCTGTAAATTAGGGCCAGTCTGACCTACATGGTGAGTTCCAGAAAAGCCAGGGCTATGTAGAGAGAGAGAGACCCTATCTCAAAATAAGCCAGTGGCTGGAGAATTAGGGTGGTGCTAGGGTCTATGAAAGCCTCTGCACCTGGTAAAATTAACAAGCTAGGACCATCTGTATTAATCTACCTAGATGAATGCCCATGGCGTGTGGCTAAATGAAACACACTTGGGTGGGAACGCAATCTGTAAGGGGGGGGCGGGGGAGGAAAACATCCACAGGTGCCAGTGTTTGTAGGAAGATAAAATCTGGGACTGTGAACTTCAGTTATCCCCAGGACAAAAAAAAATGAAGGGTGAGTTTACAGCTCTCTCTCTCTCTCTCTCTCTCTCTCTCTCTCTCCTTCTTTATTCTAGTCTCAGTTTGCCTTGTAGAGAGTTTGTATTCATATGTAAACTCTATGCCCCAATGGATGTTTTGAATCACACTTGAGGTCTCCAAGGAGCCCATTATCTTTCTTTGTCCTTAGGAAAGAGCGTGAAGTAATGTCAAAATCCTCCCACTCTAAGGGAGGCCCCAGAGAGGAAGGCAGCGAAACTTCTCAGAGCAGTTGCCGCTCGCGTTATCTCACAGATAACTCTGCCCACCCACAGGGTAGCTATTACCATCCTCATTACAGGATGAGAAAGCAAAGCCACAGGAACTTAAGTACCTCCTTCTGATATGCAACGGACTGAGCCCAGCCCAACCCGAGCACTTTCCTGAATCCCACAGTGCTGCCTTAACTAGCCTAAAGCAGAAGACTGCGGAGGCTTTAACAAAGCCGGCCTTGTCAGCAAGAGATGCAAGGATCCCCAGCCCTGGCCGGCCAGAGAAGTGGCAAAGCAGTTATATGCATGTATTGCTCCTCCAGAGTTCAGTTCCCAGCATGACAAGAGCCTGTAACTCCAACTCCAGGGAGACCTGATGCCTCGAGCTGATGGGCACCAGCAGTACTTGTACTACACACATGGGGGTGGGGGTGGGGTAAAAATAAAATAATTCACCTTTAATCCTAGCACTTAGGAGGCAGAGGCAGGTGGATCCTGAGTCTGAGGCCAGCCTTGTCTACAGAATGAGTTCCCCATAGCCAGAGATACACAAAGAAACCCTGTCTCAGGGAAAGATTTTATATATATATATATATATATATATATATATATATATATATTACACATATATAGTAATACATATAGTAAAATATATAATATAGTAATATATAATATATATACTAATATATATATTACTTGAAGGCGTGTCTTCAAGTCTACTATGTATAAACCAGAATATGTGTAATCTAAAAAGGAAGAAAGAAAAGAAAAGAGATGAGACTCTGCCCCTGGGTCAGCTGTGAAGGCTCCAGGTCCTGGTTTCTGAGATCTAGGGTAGTCAGCTCTGGGGAGTGAACACGCTCCTAGCTAAATATAACCTTCCCAGCCCTCAACAACTTTCTAATTCTGTCTGTGTCAGAGCTATCTGCCGACCTTGCCTAGAATCGTACTTCCCTTCTCCCTCCAAGGCCGGCCCCTGTAAGCTTGCACAGCCTATGATGGGAAAGAAGTGGAAAGGCTTATTCCAAGTTCATGGAGGAAAGTCAAAGATGAAACTTCTTAATTCAGAAGAAACTATAAGTGTGTGTGTGTATGTGTGTGTGTGTGTGTGTGTGTGTGTGTGTGTGGTGTAAGTGAGTGTGTGTAAATTATCTTGGTGCCATCCATCTTGAGCCTTTGAAAATTTCCTTGCCATGTTTAATCCTTTCTGTAACAGAAAGAAAAGAATATCGTTGGGCAGAGAGGAGCACTCAGGGATGTGGGGACTTGGCTGATCAGAAGGTCACACGCAAGGCCTGTTCACTCATAACACAAGATGAAGTTGTCGGGAAGCTTCGAACAGAAAGAACAGAGTTAAGCCTCTCTCTGTCTTCTAGATTAGGCTAGGGTACACAGCAAGTGCTGGCGAGCAACTGTCCCATAGTGGTTATAGTGTCACTGTTGTGAGGTCATCTAGGAATGCAGCTGATGGCATCCCAAAGATGGCCTTACAGGAGATGGGGGTGAACCTAGCACCTCATTTGCAAGTACTCTCTGCTAAGTCCTACCTACCCCTGCCCTCTTCTCATGGTTTACGTAGACAAGATCTCACTAAGTTTCCCAGGCTGGTCTTGTACTTGTGATCCTTCTAGCTTAGCCTCGAGAGGAGCTTGAATTGCAAGCCCGTACAAGACCTGAAATTGTTGGGGTTTTTTTCCCCTTGAAAAGTGATCCATTCGCTCCACTTAGCCCTTAAACACAAGCTCTCTCGACAAGAGCAGTCGGTGTTCTGATGAGCCATCTCTTGAGTCCCTTGCTTGTTTCTGCTGTCCTTGCTGCTGCCGTTTGTTTACAGATGTCTAAGCAGCCTGGCTGGCCTGGATCCAGAAATCTACCTGCATCTGCCTCCCCAGTGCTGGCATTGAAGTCGTGTGCCACCATGCCGATTGCCGTGGTGGTTTGTTGAGATGGGCTGAGTCTAGAAATGCAGTTCTGTTGGTAGAGTGCTCGTGTAGTTCACACAACGCACAGCATCAAACAGAACAGGACATGATGATGCGTAACAGTCATCCCCGGTCTCCAGAGGCAGAAGCAAGAGAACCAGACACTCAAGGTCATCCTCGGAGACAAAGGAACTTTGAGACCAAGCTAGAATACTTAAGTCCCTGTCTTGGGGCTGGGCTGGGCTGGGACAATCTCACTACACAGCCTATGTACAGAGTGGCTTTAAACCCACTCTGTAGCCCAGGCTGCCCTCAAACCTTCTGGAATCCTCTGGCCTCCTCCTCCATCCATAGTGGTATTACAGGCACATACCTGTTGCTACTATGTTTCCAACCCAGTTCCCCGGTGAAAGAAAGCTCAACTCAGCGGTTAACAAAACAAGCTACAAGCCTAGACTGGGCGGGCCTCCCACTCCACTACTCTGTTTCAATCTATATTAATCCCATACAACTTGCGGAAACTCCAGGCCCCGAGTTTCTCTCTCCGTTTCTTCTTCTTCTCCCCTCCTCCTCCTCCTCCTCCTCCTCCTCCTCCTCCTCCTCCTCCTCCTCCTCCTCCTCCTCCTCCTCCTCCTCCTCCTCCTCCTCCTCCTCCTCCTCCTCCTCCTCCTCCTCCTCCTCCTCCTCCTCCTCCTCCTCCTCCTCCTGTTTTATACCCCGTAGCTCCTCCCCTAGACTCTCTGCTCCTCCCACTTCCTCCTGCCCAATCATTGGCTCAAGCCTTTATTTGAAAAGTTAAGGTGGGGAGACGGTTCACAAGGCAACTCCTAATCTGCAGCCCCTCTGAGGAGTGGAATTAACATCAAAATACGAGCCCAGGGCTATCCACAACACACGCCATCACGCATTTCTGGATATTTCTGAGGTGTGATTCTTTACCTTGTAGATGTCTGCCGTCTCCCTTCGTCTTCACATGGTCTTTTCTCTGTGAGCAAAGATGTGTGTGTTTCAGTCTCGTATGAGGACACCAGTCATGTTGGATTAAGGTCCGCCATTATTTACGTGGGCTCAACTCAGCCGCTGCTTTAAAGACTAGGTCCAGACGCCATCACAGTCTCGGGGACTTAGGGTTAGAACGTTGCTCTATGAACTGAAGGAGAGAGTTCAGCCCAAGCGCTGGTTAGCAGGAGCTGAACACTTCCACCCTATGCTATCTGTCACCTTACCCTGCACTGCGG
The DNA here is from genome assembly GCA_964023405.1 of Apodemus agrarius. Classification (NCBI taxonomy): domain Eukaryota; kingdom Metazoa; phylum Chordata; class Mammalia; order Rodentia; family Muridae; genus Apodemus; species Apodemus agrarius. The sequence continues at coordinate 74,395,385 of OZ030015.1, read as the reverse complement.
GAGCCTGGCTTCTGTGCGTGGACTGCAGCCACCGGCCCCTCGCTCTCTGCTTCCAGCTGGATTCTAGTTAGCAGGGAGTGAAAGGAAGGAGCGTGGAGGTGGGCTCTGTCCCTTCTCCCACTCCATCCCCGCACACCCCGAGAACGTAAGGTCTCAGAGCCCACCCCGAGCCACACCACACAGCTATCCCTCAGCCCAGGCTCAGCTCACTGAACTCAGCTCTTGGCGTCCAGTCTGCATACCCACCCCACATGGCTTCCACACAGTCTGCCAACGTCTGTGTAACTAGCACCCCTGCTCAGGTAGCGCATGGGAATTTGTCAAATAAGAACACTGGAAACGCCAGCCTCTTGCCGAAATCATGAGAACTAGCCTCGTGGGCTGGAGAGCTGGGCTCACGGGGTAATTAGGCGATCGCTTCATTTAAGTATTAAAGAATTATGAGAGGTGTACCCACCAGAAGACAACCCGTGGGCGTTGGTTCTCTACTTTCTCTGCGGAGAGAGGCCGAGGATTGGATTCAGGTGCCCTAGCTTGGCATCAAGTGCCCTTACCTGCTGAGCCATCTCCTTGGCCCCAGCAATCGCTTTAAATAGGAGGAAAGAAATGGTATGCATTCATACATAGTATAAGAATTGTCGGGTTGCATGGCCTGGACTGCGTAATGTGTTGCAGGCCAGCTTGGACTGCAGAAAGAGACCCTGTCTCTAAGCATGCCATCTAAGAGGCCCTGGGCTGCGGCCCCAGTGCACCCAGGCACGTGGGGTCAGTGCCCGACTTAGTCTTTCCCTCTCAGTTCTGTCTGTTTTCTTGTCTGAGTCTATCTCCCAGGGCCTCTTTCAGGATAGGAACTGGGCTTGTCTGCCCATACCCAGCCTGGGGCAGGACTCACCACTGATTCTTACTGGATTTTCTAGTGAACTGCATGGATAAATAAAGCCAAGTTAGGAAAAATGAAGCTGTGGTGACCACAGGCCTCTTCTGCCTGCCTGCCTGCCGGCCTGCCTGCCTGCACACATCTGGCACAGTCACCTGAGCCCTTCGAGGCCTTGCCAGCGCACACTCACTGTCTGTGTGGAGATATTCTCCTGCCCCAGCATGCATCGACTGAGTCCTTCACTTCTCTGTGGCTGTCCACTGCCTCAGCAATGAGTAAATACTTCTTATAATGCTCTGGGTTCATGCTTCAGCTGTGTTTTCTGTAAAATGGAGATAACCATAGCGTCTAACAGAAAGCCCGTTTTCCATGAGTGTTGGTGCCTGCTTGGAATCTCAGGCCTTGGGAGGTGGAGGCAGCAGGATCTCAAGTTCAGAACAGTCTGCACTACACCGTGAGATCCCGTCTCAGGGGCAGGGGTCGAAAGAGCCTTGTTGTGAAGAGTCAGTGTGTTGATGCCGCAAAACACTTGTGCAATAAACATAACTAATGATGGTTTCTGAGGACGCCACACTTAGGAGCAGAACTTCCACAGTGAAGTCACATCTAACAGTTCACACACTGGTCACAGTCACCCACCAGTAACGGGCACTGCCCCCGAAGAAGGCTCCAGCACAGACAAAGGAGAGAGCAACACTTTGTGCCCATAACTGCCCTGGGGGTCTCTGTGACTTTGTCCCCTCTCCACAACCAAGGAAAGAGAAGTGAACTGAGCCCAAGGGACATTCCACAGGAGTTTATGGTAATTAGACACAGTTGGAGGGCTTTTGTGGCAGGTATTTTAGGGCAAGTGAATCTGGGGGAAGCTCCTGGGGACTTTGAGAAGACAGATTCTGTTTAGGTTGGTCTGGATTGGAGGCTTGAACTGCATTTCTGATAAGCTTCTGGGTTGATGACAGCCAGTCTGCAAATAGGGTGATCAGCGTTCTCAAGTTTATATTGAAAGTTTGAATGGATTTTCTTGACTCTAGGGTTGAGAGTTCTACCTCCAGGCCATACTTTGAATAAGAAGACCACAGCAGGACAGACTTCTGTAGAGTGCAAGCTGGGCTTCACAGCTGCTCACGCCAGAGCTCCTGGAATAATCCTCTCGACGTGATTCCCCCCCCCCTTTAATCAACCATCCTGAGGCCGGACACACTCTTTAATCCCAGCATTTGGGGGGCAGAGGCAGGCAGATCTCTGAGTCTGGGGCCAGCCTGGTCTACAAAGCAAGTCCTAGAACAGCCATGGTTACACAATGAGCTCCCCTCTCAAACAAAATAAAACAACAACAAAAAAATCTAGAATTGACAATGTAGGCAGACTTTGCCACCCAGCCCACGAAGAGTGGGGCCTGCCTAACGGACCCTGAAGCTTATATGTCTTTAGTGACATTCTACATTTAAGAACATCTTTGTTTTGCAATTTTCACCAAACGTGGCTATATGAACAAACCTTGGTCTGCATGGCTCGAAGCAAAGATGCACTTAACTCTTCGCCTCTTGCAAAAAACTATTCCACCTTTCTGTGGTCAGTAACATCCACTTCTGCAAAATGTCCACCTGGTGGCAGTAGGGTTCCACAGACCCTTTTCTCCACGCCCCCCTTCCCACTCCCTCCCCCAGCTCCCCCCACCCCCTGATCGCCAGAAATTTCCAGCTTTCTCCTAGCTGGCCCAGATCACTAATCCAACAAATTAATCTATGCTGTGATAATGGGCATAAGGAGCCTGTGTGCTTCTCTCTCAATGGCAGGCTTGCCGCTCGCTGGATATGCTCAGGAGAGTGCTTTGAAACCCGGATAAAGAAAGTTAACGGGAGTTCTGGGATACACTGCTGGGTTGCAGATATTCTGGGGAGTGGTTTTGAGCAGGGAGGCCCTTTCTGTTCCTCACAAAGATCTATGTGGGGATCCTGGATCTTGTCACCTGTCTACCTCTTGTGCCCCAGCAGGTAGCTTAGCACTTAGGTATCAACTCTGGAATTGTACTGCTTGGGTTCAAATCCAGGGGTACTTACTAAGGATGGAGATCATATAAGAGGCCCAACTTCAACTCTGTGTCTCCTTACACCCCCATTTCCTGGTGCATAAAAATGGAAGTAATACTGATTTTGTATTCTCATTGCCAGGTGAGGTACAATAAAATACATAAAGTACCCCAGGAGAGTGTCTGGCAGACAGTGAACCCCGGTAATTGCTATCATCATCGTTCCTCATGCCTTACCTGCCTCTTGTTCTTCGGGACAAATTCTCGGACCGTTGTCCCCCACTCCCAAGCAAGTGCTTCAAGACAACTAGGGAACAGGCGTTGAGACTCCAACGTAACCACGGCAGTTCTATACACACTGCTTATCTTGCAAGTCGATCCCATTGCCCAGGGATGCCGAAACGTATGAAGGGCCAGGGGCGCTGGCAGGCTCAGAATCCAGACAGAATTTTTACAGAACTCTTTGAGTATCATCCTATGACACTCGGGAGCACGTGTGACCACCAGGACCTTAACATGTGCAGATGAGCATGATGTCCAAGGGCTGACAGCTGTGGTCAGGGACAGGCTGTCTCCACTTCTGGGTCCTCCAGTCTTCCCACTCTTTAGCCTGGTAATGTCTCTCCCCATGCCCCTCACTCTGTGGTGTAGACACAATCATCTTCAGACTCTCTTATACTAATAGGCAAAGTGACATGTGGCTCTAAGAACTTTGCTGTAAATTAGAATCAGCTGAGATTTTACAATCAAATCCCCAGACTGAATTGCAAACCAACTACAATAGGGTCTACAGGATGCATGCATTCTAAAGTGTAAATCTCAGAGCTATGTGCGTTTTAAGCTACAATGTTCATAAGACACTCGAATTAAAACACGCTCCATAATTCTGGAGCTTTGGGAGCTGTCTTCTTAGATTTATGTTTATTACAATTGTGTGCGTGCTCCTGTGTGCACATGTCAAGGCACGTACGCGGCGGTGAGAGAACTTTCAGGTGGTTCTCTACTTCCACAGGGAGATCTGGGACCAAGCTCAGCTTGTCAGGCTGACGCCAGTGCCTTTCCCTATGAAGTCATCTGGCTGGCCCTGAACTTGTTTTCAGACTTGAAACCAAGTCATCTTCGTAGCTTGTTACAATGCCTTCTGGTTGTAACTTTGATAGATTTTTTTTTTTCTTGAGACAGGGTTTCTCTGTATAGCCCTGGCTGTCCTAGAACTCACTCTGTAGACCAGTCTGGCCTCGAACTCAGAAATCCACCTGCCTCTGCCTCCCAGAGTGCTGGGATTACAGGCATGCGCCACCACCGCCTGGCACTTTGATAGATTTTTAAACTTATTTTGTCTGATCTCTCCTGCCCCCTCCCCCCCCCACTTCTCTTTCTGCTGCCACCTTGCCCTTTTCTCTCTCAATAAACCTCAGGTGGAACTATTTGGCCTGCTGTGGTCTTTCTGGAGCCTCGTGACGATAACAACATTGGTGCCGGGTGCGAAGACTTTGGAATCGCTACGCAGATGAGCTGCAGAACCCGAGCAGCCATCACCACCTGGCACGACCATGAAGCCACGGCTGCTTCAGGAGGACCACATAGACTGCCACCACCCCCATCACGGCCTGTAGCCACTGCTACACCACGTGGACGCCATCTGCCGGCACCCGACATCACCCATGGTGTGGATTTCTTCCACTGCCACAGACCTTCTCTGTTGCCACCACTGCGAGACCCACAGACATCTACCATGGTAGGTCACAGCTCCCACCACGTGGAGCTGGCCTCTGGCCACACCAACCACAGGGCTCCACACTTCCTGCTACGACTGCAGGAGCCCGCAAACACACGCCTGCATATTGATTGGTAAGGAGTTTCTCGAGTTGGCGGGAGGAACCCTATATGCCCAAACAGTGCCTGGTCAGCCTCTTTTGGGCTAAGGGGTTGGTTGGCGTTTCAGTGCTCCGTCCTTATGACCGGCCTCCTGGCTGACCTACGAGTTAAGAATTAGACCCTTGGGTGACTTCCCTTCTCAAAAGCAGTTCATCAATCTCTCGAGCTCTTGCAGCTGGCCCCCAAATTCCCAGTCCCAGTTTGAACTGCTTTCTGGCCATTTCCAGGACATTGTCGCTGTAGCCCCTAGCATTTCTAGCTTGGCTATATGCCGGCCCCGTTGCTGAGCTCTTCTTGGGACACTGGTATGAATAGTTCAGTAACATCCCCGTCACCCAATGGGTGCTAAATTGTCTTCAAATGTACCCCCAGGCACCCCACTGGGATGTCTCCTAGAAAAATCTCAAAGCTCTGAAATTAACCCCCAATCGGAGGCCCTCAAAACTGATTCATTCACCTCTGCAATAAGGTCTGGATTCAATGCCCTTTAGATAATAATTCCAAATGGCCAGCCAATGGCACGCTAGACCCAGTCGTTTTAAGAGATCTCCATACAAACTGCCAGCAGTCAGGTAAATGGAAGGTCCCATATATCCAAGCATTCATCTATCTTCGCTCTCACCCCTCCAGACGCTCCTCCTGTTCCCCAGCCCAACTTCTCTTGGCCATGAAACCTACACACTGTCCACTAGATGGCGCTACAAACTCTTGATCCAGCCAACGAGCAGCCTCCCCTCACCACAGACCTGCTTCCAAAAACCCAAACTGCCACCTCAGTTTCTCCTCTTCACCTGGATACCCCAGAGCCCACTAGCTCGATCTCTCCAGACCCCTCCCCTCCTTCTGTGCCAGCGGCAGGTCACTCCGACGGCCCTGCATTGGCGCCGACCTTCACACCTCCTGTCATGGGTTCTAAGGCCACACAGCCAGACACCCAAGTCCTCCTTTTTCTTCTCCTCCAGGGACACCTGACCCAGCTAAAGGAAGTGGCTGGGGTTGACAGTCTGGTCAGAGTACATGTTCCTTTCTCGCGGAGCGAACTTTCTCTAATAGCAAGCAGACTGGGTTCCTACACGTCTAACTCCTCCTAAGGGTTACAGTACATCGCTCAGTCTTATAGCTTGACTTTCCACGATGTTCATATGATTCTTACTAACAATTTATTCCCTGATGAATGCTGGCGAGTGTGGAAAGAGGCAAAACTGCACACAGACGAAATGCCCCAGATGGAACATATCCAGTTGGGTCTGCGGCAGTGCCAGGATCCTCGATGGAATTACAATTCGGCAGGTAGTATCTTAGCCAGAGGCAGGTTTATTACACACCTTCTGACCGGCCTAAGAAAGGCAGCCTTAAAGCCAGTAAGTTTTGAAAAACTCCAAGAGGTTGTCCAGGACAAACAGGGGGAACCCATCTCAATTTGTAGAATGCCCCACAAAGGTTTTATTACAGTCTACCAATCTGGACCCTGAAAACCCAGAAGGTAAGCAACTCCTAATGACCTACTTTTCCCCCCAGCGCTACCCTGAAATAAAAGCTAAACTTAGGCAATTGGAGAGGGGTCCCTAACTCCATAGGCAGAAGTCTTGGCACTGGTCTTCAAGGTGTACCATGAGAGAGATGAGAAAAGCCCCCAAACAAAAATACCACATGCTGGCCGGGCGGTGGTGGCGCACGCCTGTAATCCCAGCACTCTGGGAGGCAGAGGCAGGCGGATTTCTGAGTTCGAGGCCAGCCTGGTCTACAGAGTGAGTTCCAGGACAGCCAGGGCTACACAGAGAAACCCTGTCTCAAAAAATCAAACCAAACCAAAACAAAACAAACTAACCTTAGGGTCGCCTATAGCTGTCCTCTCCTTATAACACGTCACAGCTCCTAACTTACAAAGGCTTACAGACTCTACCTCCCTCCAGGGTTCTTTCTCTTCAGGTAGCGCTAATAGAAGACTCCACACTCATCTTCCAATCATGACCCCCTCTTAATATTTCCAATCTTCTTCCTCGACCTAATACTAACCACTCCCTGTCTCACTCCTGCACTGAGACTGTAGAGGCACTATTACCTCATCCCTCACACTGCCTCAGGCCATTTATACCTGGTACACAGATGGAAGCTCCTTTCTATATGAAAGGCTAGAAAAGCTGGCTATGCCATAGTGTCAGCCGCCGAGGTGGTGGAGGGAGGCACAGGCCCTTCCTGCTCACACCACCAATCGACAGACTGAACCAATAGCCCTCACCCGTGCCTTTCGACTGGCGCAGGGACAATCCCTCAACATCTACACAGATTCCAAACATGCGTTCCATATCCTCCTGTCCCACGCTTACCTGGAAGGAGCGCGGGTTGCTTACCACAAGAGGAGGATCAGTAACTAGTGCAAACCACATTCTTGTCATGCTAAAGGCCTCCCATCTTTCCACAGCTGTTGGGATCATCCACTGAGGATCCCACCAGAGGGATGACTCTCTTGTCTCCAAGGGAAACAACCGAGCTGATGGGGCAGCTAGGGCCTGGACTCATCTCAACCTTCTCAGGACAGCCTTACACTGCAACCCACATCCCTACTTCTCCCCCTGACGCTCGCCAAACTCTGTCCTATCTTCACCAACTCTTTCATCCTAACAGCCGAGCTCTGTCTTCTTCTGTCAAGACCTACCTACTGCCTGCTCCTGAGGACTTAAGTTTCTTAAAATCTATCAGTGCTTCTTGCAAAATCTGTCAGATGTCAGACTCCAACTCCAGCTATTGTAGCACCCCTTTCCCTACCCATCAGGCTAGAGGTTCCCTTCCTGGAACTGACTAGCAACTTGATTTTACCCACATGCCCACTGTCAGACGTGCCAAGTACTTCCTGGTCTTGATGGACGCCTTCTCGGGGTGGATGGAGACATTTCCCACAACTAACCAAAGGGCTCAGACAGTCTCTGATCTCCTCCTCCGAGAGATCATCTCCCGGTTTTGTGTCCCAGCCTCCCTCCAGTCAGACGATGGTCCTGAATTTACTTCCAGATTCCTCAAATCCTATCTAAAGCCCTAGACATCCCCTGGCATTTCCTCATTCCCTACCACCCTCAAGCTTCAGGTAAGGTGGAAGGAACTAGCCGCTCTTTAAACCCACCCTTGCTAAGCTGTCACGGGAACTTCGCTTTGGGTAAAACTCCAACCTTTGGCTCTTTTCAGGCTACAAGCTCTCCCCAAGTGACCCCTCCTCATCGCTCATGGATGGACATCTGGCCCTAACCCCTGGTTTTTCCTCTTAAATGCTCTCCCCTCCCAGACCACCTACTCACCCCATTGCTCTGCCACCTCTGTTCTCTCCTATGGAACTTTGCTGATCACCATCTGCCGTGACCACGAATTGTGTCCGGTTCACTGCCTGTCAACATTGGAGACCAAGTCCTTCTATCCCCTCCAGATCGTCGGCCCTCACCTCTCCCTCCCAAATGGCAGGGCCCCTTTAAGGTAATTCTCATGACCCCTACAGCTGGTAAACTTTAGGGACTCTCCCATTGGGCCCACCTGTCTCACCTCAACCCTTTCATCCCTCCACCTAAAAACGACTCTTCTTCATACATGCCAACCTTCACAGGACCACGCTCTGTTAAGCTCCAGAGGATGTCCAGATCACCCACCTTGTCCCCAATCCCAGAAAATGAGACTCCACTCTGGCCGCCAAGCTCTACCTCACTGGATTAGAAATGGGTTTCTGTCTTCCCCTTGCTGTTCGTTTCCATCCAGGGCAGCCCTTACATCTGGAGATTCGAGGTTCAAGAAACCCCCACAGATAACAGTCTTTCCAAATAGGGTCAGCAAACTGCTCCATAGCCGGATGCCAGGAACCGGTCCAAATCGCTATCATCCCTGTGTCTGTTATCCCATCTAAATATTATGATCTCCATACTTGCTTTCTCTTTGACCAGACAAAAGATTATTGTAGAAAATGGCCAGACGAATATGGGGGCTGCCCCACTGGTCTTGTCAGATATATATGCTAAGATCACAACCTATTTATTTTGGCTTTTCAAGAGCGGGTTTCCTCTGTGTAGCTGTGGCTGTCCTGGAACTCGCTCTGTTAACCAGGCTGTACTTGAACACACAGAGATCCACCTGCCTCTGCCTCTGCCTCTGGAATGCTGGAATTAAAGGTATGCACTACCACCTCCTGGCTGATAGAGAAATATCTTACTTCTAACAAGGCCGAGGGGTGCTGGTACATAGAGCAGGGAGCACACTCTGAGGAGGAGGGGAGAAGATGAGGCAAGGAGCTTTCAAATGAGGCAGCCTGGGGCCCCTTTTCTAGCCTAACTCGGCTCTAACTCTGTGATCTTGGTAGGTCACTTAAAGCAATGTCATTTCCTTGTCTGGAAAGTGGTTATTGGGCAAGATCAACTTGGCTCTTGAAACAGGAGACTGAGGGCCTGGAGCCCTGGGTCTAACTTGATTGCATACTGGAACCTCCTAGGACACTTTTTTTTTTTTTTTTTTTTTTTTTTTTTTGAGACAGAGTTTCTCTGCGTAGCCCTGGCTGTCCTGGAACTCACTCTGTAGACCAGGCTGGCCTCGAACTCAGAAATCCACCTACCTCTGCCTCCCAAGTGCTGGGATTAAAGGTGTGTGCCACCACCTCCCGGCCTCCTAGGACACTTTAAAAGCAAACTTGATGTAATTGGTCTGGAGTACTATGTACAAGAATTTTGAAAAAGCATTTGGGGGGCAGTAGTCTAACACCATGCATTCCAAATTCCACCGTCTCTAGGAACCATAGATTCCTGTTCCATCCTGTTTCTGACTCAGAAGGTCTGGAATGGAGCTTTTTTTTTTCTAAAAATAAATTTATTTAAAAATTATGTATGCACACGCATACGTGTGTGTGTGTGTGTGTGTGTGTGTGTTGTCAGAAGTGAGCATCAGACCCACTGGAGCTAGAGTCACTGGCAATTGGGCGTTGCCTTCATGTAGCGACTGGGAACTGAACTTGGTTCCTCTCCAGGAGCAGTATGTGCTCTTAGCCAATCAGCCAGCTCTCCAGAACCTAGAAAGCAAGCATTTCTACGAGCAAGCGCAAGCGGGTAGCGCTACAGCTTCCCTCCCCCCCCCTTCCCCGTATTGCATAGCTCCGGGATATTGATGAATGAATGAATGACCTACGGTAGGAAGAGAACCTTAGTTTGCCTAGCATACTGCCTGACTTAGGAATGCTGCCCTACCAGCCCACCTGCTCCTGTTAGGATTCAGGTAGTTAAGAACCCCGAGGGAAGGGCGACGGGGACAGTTGTTTATATCCCTAGCTTGAAATCCTTTCCTTGGGGGAAAGAGCCTTGTCGAGAAGACTCTGAGCCCAGAACAAGAAACGTGTGTGGTGTTAAAAGTCACAAGGCCTTTGGCTCCACACAAGGAAGACTTTTAACCTTGAGAACTGCCCGTTTCCTCTTTCCGTCGCCGGCATCCTGTCCCTGCCCAGGCGAAGGTGAAAGGGGGTCCCGCTGAGTTGGGGACTGAGGGGCTAAGATACCGTCGCGTTCCCTTTCAAGTAAGTGTGAGGCGCGCACCTCTGGGATGCACACCTAGGAGCCTGCTGCCCGCCCGAAGCCACCATCAATCCCTGCTTTGTTGTTTAAGGTACCGAGGTGTGAGGCTTTCGCAACGGCCGGGGGTTTCTCAACCCTGTTTTCCTCGCTATCAGCAAGCGGTTTTTCCCCCCGCGGCAAAGAGGAAGGAGGCTTGCTAGACAAAGCCAGCAGGTCGCACAGACAGCAGGTGTCACCACCCGTGGCGGTGCGCAGGGCGCCTGAGTCCTTTTGGACCTTAGAAGTGAGGGTTAACCGAGCGGGGGTTAGGGGGGTGAAGGAGAGATGGGGAATGGGAAAAGCGAGGCAGGTGGCCCAAGAATTCGGCAAGACTCCAAAAGCCATACCCTCTCCCCTGTAGAGGCAAAAGGAAGGAGGGTCCAGCCCACGCCGCTGGCCACATCAGAGCACCAAGAGAACAACACCAAGTCTTTATTACCGGAATTCCTATGAAACAGCTCCAAAGGGGAAGAAGAAAAAAAAAAAAAAAAAAACACCACACACTGGAGGGAAAAAATAACAAAGTGACACACACAGAAACCTAGGGCTTCCCCGAGTGCGCCCGGCCTTGGAGGAGGGAGGGCCAAGACACGCCTGGAGCTGTTTAGCTTCCCGGGGCTCCGGGAGATGGGGGAGCTGTCTTTCTTTACCGGGGTCACAGACCTGGCTCGGAGCCAATGTGATCCCTACCCCCCACCTCCACCCGGACCGGCTGCGCACGCTTCCAAACGCGGTCACTGTCCGCGTGCACCGCTCTTCCGAGCCCGGGGAAGCTCGGCTGACCCGCAGGAGTTGAGGCGTCTGCGGTCCCATTCCCACCGGGCTCCCTTTTCTGTCAGTCCTTAGCAGCCCCCACCACCCAAGCATCGGAGCCCAGATTCTCAACGAGGACCCCCGCACCCGTCCAGCCTTCCCAGATCTCTCTAAATGGTCAGCGCGTTCCCGGGTCATGGGACGAGTGGGACGCGGATGTGGCCTCCGTCCCGCTGGTGCCCGTTCCTTAAATCCCCTCTGGTTCTCCACCCGAGGTATCTGGCAAGTTCTTGTTCTAGGTGCTTCCCGCCCCACTCCCCTGCCCCAGGCTGGCAGCCTCGGCTACGTGCACTTCATTTGGGGTCACCCCTACTCTGAAACTCCAGCACCTTCGCATCTTACAAAACAGCAGGACTGGTCCAGCCCCTGAGGTACTCACTGTGATGTAAATTTAGAACCAGTTTCTGGTGTTCGGCCAAACTAAAGACCCTGCCTAAACAGAATCCTCCAGCTCCGGGGTCACCCTCCCCATCCCTGCTGGGTCGAGTGGAGGCTGCTGGAGGTGACAGCCAGCCCTTAATAGAAGCGGCCCTATAAGCTGGACCCCACAAGACCAAAGTGTCCACAGTTCCGGGCAGGGTTGGAGCCAAGAGTCAGCAGTCCCTGGCAAGGTTGAGGTGCAGGAGACCTCTGGGGGGGAAGGGCCATAGGGGGCTGGGGATGGGGGAGGGTATAGATCAGCCCCACTGTGGCAGGTCAGGAGCTAGGAAAGAAGCAGAACTCTCTTCAGGCCCAAAGAGCCTCCACATGGGTCATTCTTCCAGTTCCTAAACTGCAACCTTGGGATCTTCTTTTTTCTTCTCTTCTCTTTCCTTACTTTTTTTTTTTTTTTTTTTTTTTTGGTGGTGGGGGGGGGGAGGGGTGGTTCCTGCCTTTCTTCTCATTCCCTATAGAGGAGTCAGACTACAAATGGGGCTGTGGCCGGCTGGCTGGTTGCTGACTCGAAGGCTCCAGGCCCCTCCTCCAATCCCAAGCAGCTCTGAAAAGTTCTAGGTCCTGTGGAAAGCGGCAGTGGCTGGGCTGGACTGTGGCTGAAGCCTGAGCCTTGGTGTGGTGTGCGAGCACCGTCTGTCTGGGCTGCAGCGGGAGGGCACTGGCGCTGGGCTCTGTCTGCCTCCGCCCTGTGGGAGCATCCCTGGCGAGGGGAAGCTGCTGGCACCTGGGGAGTGGAGAACGTGAAGTTTCCATCAGCGGAGCTCCTTGGTACACACACACACACACACACACACACACACACACACCGCCACTGGCTCCTGGAGAGTGTGAGGCACCTCCTCCTCCTTCTGCCCGAGGTTCTACATCAACTCTGCTTTGGGTTACACTCACTGCTCAGCTGCCCGAACCTTAGCAGCTAGCCTCGGAGTGGGAGCCTGGAGTGGAAAGGAAGCCTTAGCATGGGGAGGCCTCACAGATGGAAGACTGCCACACCCATCTGGGTCCTACTAAGCTTCAAGGAGCTACACTAAGTCAGAGGACTCGAAGGGGCAGGGAAGGCATCCCAGGCCAGAGTTCGGTGAGCCTCAGACATCAGACTGAGTTCAGAAGACTCATGGGAGTCTTCTAGAGTGGAAAGGAGTGAGAGTCTGTCAAGACAGATGGGAAAAGCCAGGAGGAAGAAAGCAGGGGGGAGGGACGGGCTTGCAGTGAGCTGACAGGATGGACAGACACACTGTAAAGGCCAGAGGGGGCCGCAGGGGACCCAATGGGTCTGGAAGAGCAGCTCTCGTGGGAGAGGAAAGTTGGGCCCTTTGAGAGAGAAGGGAGAAGGCCGAAGAGAGGCGGAGGCAGCGTGACGAACAGGCACTGCTCCGGTCAGTCCCTTTCTGGAGCCTGTCCGTCTGCAGCAGATACAGCACAATCTAGTCTGAGGGGGAACAAGCTGGAAGCTCAAAAGTAACCAGCAAGCTCTAAGATGAGGTGGCTTCCGGAGGACCGCCTTTTCCCTGGGGACCAGTGGGATGGGAGAGGGGGCAGGGGTGGGGGGTGGTTCCCTAGCTGCCCTTGCTGGGGTGCAGCTCTGCGCGAGAGAAAATCCAGGGGAGCATGGAAGAGAGCTAAAGAAAGAGAAGTGTGGAAGGGGGACAGGATGGGAGAGGGTGGTGCCTGCATTTGCTGACCACGCCCTCTGTCACCTGGGTTCTGTCACCTCCACAGCTACCATAGGAAGAACATCTGCTCCTCCACAGCTCAGGAGAGCCTAAAAGATGCTGAGCACTGGGGGCAGGAGAAGCAGGGGTGCGGGCAGGCAGCTTCTCACTGGGACAGGGTGCCCGGAGAGGCGCAGGCAGGCCTAGTTTCTGCAGGAGATGCTGGCATTCCCTAGTACGTGCTCCAGATGAGTTTACCGAGGAGACTGGGGGAGAGGCAGCCCAGCCCTGAGGCTCCAGACAGAAGCAGCCACCCCAGGGACTATCTCCTGACCTCCAGAAGATCCCCGACCATCCAGCCTCCGCAGGGAACTGAACACAGTTCTGCAATCACAGTGTCTTAGGCTCTCCTCTTAATAGTCACTGTGTGTCCTGAAAAAGTCTTGTCAGTGGGGGAGGGGGGCTGCAAACTATTCAAGGTCAAAAAACTGATTTGGCTTTCTGTTCAGGGCACCTGTGAAAGGCAGGTGTGATTGTTGTCTGTCAGATAAATAAATGAATAAATGACAAAAATCTTTTTTTTTTTTTTTTTTTTTTTTTTGGTTTTTCAAGACAGGGTTTCTCTGAGTAGCCCTGAGTGTCCTGGAACTCACTCTGTAGACCAGGCTGGCCTCGAACTCAGAAATCCACCTGCCTCTGCCTCCCAGAGTGCTGGGATTACAGGCGTGTGCCACCACTGCCCGGCTGGCAACCAAATTCTTAAACGTACAAAAGCCAGGTGTGACACAGCAAGTTCATGATCCTAGTACTTGAGAAGTAGAGACCGGAGGGTCTGAGGTTCAAAGCCAGCCTCATTTACATAACCGGTGCAAAGGTGTGTGTGTGGGGGTGTTACATAAGACTGTAATACACACACACACACACACACACACACACACACTGGTTTTTCAAGGAGAAACCATGTGCCCTGCCACAAGAGAAACAAGCAAGAGCCACTGTTACTTGGTGCTCCATCCCGGCACCCCTGGATCCTTGGAGGACACACGATGGGTGACAGGCCTTTGGGCCGGAAGCTGTGGCCCCAAGCCTTACCTCTTACTGTCCTTCTCTCAGGGCCTCTTCCACCTTAAGCACCTCCTCTCTCCTTCCCCGGAAGTCTTCCTCTGAAAGGCACAGGGAAAGACCTCATCTTCCACCCTGCAGAACCCCATGTGGGCCCGTCCCCAGGCCAGGCTGGGGGCTGCCTCACCCCTGTCCGTTGGCTTGAATCGTGACACCCCAAGCAGCGGTATGTGGGTACGGTAAGAGAGGCAAGGGCAGCCGGGGTGCTGGCCTGGCTACCGCCGAGCTCCGAGGCCTCAGCCAAGTCTTACCCTTGTCTGGGCTTCTGTTTTCTAATCTATCAAACAGGATAGGGGTGGTGGACTATTCGGGAGATCCCCAAGGCCCTCTAGTCTTTGTATCTGGTGTCTCCTGTCCCTTTAAGAGCCTAATGATGAGGGTTCATCCATTGTTAGCCTAGAGAGGTCTTTTGACCCCTTATGACCTTTGGAAATGACTGGATAAAAAGTTCAAGGCCTTTAGACTGAACCTTTCTAACTTATGGTTGTCCGTGTTCAAGGCCTGCCAGCCTATCCCTCATTCCCTAGCGACCATTCTCCAGGAACAGTGCCGGCCACCCTGGGTTCCCCTTCAGGGATTACAGGAAGGGGGTGGCACTGTGTGCACCTCGTGGCAAGGGGCCACATTTCTGTGGGTCGCCTGCCTGCTCACCCCTGACATGTCCCCCAGACTGAATGCTCCCTTGCTGGACAGTAAACACTCAGGACCCCCTCTTGAAGGGTCACCCATCCCAAACGGCTTGGAGTCCAGCGTCCCCTGCCCTGCCTCACCGTAAGCATGGCCCTCCACGTCATCCAGGAGGTTGGCCGTGGACGCAGCAGCCCCCAGCCTGCCGGGCTGTTCAGGAAAACTCTCCCAGAGATGAATGGGTACCGCCCGTCACAGCGTGTTCAGTCTCCTGTGCTGTGCCCTGACAACCCACCAACCTCAGAGCCTTCTACTATCCGACTTGTCCCCAGACTGCGTAAGGATGCCCTTCCAGGTCCCTCTTCTGGGATCAATGGACCAGCTAGCCAGTCCCGACCCCCTCACTCTGCCCCCATCACTAGGGACAGGGAGAGTGACTCCTCCCCCTCAGCCCCGCCCCCCGATCCCACCCCCACCCCGTTCGCCTTGGGCCCTGTTGGATAAGCACAAATGAGAACTTCGGTATAAAGGCAGGGGAACATCTTTTCATTTAAAAAGCCAAAAGTGAAAAAAGTAGGACTCTGGAGACGCAGCAGCTGCAGGGACCCATGAGCCCGTTCAACTAGCAAAATTAGGGGACCACTCCGTGATTTCAATGGGAGGAGGATGTTCTTCTCCCAGAACGGGGGACTCAAGGCCAAAGGTAAAGAAGGCACAGGAAGGACAGTGTCCTGGGGAAAGGGACACAGGAGCTGATGACGGGGTTTCCTGGTTCACAGATCAAGGAGGGGCGGCCCCAGAGTCGCATCCCACTCCCGAGGAAGCTTCTGCCGGGGTCTCCATCACCGTGGCCTGCGCTCCCCTCCCCACCCTACCCTAGGGCCAAGCAGAAGGATACGACTGAAGCTTCGGTAAATGTTTCTTCTTTGACTTCCTCATCTTGGTCTTCTCCGAGAAGGCTCGGGCGAGTTCGAACAGCTTCCTGCGCGTGGCTGGGGCAGAGAGACCCGTGAGCCCTTCATGCTCCAGAGAGCCAGAGCATCAGATGGCTTCCCTCCAGGTTTGGGGACAGCCAGGGCAGCACCAGGCCCCTTGGGTGGGGACTGGGAAGAGGAAAGTGACACCAGGAATTGCAGACACCAGTGCCACCTAGGGAGCAAGTGCGCCATCCCAGGTCGGCCTCCGGGGGCAGCACAGGCCACCATTAGTCAAGTACACAGCCGCCGGCCTCCAGAGCGAGCTGAGATCCGGGTACTCCTTCCCTAAGGGCGGACAACCGCGGCTCCTGGCTTGCTCTCCCGCCCCTCCCCAGCCACCTCCACAGTTGGTCCTAGGATTTCCATGAGTCATCGGAAATTTTCCCTGAAATAAAAACCTTGAAAGGATCCAGCCTCATTCCCTCTGGTGATGGGTCTATGAGACTGAAAAAGGAAGGATGACAAAAAAGCGGGAATTGGGGACGAGGTTCCCCTTGTCCCAAAATATCTGCCATTCCCACAGAAAGCAGACTCAGCCAGGGACTCCTGCCTCAGCCAAGCCCTCGCGCCCCAGAGAATGTGAACACTGACACACATTATTTTCCTACAGGCAGCTGGCTCAAGAGGATTTAAACTTAATTTGTCTCCAGACTCAGCTGCAGAATAAAGTACGGCAGGAAGGCTGAGGGAGCTAGCCTGTGATTAAAATGTCACCCGGAGTTCGCCAAGAGTCAATAAGAGCATTAAAAATCTTCAAGGGAGGGGGCACGCTCTCCCTCTCATGAGGCCACAGGGCCTGCCTCAAGAAAGCTGGGACAGCCGGGCGTGGTGGCGCACGCCTGTAATCCCAGCACTTGGGAGGCAGAGGCAGGCGGATTTCTGAGTTCGAGGCCAGCCTGGTCTACAGAGTGAGTTCCAGGACAGCCCGGGTTACACAGAGAAACCCTGTCTCGAAAAACCAAAAAAAAAAAAAAAAAAGAAAGCTGGGACAAGGGCGGTGGTGGCGCACGCCTTTAATCCCAGCACTTGGGAGGCAGAGGCAGGCGGATTTCTGAGTTCTAGGCCAGCCTGGTCTACAGAGTGAGTTCCAGGACAGCCAGGGCTACACAGAGAAACCCTGTCTCAAAACAAAACAAAACAACAACAAAAAAAAAGAAAGCTGGGACAAGGGGGTGGGGGATGAGGGGGGAACAAGGAGCAGGACTCACATTTTCCCATGTGTTTCAACTTGTCCCTGAATAAGGCATCTTCTGACACAGTGGGGTTGGTATCACTGGTTCCTGGAAGGAGGAGAGACCTGCTGAGGGACCTGGGACTCTGAGTTCCCACTAAGAAAGGGTCCCACTAACAAGGCCCTAGGGAAGTGGGTCAGAGGGCACCCCTCCACGGTTGTTTCTGTCTGTTCTTTTATTACAGAAAAAGTGCAGGCTTCTTCCTAACCAGAGGAGTTGCGAGAGTACTCCCTTCTTGCAAGGTGCAGTTTCCTCTTCGGAGGAAACGAGGCGGTCTTTTAAGATCTGCTGCACGCGTGGGCAATCGGCTGGCCTGGCCTTGCGGTCCAGCTTCTCTAGCGGTCCCATAGCCTCAAAGTCACGATGGTTGGTTTGAAATGAGCTGGTCGGGGGAGATCTACGACTTCAGACGGTGTATCAGCCTTCTCCCGCACCCAGAGCACAATGTTAACCGTTCGCCAGCACCGCCCGCCAGCACCGCCCGCGACCCTCTGTGCATCCTAACTCTGGTGAATTGAAGCAGAAGGGACGGGGAGCCAAGACCGCCTCCCAGATGCTGAAGGGAATAAAAGCGGGGCTCAGCCTGAAGTCAGGACGCACTGAGCTGCCCTGTGCATGAGCCGCGTGCGTGCGTGCGTGCGTGCGTGCGTGTGCGTGCGTGGGTGTCTGGGGTGGGGCCTTCGGCTGCAGCTCGCCGTCCTGTAACTTGGCCCACCCCGAGCCACCTTGCCTGCTAACTTCCCTTTCAGTCACTCTGATCCAGCTCGGCAGCTCCAGGGTCCCTCGTTAATTTGGGATCAAGGACAAGAAGCTCTGAGAAAACTCCCAGCTGAACATCTGGCGAGGCCTAAGCTCCTGGCTGCTCGCTTATGAATCGGTTCTACGGGATTTTCTTTCTCTGAGCTGGGATTAATAGTGGGGCACCTTACCCTTCTGTCCCTGCCTTCCCGGATCAGCTGTGGGCTAGAGGGTCTGCCCCTGGGGGGAAACTGCTGAGCCTTTTTAAATATGGACATGGGGGTGATGGCAGGAACTGATCCAGGATCCAGGGTCCAGGAGCCAAGGATGAACACAGAGTCTGTTCACGCGCCCGACCTCAGCTCTGCTACGGTCTGTGCAGCCTGGCAATACAGTCACTCACCCTCTGGCCCGTCAGCCCCAATGCTGCTGGCCTTGGAGGGAAGTCACGTGTAGTCTGAAATAAGTCGGGGAGGCAGACAGGAGAGGAACTGTAAACCCCGCTTCTCTGGCCCTCTTTTTTTTTTTTTTTTTTTAATGAATTTTAAGATTTATTTGTTTATACTTATGAGTACTCTATCTGCATCTGCGCCTGCATGACAGAAGAGGGCATTTGATCCCGCTAGAGATGGTTGTGAGCCAACATGTGTATGCTAGGACATGACCTCAGAAGGTCTGCAAGAGCAGCCACGGCTCTTAACCACGGAGCCGTCTCTTCAGCCATCTCTGGCAGTTCTTGTTGAACCATCTTGCTCTCCAAGTTCAGAATTCCCCCCCCACACCCCCAGCAGTGCATGCCTCATGGCAGAGAGCCCTCAGTGACTTAAGTGAATGCCCCCCTCCCAGGTTAATCTCGCCCTCACCCTCTCCACGGGCTGGATACAGTCAACATGTCGTCTCGCCTTTGCCGGTGTGCTAATTCGGCATTAAGCCTCATTAAGCCAAACCTCACAAGAGTCTATGGCCTTCCCGCTCTCCGCTGCTATCAAGAGACATTACACGGTTCGGTGTGTCCTCTGGTAGTCCAAGATCCAGAAATAGTTGGAAGGTCAGCCAGCCTGTGGTAGGTAACCTACAGCTCCCGGGACAGCAAGAACCCAGGACTACTCAGTGAAGGGGATATCTCACTCTACAGTGAAGGGGATATCTCACTCCACAGGAGGCCTCTCTTCTTGCTTGCTGAGGGGCCCTGGATCCTACCCTTGGTCTGTCTCCTCATCCTACCCCTAAGTTCTCAATACTGAAGATAAAGTTGGGGCGTGGGCCCACTGAGCCCCTCAGACTCTCTCTCAGGACAGCAAGCTTACCTGGGACAGAGGAGGGAAAGCCACCGTCGTTTCCAACAGCCACATTGCTGGATTTGGATTTCTGGGATTCGTATTTCAATCGGTCTGGAAAAGGAGACAGATTCTATCAGGGAAGTGAGCTCTAGGGTTCCCGGGGACACACTGAAGGCCTCAGAAGGCTGAATCCCCAGAAGCACACATGAGTACACACACACACACACACACACACACACACACACACACACTTGAACTTGTGACACTAGAAACAACTACCTGATAAGCCTTTGCAATGCTGTAATGTCAGAAAGCAGCAGCTTCCCAAGACTCCAGACCTATCTATCTGATTGTGTTATTTTGGGGTCTTGATATGGAGCCCCGGATCTCTTGGAGCTTATGTTCTCCCTCCTCCGTGTCCTTAATGCTGGGTTGGCAGGTATCAGCCACATGCACAGCCAAGCCTCTCTCTTTTTTGTTTTGCTCTGTTTTTTCTGTTCTTTTCTTTTCTCTTCTTTTCTTTTCTTTTTAAAGATTGATTTATTATATGTAAGTACACTGTAGCTGTCTTCAGATGCCCCAGAAGAGGGCATCAGACTCATTACAGATGGTTGTGAGCCACCATGTGGTTTCTGGGATTTGAACTCAAGACCTTGGGAAGAGCAGTCAGTGCTCTTAACTGCTGAGCCAGCTCTCCAGCCCTTGTTCTGTTTTTTCAGCACAGGGTTTCTCTGTATAGCCCTGGCTGTCCTGGAACTCTATCTGTAGTCCAGGCTGGCCTCTACCTCCTGAGTGCTGGGTTTAAAGGTGTAAACACCCACTGCCTGGCTCTAGCCACATGTGATTTTTTATCCTGCCTGTAGGCCTGCTTCCTCCAGCCCAACATGCCAGCAGCACAATTTACTCCCTTCTTCCCCAACACCTCAGACTCCCTCCGATCCCTCTTCCCTCCCTCCCTCCTTCCCTCCCCTCTTCCTTCTCATCCCTCCTCCCTCCCTCCTTCCCTCTGTGACCTTTACAAGACCGCCTCCTCAGCCCTGTCTCCAAACCCTTCCTCAAAAGGAAAGGCAGCAGGGTGACCCACCCAAAGATCATGCAAATATCCCTCTCTAACCTAACCGCCTCCATTCTGGAAGCCTCCTATTCTGGCACCCATGACACCAGTCACCTTGTTTCCGGGGCTCAAGACATGGTGCCCCTGCCTTGTAGCTAGAGGTAGGTGCGAAAGGCAGCATTTCTTTCCCTGTGGCCCAAGCCTAGGCTAATGCTGAGCTCGAATAGAGATGTAGGGCCGGGGAGAAGGCCCAGTGGGCACACCCTTCTTCCTCTGGGTTCTCGGGCGTTCCCAGCCCCCCCCCCAACCTGGAGCTCCTGCATGACCCAAGGAGGGCCAAGCTTAAGCAGGTTAGAAAGTGTCTGGCATGCTGGCATCCAAGACAACGCCTCCTTGAGGCCTGAGGCTCCTGCCCGAGTCAGTCTCTTCTTTCATGGTGAGACTTGGTGCCCACCTCTCTCCAGGGCGAGGAGGAAGTCCCGGTTTCTCTGCAGCTCCTTCATGAATTCCTCATTCTGCAGGAAGAGGGCGATTCTCTCATCTTCCAGGTACTGTTTCCAGCGGCTGTCCTGGTCGCAGGCCATGGGCCCTGGTGCCGGAGGGGGCCCTCCCTCTCCACTCATGGGCTTGGAGCCCCCGGGGTGACCCTGAGGAAGAGGGAGCATACACATTATCTGCTCAAATCCATATACAGCTGCTATACGTGCAGGTGTGTTTTCCCAGAATCCTCCAGCCCAGTCGTGTAGTCCCCTCCCCCCAGTGGGACCCAGCCGCTAGCCAGAAGTCGCTGGACAGCTCAGAACTGCTCACGCAGCAGAAGCAGGAAGGACATCAAAAGGACTTCTCCTCCCAACCTAGGGCCACCTCATTCCTTCTTCTGGAACCTAAATCATCCTGTAAATCAATTTGCAAACAGCTCAACCACCTGTGCATGGACTCCTGGTCTCACACTTTGCACCAGTTGCATGCCCCCACCAGCAGGGGAACCTTCTGAAAGAAGCCTCTACAGAGAGGGAAGCAGCAAGCCCACCATGAGCTACCCCATTTCCCTCCCTCCAGTCTGAGGTGATGGCTGCAGCCAGCGAGCCAGGCCAGACCTGAGGAGAGGCTGTGGGTTCCACCTTTCCTTCCTTACAAATTCTAATCCACAGAAGCAGCCCAGCCTGAGCTTGAAAACCAAGATGTAAAACTGGCTGCTCCAGCCCAGGAGAGATGCCGCATAGGCAGAAAGGCGTGGAGGTTTAAGGGCGGCCTCTTACCTGAATGCTGTCCATCTGCTGGGGCAGGATTCGGAGGAAGTCATCTGGAAGGTTGCCCAGCAGGGGTGGGTTCCAGTTTCTGTAGCGCCTCTGGCTTGCAGGTTGTCCGGAGCCCAGGACATCAATCCTGGGGGGTGGGAGATAAGGAGAGCAGGGAGTAGTCAGGCTTAGCCATAGCTCTGTTAGCCCATCACAGGCCCTTGGGCAAATGGAGCTCTTACTCAGAGTGTCCAGTGCCCACACTGCCTTCAGAACAAAGGTACAGGCATGCATTCTGCTGAATGAGGGAAATAGCAGACCAAGAAGGAAGGCAGCCGGGCCAGGAGCAGTGTGTGTGTGTGTGGGTCTCTCTCTCTCTCTCTCTCTCTCTCTCTCTCTCTCTCTCTCTCTCTCCTTCCTCTCTGGGGCTTTCCTTAGTCAGATCTGCTTTCCTCAGCTTTGGCCTCGGGCCTCGGCCACTTTTCTGTCACTCACCGTCTCTGGTGCAAATGTCAATGTTGTGGATTTACATACAGACTTTATGAATGTCCCCTACGGACTGGGGGTGAGGGGTAGGGTCAGACACCTCTGTGCTATGTCCCTAGCTGGCATAATGCTGAACTGTTGTTAAGTAATAGATAACACCCCACCCCCACCCCCAACAGCAGATTAGTAGCTTGCCAACAGTCCCGTCTGCCCTCGATGGTTGAGGAAGGGAGCTCCCCAAGAATCCTGGACACTGAGCTCATCTGAGTTCCCATTCTGGCTCAACTACAGTCAACAAAGAGTAGGGAGCATTGAGGAGCCCCTGGTACTCTGTTACAAAATCTAGACCTTGCTGATGTGCTGCTCAGATACTGGGACACACACACACACATACACACACACACACACACACACACACACACCTCAGTGTGAAGTGCTGCTTAAACTGATGGAGGCCAGTTAGGTTCTTGTCTCCAAGAGGCTCTATGAGGCCTCTCTTCCCAGACAAGGTGTGCCCGTGCCAAGCAGCCAGGGCGGGAGAGGAAGAAGGGCCTGGCTGCCCTGACCCCACGCTCTATCCCCAGCCCGGGCCTGAAGGAAGCCTGGAGCTGGGCCAGGAGCGCCAGGACTCTCAGCAGCCTGCTGCGTGGCAACCGCAGGACACGTGTCCCGCTGAATCAGGGAAATGACACATGGTGAAGGCAGTCGGCTGGTGGGGGGGTGGTGGGGGCCGTGCTGGGCTCAGCCTGGCTTTGATTTGGCCTCCAGCTCCAGGAATCCCTCCGCCCCCTCACTGGAGGGGAGCTTTTCCGTCTGCCGCTAACTTGTGGAAATAACTTCCTTTCCTTTTCTATTTTGGGCTGGTGGCCCGGTGGGTATGAGGGGAGGGCTGAGGGGAGAGCGGGGGCAGCAGCAGACGGATAACCAGCTGCTAAGTGCTAGGGGGAGCTCAGCTCGCAGCCAGAGACACACAGGGATACTATCCAGAGAGGCGCCTGCAGGGGAACGCAAGGCTAGGTCTCCAAAACGCTCTGCCACTTATGTCCCTGTCCCAAGTTTGGGTTCCCTCCCAAGGCCCATCTGTCAGTCCCACAGACACCACTTCCAGCCATAATGGAAGGCTTGTCTAGGCTTGTTTGGGGCAAGGTAAGCATCCCAACTCAGTTATATCTGGAAGCCACCCAGGATGGCGGCCCAGGGAGAGGCCAAACTCTGACCAAGACCCTTCTAGCTATTGTATTTCTGGGATGCCCGCAGGGTGAGGGCTGGCATGGGGTGAATCCCTTTTCTTCCAGAGTTTCCCCAGGCTGTTGGGCACGGGTCCTGGAAAGTCCACCAGTCATCCTCCTCCAAGCCCTGGGGTGAAGTCATCCCCAGCAGCAGGGGGCCAGCCCAGCGCATACAGTCCAGCAACTCCATTATGGTTGGAAAGGAATGGGAGAAATGAGCTGCTGAGGTAAAACAATTTCCACACAAAAACAGCAGGCGGGCCTGTGGAGGGGCCTCAGGCAGAGGAAGGGAAGGACTCATGGGGGAGGGGGATGGAGACGGAGGCCAGGAGGATCTTCGGGCGCCCGAGCCCCTGGAATCCCTGGACTAGAATTTCAAGCTGAAGTAGGTGATGGCCTCACTCGTACCCACAGGATGTTGGCCCACCTGGCTGGGAAGGATTTCAGACATTGTGCCTTTCCAGAGTGCCTTTTAGTGGAGTCTTTGACGTGCAGTTCACCACGTGGGCCAGACCCTGTCACAGGTCGCATAGCAGCATCATTCAGGCGAGACCGAGGCAAAGGATCCTAGCATTCCAGGTTTGTCTCTCTGGGGTGGCCCTGCCTCTTTGGACCCAGCAGGGCAATATCTGAACTCTGAAACTTGTCCTGTCTGTTACCAGGCTCATCCCAGAGACATAGTGACAAGAAGGGACCAGACCACTAGCCCCTAACCTTCAGCAGCCAAAGATTTTTAGAACACCAGTCTCCCAGCGCCCTGCCGGGGTGGTGTAGTCCCATGGGAGTCTCCCGTAGCTGCAGGGTAAGGAGTGCGCTCCTTGGGAGCTCCACAGAGCCCTACTTCCTCTCCATTCATTCTGATGAACTAACTATCCATACGTGCAGGAGCTCCTCGAGATGGCCCCCTCTCCCTGCCATTTCCTGTCCTTAGTTTCATTAAAGTAAGGAGGTGGAGATATCAGGCCATTGCTTGCGCAGCAGCTTCTGGGCCCCTGTGTTTGTGTTTCCCCTAAATTCTGATCTACAGGAGAGGGGGGGGCAGTGGACAAGCCACACACACACACACACACACACACACACACACACAATGTAATTGAAAATTGGAATAAATGTTATAGTTTGGTCTGCTTGTACGGTTGAACCCCTTGGTCTCAGCTGCTTTGGGAAGCTATGGCACTCTTAACAGGTGGGATCTACGTCACTGGGGCAGGCCTGGAAGGTTGCACCTGCCTCCGGCTCTAGACCAGCTCTCTCCGCTTCCTGATGCACAGTGATGTGAAAGACCCGTGGCCCCGCCCTCTGCTGTGCCACACCTTTCCGGCCATACTAAAATCCCCCTCATACCGTGCGCCAAATAAGCCTTTCCTCAATCAAGTCCTTGCCTTCGGGTGTTTCATCACAGCAACAGAAATGAAATAGAGGATTGTACTGGCTGGTTTTGTGTGTCAACTCGACACAGGCTGGAGTTATCAACGAGAAAGGAGCTTCAGTTGGGGAAGTGCCTCCATGAGAGCCAGCTGTGGGGCATTTTCTCAATTAGTGATCCAGGAGGGAAGGGCCCCTTGTGGGTGGTACCATCTCTGGGCTGGTAGTCTTGGGTTCTATAAGAAAGCAAGCTGAGCAAGCCAGGGGAAGCAAGCCAGTCAGAAACACGCCCCCCCCCCCCAAGGCCTCTGCATCAGCTCCTACTTCCTGACCTGCTTGAGTTCCAGTCCTGACTTCTTTTGCTGATGAACAGCTGTGTGGAAGTGTAAGCTGAATAAACCCTTTCCTCCCCAACTTGCTTCTTGGTCGTGATGTTTGTGCCAGAAAAGAAACCCTGACTAAGCCAAAGATTAAAACAGCAACCACAGAAGTCAAGCCAGGTTGGTGGTAGCTTTAACCCCAGCCAGCAGTCAGGAGGCAGAGGCAGATGGATCTCTCAGCTCCCTCTGCTACAGTCTGATTCCTCGTCAGGGAGGAGAGGACATAGCTATGGAAACCCAGTCAGATGACCTGGATTCACACCCCAGCCTTGGCCATGGGGACAGCAGTAAGCTTTGGAGGCTCAGCTTTGTCGGCTATGAAATGGGTGATTGTACTGCTCACCACTTAAAGTACTTAAGTCCTCGAGTAAAGGACCATGGCCATCTCTGGCATTTGAAGGGTGTTGGGCAAATGGCAGCTGTTCTTACTGGCTCTCTAGGTTCCCCACTATCACTGTTCTGGGGCTCTTATGATGTCTAGATGGGGACTGGTGAGATGGTTCAGTGGTTAAGGGCACTGACTGTTCTTCCAAAGTTCCTGAGTAAGCTCTATCATCTGCCAAACACGGAGTCTAGAAAGCAAGCACTGCACATACAACGGACCCCACTGGCACTAGCTTCATCTTAAGCTTCCAAATAACAAGAGTCTCAAAGCTGAGACAAGTCTCTGGGGTCCTTGCTGTCCACTCTCCTGTCTCCAGTCATCAAATGAGCCCAGAAAAAAGACACATCTTCACATTGCTTAAAAATCCTCTCAACATCACTAGCTCAGGGGTGACAAACTGTCATCCCACTGGTGACTGGCTGATGGCTACCCCGGGGGTGCTCAGTTGGGAGGGCTTCTGAGATTCATCTTCCTTCAGCAGGAGACGGGCACAGTGATTAATTCCTAATGTGTCCATGGGCTGGGGCAGGGAAGGGTCAGTACGATATTTCATGAGCTCATCTTCCTACCCTGCCTCTCCCTTGATTACACATTCCAAGAACCCGGAGGCTGTACCATATTTAATTAACTCTATCCCATAGGCATACGCTGCTGTGGCCAACGTTTTACATGGGTCCGCGTGTTTGCTCAGCAGGCCCTTTAGACACAGCCGTCTCTCTAGCCTTTCTCTTTATTTTTAGGGCCACTTTGCATTGAACCTGGAACTTACTGACTGGCTAAGTCAGCTGGCCACTGAACCCCAGGGATCTGCCTGTCCCTGCAACTCCAGGCATCGGTGCTGCCGATGTAGCTGTGCCCAGCTTTTCGCGTCGTGGACAGGGCCAGGAATTCAAGCCCAGGCCCCCATGCCTGTGCAACAAGCTCTCTGCCTACTGAGAGCCGTTTCCCCCGTCCCACAGGGTTGAAGACTTGAAAGTTCTCCCAGGTGTCCTGGGAGGATGTCCCACAAGTACAAGTTTGCAGTTAGTAGAATGATGTCTGGAGGGGGTGGGCAATTTCCCACTGCGGTTTATACAACCCCAACTCCTCTCTCCGTCTCTACCCACTGCACTCTGAGACAAAAAAAAAAAAAAAAAAAAAATGGCCTCTCACCGGGGAGGGGGAGTTGGAGGAGCCATCGGGTAAGGCCTGTCGAACACGTGCATGTGGTACGCTGGCGGGGAATACACAGGCGGGGGCTCTTCCTCAGAGCTGTCGGGCTCCAGACTCCTCTCCAGGATCTAAGTCAGAGACAACAAAGAGACGTGGTAACAATTATTGGTTTGGATATTAATCACCCACCCTTGAACCTCAGGGGCATTTGGATGAAACCAAGTATAAGTGAGGATGTGTCCTAAGGGGATCTGTGCATTGCTGCTGGGAGCTGCTCCCGGGGATGCCAGCCTTGTGTATTAACTCTAAGACCCCCCAGTTACACTTCGCAGACAGGACAAGGAACTGCCCCAAGGATTGCTCGTGGCAGCTGCGTCTACCCAAGCAGCGCTCCGGAGCGGCAAAGCAAGCCCAGGGTGGATGAGAGAGACGGTGAGGGTTGGCGGGGATGGGAGGAGGTGCTGGGGCCTCTGGGGCCTGTGGAAGAGGTTTAGGGATCTGGGTGCCTATCACGTGGTATGTACCCGCTATGAAACCTCACTGGACTGCACACCTGAGACCCGTGCCCCCTGTACACTTCTCTGACCATGACATCATCCATACCCACCTTCAGCTCACTTCCAACATCATCTCTTAACCCCAGTCTGGCAAGTGAAGGCCCATTTTATGGATGAGAAAATTAAGGCCTGAGTATGTTTAATTTGTTTTTGTGGTACCTGGAATTGAACGCAGAGCCTCACACACATATGCAAGAGCTCTCTACCACTGAGGTACGGGCCAGTTCTTTTTACTTTTATTCTGAAAAGTAAGTTGCCCTGGCTGGCCTTGAACCCGTCTCATTACTTCTCTTGGGAAGGTGTGAGGAAGAGAGGACACCAATGACTGGCCAAAGAAGGGATCTCACCCAAGTGTAGGAATGCCCTACCCGCAACAGGTGCATCACCGAAAGGCCCAGCCCAGCATGGGTAACAACCCCCGAAAGCTCCTCAGGGCCCCCGAGTTAGCTAACCTCTTGAATACACCAGCATCTCTCAAAAATCTGCAGCTGGAGCAAAAAATGGGAGGTGGCCCTAGGAGAGAGGGAGGGGCTAAGATCCCGGTGACCCGCTAATGCCCCTCCCTGCCTTCCATGAGGGAACAGGCCCAAGCTTGCTGAAGAGCTGTCAGGGAAGTCAGGGAAGTTCTAAGATGGTAGCAGCCAGGCCACAGCTCAAAGGACCGCAGGACATTCCACTTCTGATCCTCCCGCCCTGTCTGCTGAGAAGCAGATAACAGGCCCTGTGAGGCTGAGGTCTGGTTAAGTAATGTGGCAAAACCACTCACTGGCTTTAGACTGGAATCCTCAACAAGGACCGGGCCATGGGCGTCACAGTCACGCCCTTCCCTCAGGCAGCATGCACACCTAAGGAAGATGCTGGGGTGGACAGCCCAGTTGCCTCCTGTCCCTCTGGGCCCTTTTCTCTTCGCTGAGAAAGCAGGGCAGGGAAAGGTCAAAGATAGGGTGAAGCCAAGTTCCTGTGATCCGGGGGGAATGAATCTGCACCCCCTGAAGCATCTGGGCAGATCCCCGGCACACACCTCAACCCACCCCTCCCCCACAGCTCTGTTCCCACTTTCTCAGAGACCAAAGAACATGGGAAGGGCTCAGAGGCCCTGACTGACTCAGACCCTAAGACCCCAGCCCCACTAGAACCCTGGGCTTGTGGAAGACACCCCTAAAGCTGTGTCTCTGCGTCTACCAGGCCAGATTCCATTGATGTATCTGCCCCCTAGCCCAGCTGCGCTCAGAACGAGGAGGCTGGCAGAGACTCTCTGGCAGTGAGAGAGAGAGAGAGCGCGCGCGCGCGCGCGCGCACACACACACACACACACACACACACACACACTGCGAAGCTCTGCACGCCAGCCTGACCCAAGGAGGCTCCCGCCCTGGAATGTGTGTTCTTTCCTGTGAGGCGGAAAGTATTTAAACAGATGCTTCTGCAGAAGAAGAACGAGGCCGCCTGGCTGGTCAGGCCACTGCCCTGCTCACCCCACATTCCACCAGGAAGGAAAAGGATGCGGGGTGGGGGATGGTGTGAGGAATGGGCTCCCGGTGACACCCCGTTGCCTCGTACAGGAGGTGCTTAGCAAGGTCCCCAGGTACCCCGAAGACTGGCTGCTACCTCCTGCAGCCCACAGACCCCCCATTTCCGACAGCCCTTGGCTCTGAGGGGCAGGGTCCAGGCCTGGTTGGGTGAGGGGGAGTGGAGAGGTCCGTGGGGTTCTCCTGATCCGTGGTGTGTCCCCCCCCAAGACTCAAGGAGCCCAGGGAGGCAGACGGGCCCTGTGCTTGTACACTACAGAGCAGCTTCCTGGAGCGGCGAACAGCCTCTGAGAGGAATGCTCACTAGTGGGGAGGAGGCAGGCGGTGGGCAGGTCAGCTCCAGAGAGGGAAGCCCAGCATCTTTCCGCCCACCTCCCATATCTCTAGCCGCAAGGAGCTTTTCTGGCTCTAAAGGTTCTGTGGTCCTAGCCTCACTCACTGGGTGATGGGTGCCCGCCAGGTGTTCGGGAGGCCGGGAGGGAGGCAGACTCTGGGCCATTTATCTGTGACAAGGATACCCCTTGAGCCAGCCCACCATCCATCAGCCTCTAGAGACGGGGGACTTTTTCCAGTCAGCAATTATTGTCATCCTTACTGTTCCTCATAAATTTTCTGCCGCGCTTTGTACTGGCTGCCCCCCTCCCCCCCGGCACTGAGGAAGCCTTGGTGTCTGTGACACCAAGGGGTGCTGTGGGCAAAGGAGGAAACGCCCCTCCTGCCAGACTGTCAGGCCTAACAGGACCATAGAGAGGCAAAGCATGCAGGGACCGGTCCAGCTCACACTGTAAGAACGCACCTACGCGCGGCGCACACAGACACATGAGCTCACACCTCCTATCCATGAGAAGGGCCTGGATTTTCCAGTGTTCTCTCTACTGACTAATCCAGGCAGGTCAAAGGGGTGTTTGACGGAGGGAGGGGTGACAGAAAGCTGTGCAAAGACACTGCCAACGGGGCTGAGGAGATGACTCAGTCGGTGCTTGCCACACAAGGTCTTGGGTTCAATACATGGCACCCGTATAAAAAGCTGGTAGTCCCCACTAGTGGTGCCAGGCCAGGGGATGTGGAGCCAGCAGTGATCCCTGCAGCGCCTTAGCTAGTCAGCCTTGGTAATCAGCATGAGACTCTGCCCCCAAAACCAAGGTAGCTGGCTCTGTAGGAACAAAACCCTAAACTTGTCTCTGGCTCACACACACACACACACACACACACACACACACACACATGCACTAGTAACATCTACTCACTGCAAACATTCCCCTTGTACTTCCATGTGCTTGGGGAGAACACACCGGGCTGGCACAAGTCACTGTTGCCGACACAGCTTCTCTGTGGAGAGAGAATCCTAGAAGCCCTCACTAAGGGAGGGAGGGAGGGAGGGGGAGGACGAGGACCAAGGGGGCCGGGCTCTGCAGTCAAATCTGGTCCGGAGTCCTCATGTAAACAAGGGTGACTGAGTACTCTCACGGAGTTTGAGAAACAGAAGAGATGTATTTCTGAAGCAGCGGAGATGCCCAGCACAGGCTGGACTCTGCAGAGAGTGGAATTCAGCTGGGCCTGGTGGGGGACGCTTGTCACCCCAGCAACCCGAGGGACTGAGGCAGGAGGATGGAAAGTCCAAGGTCTGCCTGAGCTACAGAGTAGGCATGAGTCGCTGTGTTTGTTTGTTTGTTTGTTTGTTTTTTCCACATAGGGACATTCTATGTAAAAAGAGGGCTGGGGGTGTATGACTCCGGGACAGAGGGATTGCAGGGATTGTATGAACCCTTGGGTGGAACCCTCAGGATTGCAGAGAAAAGAGAGGAGTTGGTTCCTGTCCTTGTCTCATCCACGGCTCTTACCCTGATTGCATAGCCCACCCATCTGCCCTGAGAACTGCACGTCTTTCTAGGTTGGAGGTCGGCTGGGCACAGAACTCTTGAGTGCGGCTGGAGAGAACCAGCTCCCACAAGTGGTCGCCTTGATTAATTGTGACTGGCAGTGCCCTCCACCCTGGGAATGGCTTCCTGCTTATGTGGGTCTGCGGGCTGGAGCTGACCATCCTGAAGTGCTCCTCCCAGGTCCTCCGCACTCTGCAGCCATCCCCAGCTCCCTGTCCGTAGGGGTGCTCCCCCACTCTTCTAAGTGACGGAGAGTACGGCCAACCTTACTGGTCTCTCGTCTCCTCTCTGGACTCCTGACAGGTGGTCCTGGGGCCAGGTCACCTCCTTTCTCTGCTCTGGCGATGTCTCTCCTCTGCTCGTGCCTCTCCTACTCTGGTCTAACTCCAATCCACACTATCCCATGAGTTCTGAAAACACTGTCTGGTTTGGCTGGCTAAGGAGATACTCTGCTGTTCAGAGCCACTGTGAATAGTGACTGTTGTAGTAAATCGCAAACCCCAATAAGCCCATGTAAAAAACACAGAACCCAGTTATTATATTTATAAGCTGTGTGCCTAGGCTGGGCAGATCCACCACAACACTAATCTATTCCCCCACTACGAGATCCCTTGTTACTTGTGGCTTCTCCAGACCAAGTAAGTGGTTCTGCTCCATCTTCCTTCCTCCTCCTCTTCCTCCACCCTTCCCCTTCCTTCCTCCCCTCCCTAAGACCTCCAGCCCCACCTTTCCCTTCCATTGTCCAATCACAGGCTCTAGCCTTAATTTGACCAGTTAGAATGGGGGAGAAGGTTCACACGAAATCCCCTGAACACGTGATCCAGCCTCTCTTGAACAAACAGAATTAACACCAGAATACAAACAGCACCAGGGCAGCCCACAACAGTGGCACACAACTTTAACCCCAGCACTCAGGAGGCAGAGGCAGACAGAACTCTGTGAGTCCAAGGCCTGCCTGGTCTACAGAGCAAGTTCCCGGACAGCCGGGGCTACACAGTGAAACCCTGTCTTGAAAACCCAAAAGGTCTTTCTTGAAAAGAACACACTGGAAACTCTAGGCTTGGAACTAAGGGATCAGAATGTTGGAGCGGGGCTTATGTCCCTGCATTTTAGCTAAGCCTTAATTCTTATGACGTTAGCCAGGGTCTTGTACTATCCCTAGTATACCGCTGAGTAGGTGCATGTTTCTTGTGTGTTTGTTGAATGAGTGCATGGTTGCTACCCATCATATTAGTCACTGTCTGGTCTTAAGTTTCCTAAGGGGAGATGCTTGTTGGTTAGAAGACAGCTATGCCCCTCCAATCCCTCCACCTCTCCCCTACCCTTGACCCTCCCCCACCCCACCCCCATCCCCCACTTTTCTGGTGTGGCTGTAGCTGGGAGCAACCCAGAGCTGCTAAGAGAGGCTGGACTACTATAGGTGATGAATTGTCCCTGCCCGCCTCTACCTCTGGTGGGATGCTGTCCTCCGAATCCGAGCTGTCCTCATAGGCGCTGCCACCACCCGCCTCCAGGTTCATCTGTAACAGCTGGTCTATGGTGGCATCCACCGCGCCGCTGTTGGCCCGCAGCACGCACTCAATGATGTCGTAGTCCATGTTAGGGAACATAGTCTTGAAGTCGTCCATGGCCTGGTTGAACTCAAGGCGGCGCACCTGGCGGGCCGGCCGGCTGTTGTTGAGCTCCTGAGGGGCGGCGCTGCCATCCCCAGCCCCCGGCCCGGCCCCGCGAGCCCCGGTGGCCCCACCGCCGCCGCCGCCGCCGCCGCCGCTGCCGCTGCTGCTCCTGCGAAACAGGCTGGTCATCTTGCTGAGCCGCTGCGGGAGAATGTTTCCAACAAGCCGAGAAGCCGCCGGCCCGGGGTCCCTCCGTCGTCGGCCACTTGTTTGCTCCGCAGGCTCAGAAGACTCACTCCTGTGCTTCCTCCTGGCGGGAATGCACAGCCCGGGCTAGGGGACAGGGACCAGGGTGGCGGCGGCATGCGGACCTCAGCCAGGCTTTAGATGGACTGCAGATCATCCACATCCTCGAGTCATCCTGGCACAGGGGGCTGCGACGGACTGATGGTGTCACCTGAAATGAGGGACAGA
The DNA here is from genome assembly GCA_964023405.1 of Apodemus agrarius. Taxonomy (NCBI): domain Eukaryota; kingdom Metazoa; phylum Chordata; class Mammalia; order Rodentia; family Muridae; genus Apodemus; species Apodemus agrarius. The sequence goes on along the minus strand of OZ030015.1, from coordinate 74,362,813 downwards.
GTTAGGAGCTGAATGAAGCAAACTAAACCTGAACTCTTTAGTGGTGGTTTGGAAATGAGAGTGACCCCAACCTAGCCTAGAGAGATCTAGCTTCTCTCAGTTCTCCCTAGTTTGGTGCTGGGGATAGAATCTGGACCTTTGTGCATGATAAGCAAGTTAATATAATATATTAATATATGTAATATATTACATATATATAATATGTAATATATATAATATGTAATATATATACACACATATGTGCATATATACACATGCATACATATATATTCTTTTTATTTTTCTTTATTTTGTTTTCATTGTTGTTTTGAGATAGGGTCTCATCTAGCTCACACTGGCTTCAAACTCGAAGTGTAGTTGAGGCTGTCCTTAAACTCCCTCTGTAGACCAGGTTGGCCTCCAACTCACAGAGACTCATTTGCCTCTGCCTCCTGAGTGCTGGGAATCAAAGGTGTGCACGCCCATTGCATGGCTTCTCTTGAACTCTTAATCCCCCTGCCTCAGCCTTCCACAGTCCTGAATCAGCCTTCAGAGGGCTGGGATTCCAGGCATACACCACCACGCTGAACTTCTCAAACCTGTCCCGAGGAATCCCGTGCATCTAAGTTTTCTCCATGCTCCGTCTCAGACCCAGTCCCCTGCCGCAGTCAACCTAGCCGGTCCCCAAGGCTAGTACAAGGAGGTCACAGATGAGACTGTAAATCAAACGTGATCAGGGACTGGAATCTACCATAGAAGGCCACCCAGCCCTCTCAGAGCCAGGCATGGAAATGGTAACCAAGGTGATGTCACTGGCAGTGTAGACAAAGGATATAGTGCAGTGTCTGAAAGCACTCTGTCTGGGGCTGGGGTGCGGTTCACTGGGTGGAGTGTTTGCCTCACACGCATGAAGCTTTGATTCCCACCACAGAATAAAACCTGACCTGCTGAGGCATGAGTGTAAGGCTAGCACTCCCAGCTCTCGGGAGGCAGACACCGGAGGATTAGGAGTTTGAGGTCGTCCTTGAAGTTTTTGGTCAGCTTGGACTAGAGAACTTGTCTCAAAGAGCCAGAGCCTGCAGCCAGTGGGCAAACTCAGTGGGTAAGGGTGCTGGCCACAAAGCCTGATGATCAGAGTTTATCCCTGGGATCCTCGTGGCGGAGGGAGACAACTGACTCCTACAAATTGTCCCCTGACTCACACCCACCCACACACACACACACACACACACACACACACACACACACACTGCAACGAAAAGCAATAAAAATTTGGCTCTGACTTTCTCCATCTTATCCCCAGACTGAGTCAGTTCAGCAACTGTAGAACAGTGCGAGGTTCTCACTCTGTCCCCACTGTCCCCATCACTCTGTATCCCCCACTGTCCCCAAGCTCACGCGTCCTCTGCCTCCTTATCATAGCACTGGCGCAAGTATCTCCTCTGAAGGCATTCTTTTTGTTTGTTTGTTTTTGTTTTTCGAGACAGGGTTTCTCTGTGTAGCCCTGGCTGTCCTGGAACTCACTCTGTAGACCAGGCTGGCCTAGAACTCAGAAATCCGCCTGCCTCTGCCTCCCAAATGCTGGGATTAAAGGCGTGCGCCACCACACCCGGCTTCTGAGGGCATTCTTAAGCCTGAAGAGCCAAATGCAAACCTGGTCTCTGTTTCCTAGGATGGGAGCCGCGGCTTCGACCACGGACGGAGAGACTGTCTCGTGAGCAGATCCTTGTCACACTCAGAGTGGCTGTGCATTGACTGACATGACAGAAAGGATAGCATCAGAGGGAGGCGGGGATGACGTGGTAGTGGGGAGGCCACCCCACCCTGGATGGGAAGACCCATCAAGGCCATTAACGAGAGACACCTTCAGGTCAGATCTCATACTCAGGAAGTGGCTTCATGTACCTACGACACTGAGGTCCTAACACCTTATGTGTTCATGTCAAAAGGACATGAACAGTCTTTTGTTTGGTTGGTGTTTTTTTCAAGACAGGGTTTCTTCATGTAACCCTGGCTGTCCTGGAACTCTCTCTATAAACCAGGCTGGCCTTGAGCTCACAGAGATCTACTGCCTACCTCTACCTCCCAAATGCTGGAACTAAAGGCACCTGTCACTGCCACCGCCACCACTACCACCTGGCAGACATAATATTCTTAAGGAACCGTATTCTGGATGCCTGCCAATTTCCAGGATGCTGGATTGGATTGGACTTTTAAAACTTTTTAAAAAATTACATTTTTGAGCCGGGCGTGGTGGCGCATGCCTGTAATCCCAGCACTAGGGAGGCAGAGGCAGGCAGATTTCTAAGTTGGAGGCCAGGCTGATCTACGAGTGAGTTCCAGGACAGCCAGGGCTGCATAGAGAAACCCTGTCTCGAAAACACACACACACACACACACACACACACACACACACACAAAAAAAAAAATTACATTTTGGGGGGGTGACACACATGTGGTCAGAGGACCAACTCCTGGGGGTTAGTTCTCTCCTTCCACTATGTGGGCCCTGGAAATCAAATTCAAATCACCAGTCTTATTGGTAAGTGAAGTGCCTTTACCCTGCTGAGCCATCTTGCTGGTGGGTGTTGTTTTGTTTTGTTTTGTTTTTTTAAAGTCGGGGTCTCCTGTAGTCCAGGCTATCCTTGAACTATGTAGCTAAGGATGGTCCTGAACACCTGATCCTCCTGCCTTCACTACCCAAGTGCTGAAGTTATAGTCATATACCATTGTGCCCACCTAGTGGGTCGGATTTGAAAGTGGGAAATTACAGGCAGACAGGTTCTGAATAGCTCGTGGACACTGAAGTCCCGTCCTGCCCCGAGAGAAGTCACTCGAGATCATGTGCCCGTAACCTGTGTGGGTATGGCATCTGATCCTTGCAATACTGCTGTGTGCATGGGTTGACTTTGCTATGTAATTATTAAACCATAAATTCTACCGTACCATGATGTTTATCTACTTAAAGCATCATGGGTAATCGTCCCACAGCAGAACAGAGATGCACCCCCGTCCTGTTACGTGCTTGTCCACTGAGTGACGTGAACCAGGATTGACCATCCCGCTCCCTCTACTTCCTGCCTGCCCAGAGGAGCAAGTCACAGCCAAGGGACGCCAAAGTCACGTCACAAGGAGAAATAAGGGTGGCCTCGGATGAGCATTTGGTTGTGAGAATGAATCCATGAAGGTTGCCAAGTACGAATGGCCTCCTCTCCCGTCCCACCCACCCTGTGGTAGGAGGTCTGGGGCAATCCCGTGGCTCTGGTAACAGTGCTCCACTCTGGAGGCCTACCCTCAAGTCTCTAACCTCTGGGCCACCAGGCCCCAGAAGCCAAGCCCTGATGATATTACACATAGGGTCAGAGGCTCTGGTTAAGGCCCTTGAGAACACGCCACCACCTCCCTGCCCCAAGTGCAATTCAGACAGGAAGATTAGAGACCAGGCTCGTCGCTCTGCCAAGGGCAACTCCAGGAAGAGAAAGAAGAAAAATAGTGGGCTCCCATTTATCCCCTGAACCCCCTCTCACAGGTCCCTTGGGTTCTGGGTCTCTGAGTGTTGAGACACCCTTGGAAGGCATTCTGGAAATGACTGTTTACTCTTCTGTGGGGGTTCCTGTTCCCTTGTTGCCCAGGGCCCTGCTCTTAGGGGCTTACGCTGTTTCCATGCAAAGGAAACAAGCTGGCCCTCAGTCCGTGTCAGAGTATCGCAGCCTGCCCGTGAGGCTGGGGCAGGGGGGGCGTGGCTGCACGGCCCCCGTGGAAGGGAAAAGGAGAGGCTATGGGGGCTCTTTCCCAGCCCCTGGCTCTCAACCTAGGGATTCCTCCAGATCACTAAAGGATACGCAGATTCTCCCAGCACAAGCCAGGTCCTGAGGCCTCTGCAGCAGGAGACACCCCAGTTCAGGTGACTACCCAAACCTGCCCCCGCAACTGCGCCCCCACATCAGAACAGTCGGAGAGGCAGAGAGGAGCTCAAGGGCGTGGCGTGAGGATGGAAATGCCTGGCTCTTTCCGCCAAGGCAGCCCTGTGGGTTTGGAGAAAGTAGCTCAGAAACAGGAAGCCGGGGAAATAGGATCTGATGAACAGGCACGCCTCAGAGACAGCCAGGCCGCTGCAACTAGCCCCAGGTAGGGGTTCCCATTGTCCCTTCTGTTCCTTGTTAGAGCCAGCCTGAGGCCAGGGCTGAGGAATGCTAGCAGCAGGGAAAAGAATCACCAAGCCACACTGCCTTTTCTAACAAGCCCTGCTCCTAAATAAATAAATAAATAAATAGGTTTAAAATGCACGAAAGAAAGCAGGCGCGCAGATGGCCTGGGCGTATGGACTTGCATGGGATTCTTTCCCCTATCATCTCTTCCAAAGCACCCCTCATCTTTATTATAATTCTCCAGCCCGTCTCCACTTTGTAATGAACAGTAGGGACGGTACAGAAAAGTCGAGCAACTTGTCCAAAACCACCCAGCTAGTGGGTAGGTAGAAAAACCGAATCGGCATCCCCGCCTCCCGAGAGCTAACTTGCCGAGTGAGGCTTGCGGGGCTGAGAGCCAAGGAGCCTGAGAAATGCAGCCACGTGTGCCGGGGCTTAGGACATTCCATCAAAGGAAACATGACCCAGACAGAACGGGGGTGGGGGTGAGGAGGTCTGCTGGCACTGCCCCAGACCCAGCTATGTGACCTTGAAGAGGGCAGGGCGCCTCTTTGAACCCGCTGCTAGCGTGGGCACGAAAACAGGAAGGTAATCCCTGCTGAGCCAAGATGGAGGAAGTGAACCAAACCTGCTGGGCCCGTTAGACTTCTCCCTGCGCACACGGGTGTGGGTAACCTCAGGACCTGGAAGCAGAAACTCCATACCTGTCCTCCCCCAGGGCCCAGAGAGCCAGGCCCGGAGCAGCCTGATTCCAACTTCCAACCCGAGCGTGAGGCGCTGCAAGGCCTGAGTCACCTGGAGCCCGGCCCAGGGAGGTGGGTAGGCAGGCTGCCCCGTGCCGGCTCAGCCAGCCTTGTCCAAGGTCAAAACAGCCAGCCTCCTGCTTTAGGAAGGCCCGCTCATGAAGACGATGGCCAGCTCTGCACCAGGGTTCAGATAGCCGGGGAATCCGAGGGCTGGGCCCGTATGTGACCCCAGGAAGGCCGTGTGGCTTGGGAAAATGATTTCAGGACTTCGGACCTCATCTTACTCTCTGGCAGAAGCAGTGTGTACGTGGGAGAGATGCTCAGGTGAACTCACATGGGTTCCTGGGATGGAGGAAGTCCTTGCTGGTCTGAGGCCGTGGTACCTCATGCGATAACCCCTGAGGAAACCCTGTGGCTTCAGTACCTTCTGCCAGCTGCGTGCTGGCTCCTGCGCTTGAGTTTCCTCCAGCCATTCCCTCCACACCACAACTATGCCCAGACGCCCACCAGCAGCTCCGACAGGGTTGGTTGGTCCAATCCTGCCCGTGTCTCCTGTCTATGCACCACCTACACCCAATGATGGTGAGGCTAAAGCCTTGAGACCATCTTTAAGAACGTATCCCTTGTCGGGCTGTGGTGGCACACGCCTTTAATCCCAGCACTTGGGAGGCAGAGGCAGGCGGATTTCTGAGTTCGAGGCCAGCCTGGTCTACAGAGTGAGCTCCAGGACAGCCAGGGCTACACAGAGAAACCCTGTCTCGAAAAAACAGAGAGAGAGAGAGAGAGAGAGACAGAGAGAGAGAGAGAGAGAGAGAGAGAGAGAGAGAGAGAGAGAGACAGAGAGAGAGACAGAGAGAGAGACAGAGAGAGAGACAGAGAGAGAGAGACAGAGAGAGAGACAGAGACAGAGACAGAGAGAGAGAGAGAGAGAGAGAGAGAGAGAGAGAGAGAGAGAGAGAGACAGAGAGACAGACAGAGACAGAGACAGAGAGACGGAGAGATAGAGAGACAGAGACAGAGAGAAAGAACGGATCCCTTACACCGTCCATTCAATCCCTACCTTCCTTGCCATTTACACTGTCCCTCGGGACCTGGTGGCTTCTTGCCCCTGCTACCCCTCTGCCCCCTTGTGGACTGCATGCTGTGGCCGCACGTCTTTCTTTACCCCCAAGTCCCTGCCTGCTAGTCCTTAGACCACATCGCAGAACTATGTGGTCCAAGGCCTACAAGGCTCTTTGTGTTCCTGCCATCGAACGTGTCTGTGCTGCGCTAAGCACGTGGCCCGGTCAGTCGTGTGCCTGTGTGCCATGCAGGAGGCCCTGGACACTGCATAAGCCAGGTGTGGTGGCACACACCTGTAATCCCAACAGTCAGGAGAGGGGGGCAGGAGGAACAATTGCTTCAAGGTCATCCTCAGCTACATAGCAAGTTCAAAGTCAGAGCAGGACACAAGAAAGACAGAGGGACATTTGTATGCCCACGGGTGCACCTGCAGAGACACGGGTAGAGACACATGCCGTGCGGCCACCCCGAGTACTTTGTGAGGATCACTCTACCAACAAGTCTGCGCTCTCCTTCCGGGGCCTCAGGTTCTCTCAGCCTTTCCTCCCTTCCTTCTGGTCCCGGCTGCGTTGTCAGGGGGGCCTGCTCTGTCAACTCAGTCTGTCTTCCTGCGTTCCCTGACCTTTGCCCTGCTTTGTCATCCTCGTCACAGACATCATAGACAGTGCACTTGCCAGAGACCACCTTCCACACTAGGTCAGCATTTTCAAGGACAGATTTGCCACATCTAGTGTGGAGTGCCCAGTGTCTTCAAAGTACCCAGTACAGTCAGCCTGTGCTGGCTAGGTGGACGAGCAGAGAGGCAGCCAGTGGCGGAACACAGTGCCCAGGCCAGGCCATCTAAAGTGCTTTCTCCTCCGCTCTTCTACTCCCCTGCAACTTACAAGGCCTGGAGGGAGGAGACTCCATGACCCCATTTCCCAGACAGAGTGACTGAGGCTAGAGCTCCAGGGGTCGGGAGGCTCAGGAGACAGTTCCTTCTCCCACTGCTGACTTGACTGCATTTTTCCCCAAGCTAGAACAGGGTCAACCTAGAAATGTGGGGGTTAGAACTTGAGACACCCCAGGAGGAGGTATGAAGCTTGAGCCCTCTCTCTCTCTCTCTCTCTCTCTCTCTCTCTCTCTCAACTCTCCCAGATCAGCTCAGTCTCCACCTATCCCAGGCTTCCTCTCTGTCAGTGAATGAGGGGCGTCTGGTCCACCTGCAATAGTCTCTTGCCTAAGAGTCATGCACAGCCCAGTGACACCAACAGGCCAGGCCACTAGGTGGTGTCCCAGGGCCCAGGCCACAGCGGCCCCTGGGAAAGGGCTAAGCGCAGCTGCCCTCCCAGGACCTCGCTGTGCCCCACCCCCACCCTCGGGACTGGCTGGAGGACAGAAGAGCCACTGGATAGCACAGGCATCTTAGAAAGGGGTGGGGGTGGGGATCGGGGTGGCAGGCGAGATACTCCTCAGCAGATGGAATTAATCCACCCAAAGCATTTTATCCTCCAGTGCCTACCCGGACTGGGGGCCCTGTGCAGCCAGTGCTGTGGCAGAGCCTGGAGGCAAGCCATCACACCCGAAGGGTGACATCTGTACCCTGACCACCTGGGAAGGGAAGGGGGGCCCAGGCTGACTGCTTCAGCGAGACTCCAGGATACCAGGGCCAGAGGGGTCAGAATGAGGTCACATGGCTAAGTCCCGGGGAAAGCTTAAGTGGGTGAGGCGGTGTGAACGGAGGAGCTGCTGGGCTCGGCAGCTGCCTCCTCATCCAATTGTCACCTCGAACACCGTGGGGGTGGGTGCGGGGCAGTCTGCGGAGTGCTAAGGCTTCAGAAGGGAAGAGGCTCGGAAAGGGAGGAGAGGGAGGTGTGTGAGCAAGAGGCAGAAGCTACCGCGTGTGTGTGTGTGTGTGTGTGTGTGTGTGCGCGCGCGCGCGCGTGCATGCGTGCGGCCAAGAACCCTGGGGAGGAGGGGCAGCGCTGACAGAGCCGCCTTGTCCTCCGGCCCCTGCACAGGCTTGTTTTCTTCACAAGCTATTAATGTCGCTGTAGCTTCAAAAGCCGGGTGACCTTTAAATGCCGAGCCTCCTGCTCCCGCCCAAGGCTCAGAAACGGCTCAATGGATACTCAGCCCCAACGGTCACAGCTGCTGGAATGACAACAAAGCCTGCCTCAGTCCCAGAGCCCCCAGAACTGCAGGGCAGCCACACCTGTGCCCATTCTCTAACCCTGGGGCAGCAACGGGAGCAAGAGACCAGGTTGGACATGGGTGGGGGCGGGGGCGGACAACCCGAGGGGAAAACACTGTTGCCACGCCCTGTTGTGTGACCAGGGTCGGCCCCTTACCTCTCTGCTAGTCATCTCTTTTTCACCTGTTAAACACGAGGATTTTTTTTTAAAGTGCTGGAGGGGGGTAAGAAGAAAGGGGCGGGGAGTGGGGAGTACAGGGGGCGGGGCGTGTTCTGTAGAGATGGCTCAGCAGTTAGTGAGTTTGCTGCTCCTGCAGAGGACCAGAGTTCGGTTTCCAGCATCCGTTAGCTGGCTCACAACCACTTGAAACTCCAGTTCCAAGGAATCCAAAATCTTCACCTGGTCTCTGTGGGCTCCTGCATAATAAGCACAGTATCCACACAGGTGCACATATACACACATATACATACAGAAAAATAAATTAAAGGGGGGGAAAACAAGACTCCCACACTCTTTGTTAGAAAGACATGGTTTCCAGGTGAGACAGCTAGCAAGGTGAGAAGTAAGGCCATACCCAATATGTAGCAGAGGATGGCCTTGTCGGACATCAATGAGAGGAGAGGCCCTTGGTCTTGTGAAGGCCCGATGCCCCAGTATAGGGGAATGCCAGGACGGGGAAGCGGGTGGGTTAGTGAGTGGATGAGATGGGGTTTGGGAGGGGAAACGAGGAAAGGGGATAACATTTGAAATATAAATAAAGAAAATATCTAATAAGAAGAAGAGGGCCAGGTGTGGTGGCACACGCCTATAATCCCAGCACTTGGAAGGCAGAGGCAGGCGGATTTCTGAGTTTGAGGCCAGCCTGGTCTACAGAGTGAGCTCCAGGACAGCCAGGACTACACAGAGAAACCCTGTCTCGAAAAACCAAAAAAAAGAAGGAGGAGGAGGAGGAGGAAGAGGAGGAGGAGGAGGAGGAGGAGGAGGAGGAGGAGGAGGAGAAGGAGAAGAAGGAGGAGGAGGAGGAGGAGGAGGAGGAGGAGGAGGAGAAGAAGAAGAAGAAGAAGAAGAAGAAGAAGAAGAAGAAGAAGAAGAAGAAGAAGAAGAAGATTCTAGCCAAGAAAAAAGAAAGAGAGAGAAGGCCGCACCCAGGGCTACCACATGGCACAGGTCCTCTGCGCCCCCTCCTGCTCTCTAAGTGGGTCTGTTTTGCTCCGTGAGGAGAACCTTCCCTGACTCTCCCCTCTCTTGCATCAACAGACCAAGTCTAGCCACATGCGTGCGAGGATGAGGCACCAGGGCAAAGGGCTCCAAAGGAAGCTGAGATCCCTCCCCCATGGACGATCTGGCCCTAGATCCACAGCCAGCCCCTAGGACACCATCCTTCATCCCTGCCCTGACACGCAGCAGCCATAAAAGGCGCTCTGAGGAGTCCGAGCCCTCTTCCAACCTCCATGAAGCTCCGCCGGCCTTCCTGACAGCCAGTTCCTGTGTTAGGCTCACACCCGGAAGGAAACCCAGGAGGAATGGACTTACACCGGGAGAAGCCAGGATCACACCAGAAAACGAGAGAGGGGGAGAGAGAGAGAGAGAGAGGGAGAGAGAGAGAGAGAGAGAGAGAGGGAGAGAGAGAGAGAGAGGAAGGAAGGAAGGAAGGAAGGAAGGAAGAAAGAAAGAAAGAAAGAAAGAAAGAAAGAAAGAAAGAAAGAAAGAAACTAGCCCAGTGAGGTGGGTACAGGGACCTGTCACCACCCCTAACATCCCCACTCCCAGGATCCACATGGTGGGAATGAACTCATTTCTCCTTGTTTGTTTTTTGTTTTTTGTTTTTGTTTTTGTTTCGGATTTGGTTTTTTCGAGACAGGGTTTCTCTGTATAGCCCTGGCTGTCCTGGAACTCACTCTGTAGACCAGGCTGGCCTCGAACTCAGAAATCCGCCTGCCTCTGCCTCCCAGAGTGCTGGGATTACAGGCCTGCGCCACCACCGCCCGGCTGTGAACTCATTTCTGCAGGTTGTCCTCTGATCTTCCTATGTGTGGATGGGTGAGCTTGAGCACACATACATACAGTAAAAAATAAATTCAATGTAATAACAGATACTAACTATTCTTTTAAGACCAGGTGTCATAGTTCACACCCTGCAATCCCAACACTAAGGTTGAATCAGGCAGACCTCTGGGAGTTCAAGGCCAGCCTGACCTACATAGTGAGTTAGAGGCCAACCGGGGCTACATAGTGAGACCCATAATGACGGATGCCCACCGCCCGAGCCTCTTTCCTCACCAGGGCACCGTGGCAAAGGGCCTCATGTGTATCCGTGTGCTTCACGCTTTCTGCAGCCCTAAGCAGTAAATGGTATAGGCAGAAAAGGGAGCTACCGAGAGCGAAACACTTGCTCAAGGTCACATGGCAAAGTGGCCAAGCTGAAATCTGAACCCAAGCTGTCTGATTCCAGATTCAACACAACATCCGCCAGGCTAGAGAGCCGCTCTGTTCCCTGGCATGGATCACAGAACGGGCAGGGAAGTCGCACACAGCAAGATCTCCAGACTGGGGGCAACACTGAGTCCTAGGGCACAAGCTAACCCCGGAGGAGCTGGGGCCTGCTGGAGAGGGCTCTTCCAGTTACAAAATAGCATTCACGTCCAGGCAGCAAGGGAAGAGAGGGCTGAAGGTGACGTTACACCCAGAAGAAGAGAAAGCTCACAGAACCCAGTTTTCTTACCAAGCTCCTACTCCCCAACCCACCAAAGCTGTCAAGTTACCTGAGTAACAGACTGTTTAGTACCAAAACCTGGGCGGGTTAGGGACTATTTCCACAACAGTTTTTCTCTCTATCAACAAATGCTGCCAACACAGTCAACAGTTCAACTTTGGGCTGAGGAGATGAAACCTCATTGGGCGGAGAGGGGCTGCCCCCCCCTCCCCGACTCCACCCCAGGGACTGGCAGGAACGTGAACATGCCTGGAATCAAGTGAAACTGTCCAGACCCGGACCTGGAGAAGGGGCCACCAGCAGCAGCTCAGGTGCAGGCCCAGGAAGCTGGCCCGGCTCCAGGAGTGAGCTCATTATGTTGGCCTAGGCCCAACAGTTTGAAGAGAGGGGCCTGCCAGGTCTACAGATGAGCTGTGGCGTCTGGGTAGCGGCAGGGGCTGTCTCCACAGTCAGCCCCTCTACAACTGAACATGCCTGGAAAATCTAGACCAGGCCGTGTAAGAGCAGGTGGGGGATGCTGGGTTCAGGACAGCAGGTGAGAGCCTCAGGAACCCGGAAGGTTCCCCCCACCCCATGTCTCTACTTGACACACTGATGCGCCCCGTGCTCCCACCCACTGATTCATGAATCTCACCCACCCCCACCCCACCCCCCACCCCTGCTATGGAAGGTTCCTATATGTCAGTTTGAACCCAGGCCTAACATGGACAGAAAGCTGAGCCTTGTGGTCATGGGACAGCAGAGGATCAGAACTACTAGAAATTTCCTCCAGTAGGAGGATGGTGAAATGAGGATATGGTGCTCCGTCTGTATCTACACCTGCATGCCAGAAAGGGACATCAGATCCCATCACAGGTGGTTGTGAGCCACCATGTGGTTACTGGGACTTGAACTCGGGGCTTCTGGGAGAGCAGCCAGGGCTCATAACCGCTGTGCCATCTCTCCATCCCTTCAGCGTCTCTTTTTATTTTGCATGAGACTTAGATGAGCAGTGAGATCATCTGTGAGCGTAGCTGTGACACTGCAGCACGCCACGGAAGGGGTTGTGGGCGGTGAATGTCACATGTGTATGGAGGGGGTCAGGGGGCTCTTAAGATTTTTTTATACTTTCAAAGTGTTCGTCCACGTTCATTTATTAGTTTGAAAATAGGTCAAGAGCCCTAAGAACATCACAAGACTTGTAGTACCGGTGATTTTCTTGGTTCATTTTGAATTGTATATTATCCACAATGGCCATCAGGTATTTATTTTGATGTTGGAATTGAACCCAGGACCTCGGACCGGATAAGCCTGTGCTCTGTCAGTGAGCCACAATCCTTGGGCCTCTTGGCTGCTTCTTTGATAATTGTGATCCGAGTACCTGTGAGTACACAATATGGATGGGCATTTGCTCAAACCTGTCTCGATTCATTTCATCAAGTCACCACACTGAAACCTTCACTCTACCCATTTTATAGATGAGCAAACTGAAGCTCAGAGAGGTTAACTGACTCACAGAGGATCACACAGCCTTGGAATCAGAGTCTGAATCAACAGTCTGACCCCAAAGTCCATGTTTTGCTGTCTCCAGCCTGCTATGTAAACTGAGGATGATCTTAAGGGTCTCCTCACCCTGCCTTCTCTCAAAAAAAAAAAAAAAACAAAAACAAAAACAAACAAACAAACAAACAAAAAAAAAAACAGCAACAGAAGGCAGTGAGGATAGAAAAGGTCTCGAGAAGAAAGCCAGCCCAGAGCAGGTCGGCTCAGCAGCAGGCATAGCCGGGTGTGGTGGCGCACGCCTGTAATCCCAGCTCATGGGAGGCAGAGGCAGGTGGATTTCTGAGTTCGAGGCCAGCCTGGTTTACAGAGTGAGTTCCAGGACAGCCAGAGCTACACAGAGAAACCCTGTCTCAAACCCCCCCCAAAAAAAGAAAACAAAAACAAAAACAAAATAACCAAACCAAAAATAAATAAATAAATAAATGGCAGCTTTAGACTCCCCACCAGCTCTACCAGCTGGGAGTGCTTGGGCAGACACTCTCCTGGGACTCCCATCATGCATTTCCCCTCTGCCCCAACCTTGGTTAGGGACCTGCTCATTCCTAGTAGAGGACAAGAAGGGGAAAATGAAGGCCCAGTGGACAGTGGGGTGTCCCTGTCCTCAGCATTGTGGAGACAGGACCTGGGCGTGAGGGCCTGATGCGATTGGTGACGCCTGTGTTGAGTTGGAATAGGAGAGCAAAGAACGTGGGTGTAGCAGGTCCCGCTCCTGCAGGTGTCTAGGTGGCCTCGCACCTCTCAGCAAGTCTGCAAACCAAGGAGACCTACGCCGCTTAGGTGGGCCTTCTGAGGGGCACTCGTGATGGACTGCTTAGGTGGAGGGCTGGCATAAGCCCTGCATACTTCAAAACTACACAGCAGGGGCAGAGTCAGGGACAGCTTGTCATCTTGGGCCCAATCCAGCCTTGCAGCAGAACTATGTGAAGCACAGAGGCCTCAGGATGGGTGATCCTGCGTCCCTCAGAGAGCTGGGCCCACAGTCTCTCTGCCCAGACCTGGACGCCAGAGAAGTTTGTAAGGTGAGAGTAACTCGGATATTATTATCCCGGCCTGGGCGGCCCAGCCTTTCTGCCATCGAGACGGGAGGTCGGCTCTCAGGGAGCTCGCCCTCCGGGGAAGGGTCTTCGGGCTCTAGGAGGCATGCTCAGAAACTCTGCTCAGACTGCTCAGGAATGACAAGCTAGGCTGAGGAACAGGGCGGCTGGCCCGTGGCTGAACTTCAAAGGAACGGGCAGCAGCTGCGGCAGAGAGGGACACACACACACACACACACACACACACACAGAGAGAGAGAGAGAGAGAGAGAGAGAGAGAGAGAGAGAGAGAGGGAGGGAGGCCCAGCGCAGATGGCTGATGGGATTGTTTAGAGTACAAGCCAGTTACCTCCCCAGCCAGGGGCTGCTGCTCCCTGCTCTCCTTCGGCCCCCACCCAGACCCTCCTGGCACGCCTCCCTCCACAGATGAGTAGTCGCAGGCTCCTATTCTACAGCTGGGAGCACCCAGCATGCCTCCCCGTCAGATATTCTCAGTCACCCCATCACACACATACTCTGAAGTCCCTGTGGTCACAATGAGAGCGGCAACCTCACGTGATCCCTTCTAGAAGGTATAACTGGCCATAGGTCAGAGGGTAGTAACTAAAGGGACAGGACACAGATCCTCAGCATCCCGAGTCAGGGCTCTCTCCCTGAACACACTCCGGCTCCCTCCGACATACAGCTCACGGCACTGCGTGCCAACAGGCTCTTGCCCATGTCACACTCAGCAATGTACGTAAGCCGTGCTGCGTGCTTCCAGGCCAACCGTCCCAGGCAGACACCCTCTTCCGGGTTTTTTCCTGAGATCTTTCTTACTCGACCCAGGTACTTGGTCTGCTTTTCTCCTCTCCCAGCTCTGAGGCTGGTTTGAAATTATATGCACATATCCCCATGGGTACCACTAGCCCGCCTACTTCCTGATGCTCTGCATGACACTCCCGTCACCAGACTGATGGCAGGGCCACCTGAGGCCCCCAAATCCCCCAGGAAGCCCTTCCCCCAGCCGCCATCTGTGTCTATCATGTTTGTAGCATTGGTGGGGTCAGGCTGACCTGACGGGGTAGAACTGGCAGAAGAAGCAGGCAGTGGCCCGCCAGCCGAGGCTCTGCTTACTGACATCTGCAAGCTCAGCTCCTGGCGGGACAGTAGGGAAGGGCCTAGAGCCAGCTGGGCTTGGAGTTCTAGCTCTCAGAACTGATCGTCAGAGAAAGGGCAGGCATCCCTGGAGTCTCTCAACCTTCCTCCTTGGCTTCCTGGGAGCCTCGAGCTCTTCTACTTGCAGAAAATGAAGAGCAACAGTGAGTTTGCTCAGACCACTGAAAACCCGTAGGATGCAGAGGCCAGGGTGGGGATCAGGGCCAGGGAAAGACACCACGTGCTAGTGATAGCCCACAGTGACCCCTCTGCAGAAGGTCGCTGCATCTCAGTACCTCAGAGTCAGAAGGACCTGGACCAGAACCACTGTCCCTTCACTAGATCAGTCAGTAGCAATCATCAGTGTGAAGCAGAAGCCACGCCCAGCAACTCCCCTTTCCCCCCCCCAGAACCATCAGCAGATGTCTGCTCAGCAGACCTTCCTTAAACACCTTGCCATGGGATCCTCAAGACAACGTAGCCAAAAGACTGTGACCTTGCACCTCACTCTAGCCATTTTACAGATGTGAACACTGAGTCAGGTGCATGCTACGAGTCATCCAGAACTTGGCCAACTCTAACCAGCCTCGTCTCACAGGGCAGAAAAGAGACTTCGGAGTCTCCTAACACTCTGGCCGCCTGGATTCTGCTTTAAAGCCAGGCGAGGGGCTGGTGCTAAGACTCACTGGGTGGAATGCTGACCTAGTATGCATGGAACCCCAAAGCCAAGCTTAAGCTTCCATACTTCATGACAGGCCTGGTGATGTGTTACCTATACTACCAATAGTACAGAAGTAGAGGCAGGAGGATTAAAATTTCAAAATTACCCTTAGCTACATATAGCACTTCAAGGCCAGCCTGGCCTACATATAAGACCTTGTCTCAAAACTGGCTAAATAAATCAATAACTAAAGCTTGGCTCTGCCCCTCCCGCTCGCTCTCACCTTCTGAACTGACTGCATCTCCGGCCTCAAAGAATGCGCATGTGCCCTCCGACAGCCTGGAAAGCACATGCTTTCTACATTCTGGCAACATCTGCAGAGAGCGTGGCACTCACTGCCATCAGACGTCCCGGGAGCTTTCTTAAGAACACATTCTCCACAGCCATTAAATCACAACCTCTGGGAGAGTGTGTCCAGGGACCCTGTGCTTTCACAGCTCCCCGTCATTCTGATCCATGGTCACACGGGACCGCCGTCTTAAAGGGTGATGCAGTTTGGAGACCAGAATTCCAGGTTTGGCTCTGTCGCTAAGTAGCCAAGAGGCCTTGGGCAAGTCTATTTACCTTTTAGACCTCCTGTGAAAATGGCCGGGAGGACCGAGTGCGCTCTGAGGAAGACCGAGTGCGCTCTTCCACCCCCGCACATCTCTGAGGGCCCAGATGGCTCACATGTGTATGGAGGGAGTGTTGAGGATTATTAGATCAACATACATTGAAGGCTCATTACAAAGAGTTCCTGTCTGGTTGATTTAGGAAAATCTGCAGAAACAGCTTATCTCTGGCTCCAAGCCCTAAACAAATGGCTTTTGGATTATCCACACCCTCTCCCTCCTCCCCGGAACATCTATTTTCTCCATTCCAGCTCCAGCCCAGAGCCAGCCAGGGTTCTGTAAACATTGGGTCTGCACACCTGGGCTAAGTCAAGTCATCAAACAAAATCGCTTCGCAAGCCCCAGCTTGCACAGGCTCTGTCTCTCATGAGAAGCGGCAGCCTGGGGCATGTGGACATGAGTTTGCTCCTAGAACAGGACAAACCCAAACTGCAGAGAACACAAATGGGTTGCAAGGTTATCCAGACATTAGAGAGACAGCATGAGGAGCAGCTAGCAGCTGTTAGAACCTTCCAGAAGCAGTAAGACATTCCTCGGTCCTTGAATCGTTTCATAATCACCATTAAAACAGGATGTGGTGGCCCATGCCTTTAATCCCAGCACTCAAGGTAGAGGCAGACCTCAGTGAGTTCAAGACCAGCCTCCTCTAAGTGGAGAGTTCTAGGTCAGCCACGGGTTACATGGTGAGGCCCTGTCTCAAACAAAGAAACAACAGCAGCAGAACACCCACAATATAGGGGCTGTGATGATGGTCGAGCTGGTAAAGTGGTGGCATTCCTAGCATGAGGAGTGACTTTGACCCCCAGAACCCAATTTTTGTAGCCAGACATAATGAATCACATCTTTAATCCCAGCACTTGGGAGGCAGAGACAGGTAGATCTCTGTGAGTTCCACATAGAGTTTCAAGACAGCCAGAGCTACATAGAGACCCTGCCTACAAAAAAGGGGCAGAGGACACCCTGAGCGTGTGAAATTATAAGGGGATGTGAGCTGTTGACAAGAGTCAGCCATGTCAAGAACCCAAGCCTCAGACTCATGGGAAACTGGCACAGCCTCCCTGCCCCAGGAGGCTCAGAGGGCAAAGCTGTCCTCTGGTCCAAGTGGGAATGTTGAAAGTGTGTAGCTTTCTCCCCCTGCTGCCTACTTATGGCCTGAGGCCTGCACCCCTGTAGAGACCGCTCCTACTAAGATTAGCTAACCCCGCCTCCTTGGGTCAGTCATGTACCATAAACCCCGCTTCCTTGGTTCAGATATAAGCAATAACCACACATAACACACATGCTGAGAGCTTCCTGGGTGTTGCAGCGTCTCCATTAGAGAGCGCAGTCCACCACAAGGCTGAGTTCAGACATTCATCTGTGGTGAGCCTGTGCACACAAAATAATGAAAGCAGGAAGGGGCTGCCAGGAAGGCTGGGATGGTAAGAGCACAGGCTGCTGCTCTTACCGAGGACCTGAGTTCGATTCTCGGCACCAACTCCAAATCCAGGTGACCCAATGCCTCTGGAATCCTGTGCACATACCCATACGTAGACATAATTTTGTAAAAAAAAATTTAAATAAATCTTTAAAAATTTGTCTAAAGGGAAGAACAAATAGGAAAGAGGAGAACGGGATGGAAACCCAACTTCCACAGTGAGAAATATCTGTGGATTATACCACGGTATTATGCCGATGTCGTCATTTAAGGAATCTAAAGTAAATCACTCCCATTCTGACCATGCTGATCTCCCTCAATGACTGTACTTCATGAACGAACCACTTAATAGTTTGCAAAACTACAAGAAAGCCCATGACCCTTTGCATCAGCCAGGCTCGAGGCTAGCCACAGGAACTCCTCACAGTAACCCTAAAAATTGGGAACTGTTATTTGCACATAGGGAAACTGAGGTACGGGGTAATTCTCTAAGGTCTCACAGTCAGGGAGTGACCAGGTCAGGTTTTCGCCCTGAATCTCATACTCCTACTTAAAATACCAAAACTGTATCCCTGCCACCGCGGTGGGCAAACAGGATCCTGGCAGAGGAGGGCTAGGCACAAGTAGTGACCTGGCAACAGCGTCCCCTCCAGTCCTCCTGGAGCATACGCTAGACTGGACTACACTGAGTGTGTAGCTGGAGCAGGAGAGCAGGGAAGAGGGTGGGGTGGGGGTGGATGAGAAAAGGGTCCCAGCTCATCAGCGAGCACTTCTGCCATCGTGGTCCCAAGCGCTGGGGTCAGAAGCAGGGCCTCCCTGCTCCGGTCTGGATTCTCCTCACATATTACTAATGCAGGCACATTCCATCCGCTGCCAGTGCAAGTCAGGCCAGGCAAGAGGAAATTACTGCACTTGAAAATCATTAACATGCAGGCCTGATCTGAGGGCCTTTTGTTCTTGAGCAAGGACTGTATACTATTTTACTTTCAGAAAGGAGCTAGGAGGGTGGGGCATGGTCAGAGTTGCGCAACCAAAACACAGATCCCCTGTGGAAGTTGGCAGAGCCGGGCCACCTTTAAAACACAGGCAGGCCTGGCATGGTGGCGTACACCGATGATCACAGCCCTGGAGAGGCAGAGACAGCCGTGAGGGTCAGGAAGGAGTCTAGGGCCTGCTCGAGTGATATTATGAAATCCCATCGAAAAGCCAAGGGTAAGGAGGGCAGCTGTGTGTAGAGAGTTTGTCTTGCATGTGCACTGTACCAAGTTCTGGCTTTGATCCTCAACACTGACAAAGTAAGAAAAAGAAAAAGACAAGCAAGCCACAGGTCCCAGGACATGCAAAGCAGGTGTCAGGATAGCATGTGTGTGCAGACCAGGCCAACTCCAAAACTTTTTAAGTCAGAGAGACTTCAGAAGTGGGTAGAAGCAGGGTTTTATGTCAGGGAGGTCAAGCCAGCATTACAAGGAAGATTCTGGAAGCAGTAGTGTGAAGGAGCCAGCATTCGAGGGTTGGCGGATATCTCCTCAGCCGTCTACTTGAGGGAAGGCTGCTTGCCTGTGTACCAGCATTCCTAAAGAAGGCAGGTGACACATCCCACCGCTTCCTGTTCTCAGATGAGAGAAAAACATCCACAAGAGTCCTCACAGGCATCGGCAGCCCTGGAACTGCCACTGAGGCAGCTTGCTAGTGCTGCAGCTGTTTTCCAGAGTCAGACTTCCGCAGAGTATGGTGTGTGTGTGGGGGGTAAATGCCTGTGAGCCCTACATCTGGAAGATGGAGGCAGGAGGATCAGGAGGTCAATATCACTCTTAGCTACAAATCAAGTTTCAGGCTAGCCTGGGCTACTTAATACCTTGACTTGAAAAATGAGAAGGAGGAAGAGGAGGAGGAAAGGGAGGAGGAAGAGGAAGAAGAAAGGAAGGAGGGGGAAGAGGAGGAGGAAGAAGAAAAAGAAGAAATGGAGGAGGAAGGGGAGGATGAGGAAGAATAGAAGAGGAGGAAGAGGAAGAGGAAGAGGAAGAGGAAGAAGAAGAAGAGGAGGAGGAGGAGGAGGAGGAGGAGGAGGAGGAGGAAGAAGAAAAGGAAGAAGAAGAGGAATAGGAGGAGGAGGAGGAGGAGGAGTCACAAGCGGGAGGCACCTGCCAATCTGACAATCTGAGTTCAGCAGTCCTGGGGACTTGAACATGGTGAAAAGGAAGAGATTCAGCCAACTCCCAACTCCCAAAAGTTGTCCCCCAACCCAGCATGTGCCAGAGCATGTCCTTACCCTCCCACTCTCCTCACCCTGCCCCCTCCCTGCAGCCACTGAACACAGAGGAGAGAAATAAATGTAATAACTACACTCCTTTAACAAAGAAACAACAACAAAACCTACGGAATCACATCTCAGTCACCAGCCCTGGCAGGAAAGACATGAGATGTAGTAAATTCTGAGGAAGGAGGAAGAGAGGGGAGGAATGTGGTTACCAGGGAGACAACTCGGTAGAAAAAAAAAAAACTGTTCTTACAAAAGCAATGTAAGCAATAAGAAGACAGGCTTCCTGAGGGGCATGGTGGTGCAGGCGTCTAATCATGCTATATAGCAAGTTCGAGGCCAGCCTGGATTACATGAAATCCTATCTCAGGCTGACTCTGAGCCAGCACCATAGATGCTTAAACTAGATGCTTAAACTTAGACCAGTCATAGATGACTGGTCACAGGCCCTAGGGAAGGGGCACCCATTCCCCCACTCCCCACTGCACCTTGCAAGACCCCCAGAAGGTGAAATCTCCATTCCACTTCTGCCTGCCCCTCACCAGAGCTTACCCCTGAAGTCCTGGAGGAAATTAGAAGTGAGACCCCTGCCTCTGTCAAAGACAAAATAAAAAGCTCTCTAGGGCACCGCCTTTCTTTGCGGGTCCCCGTTCTCTTAGACAGCACCCCCTCCTTTCATCTGTCTCCATCCTCCTACCCTGCTCCCCGGAATCTACATGGTGGCAGCAAACGACAGACAGCAATCAGTCGGCTTGTTTAGGGAGGCGGTTCTCTGGGCACTCTGGACGCCCAGCATGAGCAGGCCACCCACCAGGTCCCACCAACCCCCCCAACCCCCCTCAAAGCGGCTGTGTTTGTAAAGGGCTTTCCGGGGCAGGAAGCAATAAACAGAGTCAAGGGGCCAAGACACGGGGGCTGATTACTCAGTTTATGGATTTTCCAGGCCTCTGTGTCCTCTCTCCCAGCAGCTGCCCGGGGCTCTGCTGAGAAAGGTGCTGGCAAAAGACTGGGCCTTGGCTTCCCAGGTGGCTTTTTGCCAGGCCTAAATAGGTCTTGCTGAGCCTGTGAAGGGACTCTGTGCCTTGGGGCCCCTCTAAGCTATCATAGTGAATACCCTTCCCTCCAATACTATTCTGGCCTGGTGTGCACGGCTTCACACACGCTTGTGTTTGTGTGCACTCGAATGTGTATTCACCCCCCCACACACACACCCCAGCCTGCTGCTCCTCTCCCCACTCAGGCTGAGTTCCTTCCTGAAGTGAAACCTGGTATTCCCAGAGGGGAAGGTGGCCTGACCTGTCTGTCAGCCTCCGAAGGCCAGGTGGGTGGCCCTCCAGTGAGAGGGAGCTCACCGCTCTGCTTATTAGAGCAACAGGAGGGGAACTACTTAGAAAAGCTGAGACTGTGGGAAGGGAGCTCTGGGATCCTGGCTTCCAGTCCAAGGCTCAACCGACACCGACACTGCGTTCTCCACACAGGCTGCAATCTGGAGAGCGTGTGTAAACAGAAATCACCCACTTCTTATCTCTCAGTGGCTGCAACTGACAAAAGCAACCGGTGCTGCGGCGCAAGGCCACCACCTTGATTTATTTTTAGTTTACTCATTAATTTTTGTTTGTGTTTTTTTGGTTTTTTTTTTTTTTTTTGGTTTTTCGAGACAGGGTTTCTCTGTGTAGTCCTGGCTGTCCTGGAGCTCACACTGTAGACCAGGCTGGCCTCGAACTCAGAAATCCGCCTGCCTCTGCCTCCTAAGTGCTGGGATTAAAGGCGTGCGCCACCAACGCCCGGCTTGTTTGTGTTTTTGAGACAGGGTTTCTCTGTATAACAGCCCTGGCTGTCTTGGAACTCTCTTTGTAGACCAGGCTAGCCTTAAACTCCAAGAGATTGCCTAAGGCATGTGCCAGGATTTTTTTATTTTTAACACAGATTCTCAGGTAGCCCAGGCTGGCTTCAAACTTGCTGTGCAGCTGAAGGTAACCTTAACTGATCCTCCTCCTTCCACTGTGTGAGAGCTGGGGTCGCAGATGTGTACCACCACACCAGGCTCCTCGTGTTATTTCTATAGTGTAAAAAGATTTTAAAATATTAAATGCAGTATCAGTGGGAATATAAAATGGATCAGCATGTCAAAATAATTGCTAGAGCCCTCAAAAAGTGGAAAACAGAATTCTCATGTGGTCCGGTCATTCTGCTCATGGGCATCCTTACGAAAGAGTTGGAACTGGGGTATAAACAGGTCATTACGCCGGTATTGAGAGAAGCATCACCCATGCTAGCCTACAGGCAGAAACAACTTAAGTGACCATCAAATGAATAAACAAAACGTAGCACATACATGCACACATACACACACATGCACAACAACAATAATGGAACATTACTCAACTAGAGAGAAATTCTGATGTATGCTATAATATGAATGAGCCATGAACCTTGAGGATATGTTAAGTAAAATAAGTCAGACCCAAAAGACAAACAGTATATGGTTTGACTCCCATGAGAAGCCCAGAACAGGCAAGCCAAGCTCAGAGGCTTTCCGGATCTCGGGGACTGGGAGTTATCTACTGCGCACAGAGTTGCTCTTCGGATAATGATAAGGTTCTATAAATGGACAGCGGCGATGATTGCACAACAGAGGGAGTGCACTAACCGCCCTAGAGCTGTACCTTACGGAACGGTCACGAGGCCCGGCGTCGGCTGGGTGGGCAGAGTGCATGGTACACGCACGAAGCTCTGGGTTTATCCCCAGCACTGTTCAAACCTGGTGTAATGACACACACCTGTCATCTCAGTGCACAGGAAGTGCAAGCAGGAGGATCAGAGGGTCATCCTCAGCTACCCTGAAAGTTTGAGGCCAGCCTAGGCTACATGAGACCTAACTCAACAAACAAACAAACAAGGGCCCAGAGTGACATCTCAGGGGACAAAGGTACTTGTCAAGGCTGTCAATAAGAGTTTGATCCTAGGATCCACATAACAGAAGGAGAGAATTGATCTTGTAAGTTGTCCTCTACAGCTTTTGGGGGCACACACACACATACACACACATACACACACACACTAAGTCAACATAATTTAATTTTTTTTTTGATTTTTGCATTTGGATTTTTGGAGACAGGGTTTCTCTGTATAGCCCTGGCTGTCCTGGAACTCACTCTGTAGACCAGGCTGGCCTAGAACTCAGAAATCTGCCTGCCTCTGCCTCCCAGAGTGCTGGGATTAAAGGTGCTCCCGGCTACATAATTTAATTTTTAAGGTTAAATGATGACATTTATATTATTTATATTTTACACACTGAGAGAGAGAGAGAGAGAGAGAGAGAGAGCGAGAGAGAGAGAGAAGTGCACCCTGTATCCTCCGGTAGAATGACGTGTAGGTTTTAGAGGACTGGGAAGCAGGAGCACAAGGGAGCACTACTTGGGACGCTCAGACAGCATCAGCACACAGGAAATCCTGGCTAACACAGAGGGGCTCTGTCGCCGTCTGCACAGTGGGCTGGGATACAATGGCACTCCTGTTGACGAGGACTCTTCACAGGGCCTGCAGAGCCGTACATGCCCCCGGGCTGGGGGGGAAGACAGAAGCACATGCAGGTTTGCTTCCTGGACATTTGGGATTGATGGGATGTGATATCCTGGGAGACGTTAAGTTTGTAGGCAAGAAAAGGAGGCATGTAGCTGGGAGCCTTGGCTGGAGGGAGAATCCAGTATAGGAAGTAAAGGGTCAATGGCCTGGCCTGAGAGAACCTGGAGGCTGCTGTGACCGGCACGGACCACTCACTCAGAGGACAAGGATGGTGGACTGCGTCCAGGCTCTAGGCGTGGGAAAGTGGGGGGGTGGAGACTAAGAGAAAAGACCCATCTGGTACATACAGATGCCCCTCCTCTCTGCTGGAGCCGCATCCCGACAAACCACTGAGGACTGGAAATATCATAAGTCATAAACGCATTCCATACACCTACCTCCCAGCCACCATAGTGCTACATGCCTTGACTGAGCCCTGAATACTTAGGTTAGCCTACAGCTGGGCAGAGAAACCTGACACAAAGCCTGCCTTATACTGCATGTCGACAAGCTCGGGTGACGTGTTGAATGCCACACTGAGGGTGAGACACAGGCCCGCTGCATGGGCACACATTCATTCCATCACGAACTTGAAAAATCCAGGGTAGAGCCATCAAAAGCCAGCTTGTCTAGACCCCGTGCACCCCCCTCTGTACCCCATGCACACACACACACACACACACACTGCCACTTGCCCACCACCTGTCTCCCTCAAACACACACACACACACACACACACACACACACACACGTCTATAAAACCTGGGGGTGTCTTGCAGAAGATCAAAATCTCTCTTACTTAAGGCCAAAACTTTGGATCCACAATAAGAAATGACAGCAGACAGCCAGCGGGGCCAAGCGCTCTCATGGCGCCCGTTGCTGACCATAAATAGACACTGGTTCCTCCTTCCCAGGGGTGGATGTGTAAGGGAGCCCGGGCTTGCCCGGAATGAGATGCTGTGCCCTGAGGCCTGGGACTGCCCAAGGCAGACTTGCTGGAGCTTGGTTTCCTACTTGCTTATCTCTGTCACACAAGGAGCAGAAGAAGTCGGGTGGAGGCAGGGGCACTGTGGTCAGTGGCAGCCCTGCGTCACTCGAGATAAGATTTCAACAGTGAACTTTTATAAGATGACACTGCATCTAGAGCATCCTGTTGCCAGGTAGCATTTGATCTTGTGTGTGCGCACACAAGTGCACATGAGTGTGCGCATGCATGCATGCGTGCATGTGCATGTATATATGTGCATATGCAAGTGTGCATAAGGGGAGAGCAAACAGTTTTTTTTTGTTTGTTTGTTTGTTTTTGTTTTTTTGTTTTTTTTGGATTTTGGTTTTTGGTTTTTTCGAGACAGGGTTTCTCTGTATAGCCTTGGCTGTCCTGGAACTAGCTCTGTAGACCAGGGTGGCCTTGAACTCAGAAATTCACCTGCCTCTGCCTCCCAGAGTGCTAGGATTACAGGCGTGCACCACCACTGCCTGGCTTTTTTTTTTTTTTTTTTTTTTTTTTAATTGAGCAAACAGTTTTGAAAGATTTCTGACATGACCCTATGGTCTTCTAAAAAACCCGCTTCTAAAACTTTCCTTGACAGAAAGTTAGTCTTTTGCCACACTACTCATATGTGGCAAAATACATTTTTATTTAAATTTAAATTAAATGAGCTCAAACCTGCACTTCCTCAGTGCACAAACACACTTACTTTCGTGTGTGTGTGTGTGTGTGTGTGTGTGTGTATGATTATGTGGAGGCTCACATGTGTGCACATGCCTGAGGTATGATTGTGATGGGACTCACGTGTGTGTGCACATGCCTGAGCTGTGTATGATTGTGGGGGTGGGGACTCACATGTGTGTACATGCCTGAGGTATGATTGTGATAGGACTCACGTGTGTGTGCACATGTCTGAGGTGTGTATGATTATGGGGGGGACTCACATGTGTGCACATGCCTGGGGTGTGTGTAATTGTGCGGGGGGGCTCACGTGTGTGCACATCCCTGGGGTGTGTGTAATTGTGCGGGGGCTCACGTGTGTGCACATGCCTGAGGTATGTATGACTGTGGGGAGGACTCACGTGTGTGCACATGCCTGGGGTGTGTATGATTGTGGGGGGCTCGCATGAGTTCACATGCCTAGGGTGTGTGTAATTGTGGGGGGCTCACGTGTGTGCACATCCCTGAGGTGTGTATGATTGTGGGGGGGGGACTCACATGTGTGCACATGCCTGGGGTGTGTATGATTGTGGGGGGCTCGCATGAGTGCACATGCCTAGGGTGTGTGTAATTGTGGGGGGCTCACGTGTGTGCACATGCCTGGGGTGTGTGTAGTTGTGGGGGGCTCACATGTGTGCACATGCCTGGGGAAGCCAGGTTGTTGTCAAGTGCTTCCTTGGGCGCTCTCCACCTTACATATCATAGTGAGTTCTCTCACTTGAAGCCACAGCTCAGCTAGTCAGTCAGTCTACCCAGGCAGCGCACGCACCCCGGGGACTCCATGTCTCTGCCTCTCAAGCTCTGGGATTTCTACCTTCCCAGCCTCTCTTGTCTGAGAACTCTGGTTCTCACAAGGTACTGACATCCCTGTGGAAAGCTGCCATCATGGTGAACAGCACATACACTAGGGATCAAACCCAAGGCTTTGTGCATGTTAGGCAAGCTCTGAGCTACATCCCAGCCCTCAGCTGTAAAAACAATGTGCGTGTGTCATGGAGTGCACGTGGCCATCGCAGAGTGGGTTGGAGGAATCACACTCAGGTTATCAGGCTTGGTGGCAACGCCTTCTGAGCGCTCCCCAGCCCGTGAGCCAGTCCCTCAGCCTTTAAAAAATTAGATGCCGAGAACTGCAAAAACATGTAAGCGTAATGAATTACCACACAGCAAACACTTTGTAACTACCCGCATCAAGAAACACAACTGTGTGGGCTGAAGAAACGGCTCAGTGATCAAGAGCACCAGCTGCTCTTCTGGGGGACCCCGGTTCAATCCCAGCACCCACACAGTAGCTCACAACCATCTGTAACTCCAGTCCTAGGGGATCCAATGCCTTCTGGTTTCTTTGGGCCCTGCATGCATATGGTACACAGGTCACATACATGCCAGCAAAGTACCCTTACACACAAAGCAAAAAATAAATTCATCAATTAATCTTTTAAAAGAGAGAAGGAAAGTGGAACCGGGGCTGCTCCCCCGCCCCCACCCCCCAGCCCTCTGCATGCAGCACGCCTTGGCTGCTGACTTCTCTGCACTTGTCTGACAGGTGTGCAGCCCGGGGCAGAGTACTTGATTCCGTTAGTATGTTCCCTTCCTGTGGGAAGGTGTAGGAGAGAACAGGTTGCCTTGCCTATCTGTTTGTTTTCTTACTTGCTTGCTTGACACAGAGTCACCTTTAGCCCAGGCTAGCTTTTTACTCAATCTATAGTTAAAGGCTGGTCTTGAACTCACAATCCTCCCGTCTCTGCAGTGCCAGGGCTGGGATTACCATGTGGTGGGTGCCCACATCTGACTCCGTTACTTGTTCTTAAATCCATTTTAACTTGCTGTTTCTCCTCCATTTTTTTTTCTTTTTTCTTTTTGAGACAGGGTTTTTCTGTGTAGTCCTGGCTGTCCTGGAACTCACTCTGTAGACCAGGCTTACCTCAAACTCAGAAATCCGCCTGCCTCTGCCTCCCAAGTGCTGGGATTACAGGCGTGCGCCACCATGCCCGGCCTCTCCTCCATTTCTTTTTGTCCTTACAATTTGTCTGTTGACGAGGCTTCCTGCTGACCCTCTAGGTAGGGTAGTCCCTGCCCAATCCCTCTCTGAGTCTGCAGTTCATGAAACCCTCCTGGATTTGATCCCCTACACAACCACAAAAATACCTAGCCAAGAAATGAGGTAAATAAAGTAATACGTACATAACGTTTAAAATCCCTTTCTTCACAGAGACCAAGCATTACAGAGCATGAGTTGTGGCAGAAGTCTACAGAAAACACTCTGAAGAATCCTCCTGAATGTAGCCATCCTCAGCCCCTGAGGCACGCCCGCGCGCGCCCCTGCCTGGCCTGAGACGCAGGTGCGGGTACCCATCAGCAGCACATACAGTTGTGGTCATACCGTCGTGTAACCATAGTGAGGGCTTGGCTGCTGGCCGCACACTCCATTGTTCCTCAGCTAAGCCACCCTGCGCTAGGGGACAGGATTTATGAGCAAACATTATCAGAACAGATGTCCAGGCAAGCAGGCAAAACAAACAGGAACAATGGCTGAGGCGACACAGGCTTGGGCTTCACGAAAAGGAGAAAACCCTACTCCCAACCAAAAGGCTGCAGACCTCTAAGAGTAGACAGGGCCCCACTTCTTCACACATCTGGGGCTCAGAGCCTCAGGCCTGCGGCCAAAGAGACCATATTCTGGGAGACAGGTTGGTTTCTCCTAGACCTTGGGCAACCATCAATTTTTTTTAATTGAGTTTCACTATATGCAAATATTTATCAATATTTATTACTAAAAAGTAGTAATGCCAAAACATGGAGTGACAGCTTTTCCCTTTGGTAGGAAAAAAAAAAAAAGGAGAGATTAAAACACAAATGCTAAGCTGAGTGTGGTGGCGCACGCCTGTAATCCCAGCACTTGGGAGGCAGAGGCAGGCGGATTTCTGAGTTCGAGGCCAGCCTGGTCTACAGAGTGAGTTCCAGGACAGCCAGGGCTACATAAAGAAACCCTGTCTGGAAAAAACAAAAAACAAAAAACAAAAACAAAAACAAAAACAAAAAACAAACAAACAAACAAACAAAACAACCCACAAATGCCAGGCATAGTGGTGCGTGCTGGAACCCTGGCACTTAGCACAGGTGGGGCTGGAGAGACAACTCAGTCCTTAGAGCACACACTGCCCCCGGTGAGGATGGAGTTTGGTTTCCAGCACGCATATGGTGACTCATACCCATGGGTAACTCCAGTCCCAGGAGACCCAGTGCCTCTTCTGACCTCTGTGGGCACCAGGCACACATATGGTGCACATGCATGAACGCAGGCACACATTCATACACAGGAAATAAATAGATCGTACCAACACAATTTCCAGGTTTGCTTGGAACTCTGACTCAAAACCAAACAGAAGTCTGAGGTCAGCGTGGTCTACAGAGCAAGTTCAGGACAGTTGGGGCTACACAGAGAAACCCTGTCTCCAAAACCAAAGTAAATTAATGAATGAAGCTGAAGAAGCAGCTCAGTGGTTAAGAGCACTTGTTCTTTCAGAGGAATCAGGTTTGATTCTCAGCCCCACATGGTTCCTCACAACTGTCAATAACCCCAGTTCCAGGAGATCCAACACCCTCTTCTGACCTCCACACATGACAGGCACCAGACACACATGCAAGCAGAACACTCATAACACACCATAATAAATAGATAAATCTAGGAAATATAAAATATCATCAACAACAGCTAAGGTAGAAGCATCCTGGCCAGCTCAAAACCAATCTAGGCTACATGGTGACTTAGGGGCTAGCCTGGGCTACAGACTGTACCCCCAACCTCAAAACAAATAAAAAATGATAGCAATGCTCAAAAAAGTACACATACAAAAAAGCAAACCTTCAAGGAACTTGGGCAGGAATTCTCATCACCACCCTCCCTGGCACACAGATGCCAACCAGAAAGGTAGTGAGAATGCCCTACATACACTTATCCCCACTCCAAAGTCCCCAAGTAAATCAAGGAGGCCTATTTACTCCTTGTTTAACCAACAGGAAACTCCATCCTCACCGGGGGCAGTGTGTGCTCTAAGGACTGAGTTGTCTCTCCAGCCCCACCTGTGCTAAGTGCCAGGGTTCCAGCACGCACCACTATGCCTGGCATTAGGGGATATTCCAGGCTATGCCAGCTGAGCGATGCCAGCCTGGAGGAGAGCAGCAGGGGGGTGAGGCTCCTCTCAGCCTTTCTAGGTGCCTGAAGATGGCCCTTGACCCATCTTACTTAGGAGAGGCTGAAAAGGAGGAGGAGGAGGAGGAGGAGGAGGAGGAGAGGAGAGAGGGAGAAGAGGAGGAGGAGGAGGGGCAGGGGGAGGGGCAGGGGGGGAAAGCAGGAGGTCTCCACGGCATAAAAGGCAGGAAATAAAATCTCCTCAGACTCTGCTGGCGTAATTGAAAATGGACCATATGCCAGGCACTTGGCAAGGTGCATCTCACAGTCTTTATTTGATTTCCACAACAGCCCGACGAGGCAGCTACTGTTCTCCTTGTTTAACCAACAGGAAACTCAGACACTGGGAGGAGAGAGACCGAGGAGGCAGCCTTCAAACACTGGCTGTGTTTGGCCAAGGCTGAGGAGAGATTTCCCCCGTCTTTGAGGAAAGACTGGCGGATACTCGCTCATTATTCTCTCTCTTTCTAAAGACGGAACAAAATAAAAAAGGATTTGGGTTAGACTCTGGAAGAGAGGTTAGAGGGTCGAGTTTACTCCTCGGGATAGACCTGGGAAAGCGGCAGTTTCCAATGGCCACTCAGCAGGCGAGGGATAACTTAATCTCTACCCGCTCAGAGGTCTCTTCAGGCAACGTGGCCCCACCTGCAGTCTCAAGGGAGGCTTTTGAACAATGCAAACTCCGAGGTCACATGCATCTTTTGCTAAACTAAACAAGCAGATGGTCCAAGAGGATAAATACTAAAAGGAAGTATTTTTTTTTCCCCTTTCAATAAATAAGGCAGGGTTTGCCGATTTAATCGCCACTGGGACTGTATTGAAGTTTGCACCTGATTTCCTACTAAAAGCAGACCCTACTAAGTGCACCTGTTGGATAGTGAGCGGTGGTCACCACACCCACACAGAGGACAGGCAGGCAGACAGCTCAAATAGAAAGCGCACAACTCCCTTTGGGAGCCCCTTCCTGCTGGCTGCCTGCCCCAGCCGGCCGGCCGGAAACACTGGAGGACCGTCAGGACACCAAGCAGGCCCTGGGTATCCAAAAGCAGTGAGCTTTGGCCCGGAACAGAAGGCCTCTGACAAGTGTCATCAGCAGGGAAGACAGAACACCCTGGACCAGCAGGGGAGGGGAGGTTGCCCGTTGGGGGCGGGGAGGACAGGTTTTTAATCAAGATGCTCGCAAGTTTAAAAACTGCATACCCAGATGTGGTTTTCTTTAGGGCAAATGCAGTTCTGCCACCAAAAGCCCGACTTTCTCCCCAGCTCTCAGCTTCTCCAATCTCTTAGAAGCCAAGGCCTAGAAAGGTCAAAGGCCTTGCCTCCAAGGTCACACTAAAGGAGCAGAGTTAGCGCCAGCAAGCTGACCCCTACGCAGGATCCCGCCCCAGGTGGCCAGCAGCTGCCCCTGGGATAGAGAGCCTCGGAAGGGGGGTGGGGAGGGAGAGCTTTTATGAGTCACAGGCATACCCTGCAGCATCCCGACGGTCTCAAAAGGCGAAAGGGAGACCTGTGTACACCGGGCAGTACCCACACTGCGGTTGTGGGGGTGCTCAACTGGAAAACTAATCCCTGCCCCGCTCCCCAGGCCACCACAAGGCCCCCTGTTAGTTGCTGTGATGAGTTCACCTCCCCCTTTGATCCCAAAGAGGAGAGGGAGTGGGGGAGCATTGATTCACCCAAAGCAAAAGCAACACAAAGGCTGCACCTGTTTCCATGGAGACGCGATTGACTAAGCAAAGGAACAAAACAGGGAGCAAGAAACACAAGCCCGTCACCACCTTCCGGGCCAGCGTGATCGATGTCGGCGGGCCAGTGCCCCAACAGGAAGACAGCGGAAGCTGAAAGGTGATCGTCAGATCTGGAAGCACATGGGGAGCCCTTTCAGTTGGCCTCACCGCCCCCCCCTGCCCCCCCGCCCCCCGCCCCCGGGCAAACAAACTGCCAGCCCGGCCCTGACTCCTGAGAAAAACCTGAACAGAAATCCCAAGTGAGAGATTCTTCTCCTTACAAAGAGATTCTTTGCTTGACAAAGGAATTCCTGGAAAGGACCAGGCAGAGAAAGGTTGGGGAGAGGAGAGGGCGGGCTTTCTCTCTGCCTCATGACTAACTTCTGAGGAACAGGGAGAGACTGAGGGAGTAACTTCCAGTAGCAAGTTTGTAAGAGAAGACAGCGGAATATCCACGGGGTGAAGGCAGGAGGGCACAGGGCCCTGCTTATAAAACATCTGCCGGGAGAGGCCCACCCAGTACCAGAGGACATCACAGAAACAAAAACCAAGGGAACAAAAACCAAGAGGCGCAGCGGCAGGTGTCAGGATCCTGAGGGGTGTGTGGAACTCACTCTTCAAGCTGTTACAGTTAGATGAAGAGGGAAAGTGGGGAAGGCCGTCATCTCTCCATGGACACGGACAAGAAGCCTGAGACATCCTCAAAATGGGGGGGGGGGAGGTTTTGAAACAAAGATGCCAGGTGTGTGTTCAGCAGATGGCCGGGGCTTTAATGCAGTCATTGGAGTCCTTAACTTGTTCTTTCTCTCCCTGCCTCCCTCTCTCCCCTCCCTCCCTGCCTCCCCCTCACTCTGTGTGTGTGTGTGTGTGTGTGTGTGTGTGTGTGTGTGTGTGTGTGTTAGGAATGGAGAGGTCCCAGGCCACTCTCCACCTGACTTTCTGAGACAGAGTCTCTCACTGAACCCGGAGACCAGCAAACTCCAGGGGTGTTCTTGCTCTACCCACCCAAGGCTGGGACTGCAGGTGCACCCTGCTGTTTATGTGGGTGTTGGGGACTCTGAACTCAGGTCCCCCCACTTGCGTGACAAGCTCTTCCCAGCCCCTTTGGCTTGCCCTTGATGTTTATCAGGTGACACAGGCTAAGCGGCCCACTTCTCACAGAAGACAAAGCGGGCTACCAACCTGTCCTTGGAGAGTCTCCCCAGGATGTTACAGAGCTCCGTCTTTTCCTGTCTATAATTCCTACAGGGGACAGAGACCAAGGATAGTAACCAAAATATCCCCTGAGCATCTGTGTGGGCCAGGCACTAAGGAACTATTAGTCTCCCTCGTCTTCACCGCCCCACGAGGGAGCCATTATCCTCTCCGTTTACTAACAGGGAACAGGCAGAGGGAGGGGAGGAATGTGTCACGCGCCTGGCAAGAGGCAAAGCCAATCTTCAAGCTCAGCTCAGCCCAGCTACAGAGCCTGTGGACAATGGCCTGCCTCACGCCTGCCCAGTCATCCCCGGTCAGCAGAGACCAAGGGGGCAGCCAAGGAACAGACACTGAGGTGGAGGCAGAGCAGGGAGGGACTGGGGGACAGGCTCTGTAGCCCTACCCCAAGGCACCTGTGTCTGTGGTGCTTTCCTTGGGAAGCCTCGCTGTTCTGTGGCCACATTCGTTCCTATTCTGGGCTTAGTTTGCCACTCTGTAGCAAGGGCACATCCTTATAAGGTGAGAAGATGAGCTGTGACACACATCCAGGGTGTCAGCCGGGCAGTGAGTCAGAAGAGTGAGTCCCGGCTCCCTCTGCAAACCTTCCCAGGGGCCTCAGCGGTGGGTGGCACAGAGCAGTCAGTCCTGGCAGGGCAAACACTAGGTGGCATCTCTGGGACTGGAGTTGAATGACTGTCCCACTGGGAATATTTGAGGAACCCGTGGGGGAACCTGGTGACTCCCAAGGATGCTGAGATACGGACATACACGCATGGCTTCCGGGGTATCTGTTGTCTCTCCTGCGGTACACCATCTGAGCTTGAAGCTTCTGTCCTCGAGATGCTCCACCCCAACCCGTCTAAAAAGACAAGCACAGAAGGAAGGCCGCCCTAGGGTGGAGTCCCAGGGAGACAGAAGGTCCTTAGGACCCAGAGAAGGGGGCTGGCTCTACTTTCTTTGTGGCTTATCTAAGCACATGTTTTTTAGGTAGACTTGGGAAGCAAGGATTCCTGACCCAAGGGCATTTGCCTAACAAAATTCTTTTTTTTTTTTTTTTCCAAGACAGGGTTTCATTGAATAATGACATTGAGGAGCCTGGAAAGTAACTCAGTCAGTAAAGTGCTTGCCTTGAAAGCAGGATGACCCTGGTTCAATTCCTTGAATTCTCTCATCCTTTCTGTGTGTGTCTCTGTGGTTCTGTGTCTATCTCTCTCTGTGTCTCTGTCTCTGTCTCTGTCTCTGTCTCTCTCACACACACACACACACACACACACACACACACAGTGCCAGCGCCAGCGCCAGCGCCAGGTGTGCCTATAGTCAATCCGAGTGCTGAGAGGATCAGTGGATCCCTGACACCAATAGCCAGGCAGCCTAGCCAGATCAGCAAGAGTTCCAGGTCACGGTGAAAGATCCTGTCCTAAATTAAAGGAAAAAGAAAGAAAGAAAAAAGACAGCACGGAAGAATGGCACCCAAGGTTAACCTTTGGCCCATGTGCTCTAGTACATACATATACACATACAGAACAATAACAGTGAAAATGGAGTCAGACTTTGCCTGGCTGGTCTCACCACGAGACCCAGTTTGGCAATTAGGAACGACTGCATACACTTCCCAGCACTTCCTGGGCCGAGTCTGCCGCTCCTGGGATTTGACAAAACCGCACCTGACTCAAGGACATGGCATAGACGTCTGCTTAGAGTTACGACACATTTTTCAGTCTAAGGGGGATCCATGGGTTTTCACAACTCGTTTGACAGGTGTAGGATGGACAACAGTTTGGAGTCCACTGACCTTCCCCAAAGCCATGCTGAAGGCAGATAGCTCCTTGTAACAGACCCACTGGGTGTGGGCACAGCTGTCTGGAGAAGACAGCTGCTGTGCAGAAAGCAAACACTAGACCTGGGTGTATGTTTGTTTTGAGGCTTCTTAGGATGTGGTTGTGGCTGTCTCTCAACATTTCTGGGCCTCAGTTTCCCCATAAGAGCATGAATATAATGCTCTACAAGGGCCAGTCAACTTTCTAAAGATGGCGATGCCAACAGCCTTAAAGGAAGAACGGAGGTGTGTACCATCAAAGGAGCCCGAACTGGAGCCAACCAGCAAGCATTTTCTGTTTCGCTTGGACCACTTATGCTACGTGTCTCTAGACGATATTAATGACTAATATTTACTGAGCCAGGCTCTGGACTGAGGGCCACAGAGTTCTTGGTTCGTTTTGTTTTCACAGTGGCTCCCAAGGCGGGGATCTCTTTTGTTGTTGTTTTTGGTTTTTCAAGATAAGGTTTCTCTGTGTGTTGTCCTGGCTATCCTGGAACTCACTCTGTAGACCAGGTTAGCCTCTGCCTCCCTAGTGCTGGGATAAAGCCGTGTGCCACCACACCCCGATGCAGGGATCATTCTTATTCCCAATTCAGAGGCACCAAAAGCTTGTGTTCTCGCTTAGCCCACTCAGCTAGCAAGCAGCTAAGGGCCCAGTGGGTGTGACTGAGCCCACAGCCCTCCCGGCTCACACCGCAGCCCTCAGGCAGCAACTTCTGCACCAACTCGCTAGCAGAGCAGGACCCCAGGACTGAATCCAAACCTACTGGACTTTAGCAAACTCGGGAGCTGGAGACTTGCTGCTGTAAACTGCCAATCCAGCTGGTTAACCATCCTGGCTTTATCTTATATTGCAGAAGTAACATTAGAATGTTTGCTTTTCTCTAGGTGCGCGCGCGCGCGAGACACACACACACACACACACACACACACACAGCTGGCAATAAAATCAGGAAACAAGGCTAGGGATTATAACTTTAAAAGACCCACAGTGACACATTTGAAATGCAAAAGGGGATTAAGAAGGGATCACTGGCTATCTGTGGAGGTTTCCTCTGAGGAGTGGGATGGGATGGGGGCAGGGAAGGGTCAGGGACTTATGCTTGCCTCCCCCCCCCCTTTTTTTAAACAAGGTCTCGCGATGTAGCCTGGACTGCCCTAGAATTCACTATGTAGACAAAGCTGGCCTTGGCCTTGAATTCAGAGCCGTCCATCTACCTCTGCTTCCCAAGTGCTGGGATTAAAAGAGTGTGCCGCCATGCCTGGCATATTTGGCATTTTAAATGAAAATTACACAGTTGTGTCTTGAAGATAGGATTAGACATAAAAGCACATTGTGTGTTTGCTTGTTTATCGATTGATTGTTTTTTGAGATAGGGACCCACTTATGTAGCCCTGGTGGGCCTTGAACTCTCAATCTCCCTGCTTTCCCTGGCCTCTTGAGTTTGGGGATTATAGGCATGCCCATCATGACCAACAGAAACATGGTTTTGTTGTTGTTGTTGTTGTTGCTGCTGTTATTGTTATTGTTGTTGTTGAAACAGGAGCTTTCTATGTATCCCTGGCTGTCCTGTAACTCGCTATGGAGACCAAGCTGGCCTTAAATGCACAGAGATCTGCCTGCCTCTGCTTCCTAAGAGCTAGGATTAAAGGTGTGTTTTCATGTATTCAGGAGGGAGTATATGAGCTGGAGAAATGACTCAGCAGTTAAGAGTACTGGCTACTCCTCCAGAGGAACCAAGTTCAATTCCCAGCACCCACATGGCAGCTCATGGGACAGAGTTACAGCTTGTGACTGAGTCTGTAACTCAGTCCCAAGGACCTGACATCCTTTTCCGGCCTTCCAGGACACCAGTTATGCACACGGTGCACAGCCATGCATGCTGTAAAATACCCATTCGCCTAAAAAAATAGTTTAGACCACTACAAATTGGCTATATTTGTGACTTCCATACTTTAAAAAAAAAAGGCTGGTACTTTTTGGCCTCACCAAGGTCATGAGAAGGAAAGCAAACGTGCTCCAAGACAAAAGACCAGAGTTCAAATCCAGGCTCTGCTCCTAACTTGCTATGGGGCCTGCTTCCTCTGCTGGAGAAGAGGAATTGTCTGGGCCCCCTTTTCAGCTCCACAGTGAGCGCTCAGAGATTAAGAAAGTGGTGAGATGCATCACCGGTCCCTTCAAACTACATACGGGGTACCAAGTGTTTACATACAGGAACCAAGTGTTTTACAGAAGAGAGGTGAAGGGGTGGAAGGAGAAAACCAGACACAGACTTACCCTCACAACCTCCATTCTCTACGCACAGATACCTCACAGCTGTACATGGAGGACAGACTGGGGTAAGCAGGAATCAGATTCCGCGGGCGCATCAGGTGGATTTTCAACCCTTAGAAACCAGAATAGGCAGTGGTGGTGCGTGCCTTTGATCTCAGCTCTCAGGAGGCAGAGGGAGGTGGATTTCTGAGTTCGAGGCCAGCCTGATCTTACAGAGTGAGTTCTAGGACAGCCAGGGCTACACAGTGGAACCCTGTCTCAAAAAAAGCAAACCAAACAAATGTATTAGATAAACCGTTACACGGACGGGCTGGCTTCAGGCATTTGGTCCGTTTCCTTTGTGCTCTAGACATCGCCTCTCTGCAGGCTCTCAGGCCTCCAAGGTTCTGTCTTGAGGTTTGGCCACATCCCTGACTGACATCGTTCCCTAACTACTAGGAGCAGGAGCAGTAGACTTGATGCCTGAGGTTCAGCTCCCTGTGGCTAATGCCTGGTTTTGTGGAGCTCGGGTTGGTGTAGTTTCCCTCCTGGAGCCTCCATTGTCTCAACTAAAGACAAGGAGAACTCTAGCACCTTTGCAGGTTAGAAATGGAAATTACAGACAAGAATACGGATCTTTTTGTGTATACAGTAGGAGCTTAACACAGGCAGCAGTGGCACTCTCCTGTCTTCCAAAGGCAGAGGCTGACATCAGTCCCTGGCCCAGGTGTGCAATGGAATTACCTAAGGAATATTTTACTACCTACTACTACTACTACTACTACTACTACTACTACTACTACACACATTCACACACACACACTCCTTTCTTCCCCCACTCCTCCTTGTAAAACATCACATTATTTATTTATTTATTTTGCATGCATGTAGTGGTCGTGTAGGTGTGCATGTTATGGCCCATGTGTGGAAGTCAGAGGACAGTTTGCAGAAGCTGGTTCTCTCCTCCCACCAAGTGGATACCTCAGGTTAAACTCAGGTTGTCAAGCTTAATGGCAGGGGCCTTTATCCATTAAGCTACCTCACTAACCCTGGTCTTGTCCTAACCATCCTGCCTCTACTTCGCTAGGGCAGAGATTATAAATACACATTCCATATCTGGATTTTTTTTCTCTTTAATACCAATGCCCAGATCTTCTCCTTTTTCTGGGTATGAGTATGGGTCTTAGGAAACCAACACATATTGAAAAGCAATGTGGGAGGGTCTGGTGTGCAACCATGGCTGAGAACTGTGGTCCACTTCAGCCTCTCGGCTTTTAATATCTACCTGAACCTCCTGGGAGTCTTCCTAGAATGTAGGTTCTGACTCAGTCCATTTGGTGTGAAACCCAAGATTCAGCATTTCCAATTATGTCCAAGGTGATGCTCATGCATCTGGCCCATAGTCTCAGAAGAATGGTCCCCTAAACTCCAGGCCATGGGCAGATGGCTAGAAAGCTTATAGTGTTTGTCTCCTCTGCAACCTTGCAGCTCTCCCCAGCCAGGCAGGAAACGTAATGCCTCCTAGAAGCAGCCAAGGACATGACCTCAGATTGAGGCTCAAAGATCCCCAGGAGCAAAGCTTGTCCCCAGATGACTCTGCCTTTGGCTTCCTGTTGGGTTTTTGGCCACAAATGTGGTCACAGAGACACCAGCAAATGAGTAGTGAGTCTCCCCTGTGTTCATAAAGAGTTGCCTTTCTCAAGAGAGCAAGGGAGCAGGGGGAGGGGGAAACAGCCCCGGTTACTTTCACTTGGATGAGTGGGGTTGGGTGGAGACCATGGCCTGCCTTGGCAGGATGTCCCAGCCACAAAGAGCTGGAGGAAGCCAGAAGCCTCCCAAGCAAGAAAACTGCCTGCCTGGGGCAGGTCTGCTGAAGACACAGCTGAAAGGTTGCTCTGACCTGGGCGTAGGGGCGCACGCCTTTGCCTCCAGAGCTTGGGAGGCAGAGGCAGGTAGATCTCTTGTGAGTTCAAGACCAGTCTGGTCTACATAGGGAGTTCCAGGACAGCCAGAGCTGTATATATAGTAAGGCCCTGTCAGAAATAAACAAACAAAACCCAGAAGAACTATGACCCATGAGCCTCAGTGAGCTGAATACTTTACAGAAGGGGTCAGGACCCACATGTCGAGAACAGCAGCTCTGGATCATGTGAGTAACACTGGGTGATCTTAGGTTGGCAGCTTTACAGAAATATTTTCATTTGATTTTTACACCCAATCTGGTACCTCTGTTTTCATGACCACACGAGGAACCTGAGGCTCCAGGAATCAGTGACAAGGGACTTACACAGGGCAGGCCCGGGATGGAATCCAATCTTGTTCAATTCCTCCTACTCCAATATATTGCTACTCAAAGCTTTTAAATCTCTCAGTGGCTGAATTTACTGCCTCGCTGAAGTAGAGAAGAAAAGGGAAAAGTATATAGAGGTCAACAGAGCTGGAAGGAGGCTTATTATAATCACCATTAAACATCATCACCGGGCTGGAGAGATGGCTCAGAGGTTAAGTGCACTGACTACTCTTCCAAAGGTCCTGAGTTCAAATCCCAGCAACCACATGGTGGCTCATGACCATCCATAATGCGATCTGATGCCCTCCTCTGGTGTGTCTGAAGACAGCTACAGTGTACTACATATAATAAATAAATCAAATCTTTAAAACAAACAAAAAAAACCCATCATCACCATCAAGCATAACTAAAAGATAAGGCAGGTACCCATCTATTGGTGAAGGCCCCCCACTCCGGGTAGCTTCTAGCAGCCAGCTTCCTCTAGCTCTCTTCCTCAACTCTCCTAATGCTGCGACCCTTTAATACAGTTCCTCACGTGCTGGTGATCCCCAACCATAAAATGATTTCATTTCTACTTCATAACTGTAATTTTGCTACTGTTATGAATCATAATGTAGGTATCTACATTATGCGACCCCCCCCCCAAAGAGGTCAGGACCGACCTGTTGAGAACAGCTGCTCTGGATAACAGGTGACCCTGGGATGGCTACTTTAGAGTCTTTGGAGGAAGTTCGGTGGCAAGAGCCAAGACACCCAACAGTTCAAGAAAGACTATGGAGCAAGTCAAACACCACGTTCCTTGTACCCAAGCAGCATGCCAGGATCATGACTGAAACTGAGGCTCACCCCATTGGCTGTTGGGCCCCAACGCCAACCTGAACTTGTACCCCATCACCCAACCCCTGCACAAGTCATGAGAAGCTTCTACAGGTAAATGTATGTCTCAGTTTACGCACTACAGAGCTGAGGGCTAATACCAGAAACTCCTATCCCAGCCCCGCACCTTAGCAGGCCCCTCTTCCTAGAACCTTGGCAAGAAGGGCCTTTGGCAAAAGCTGGGTCCTACATTAATATTACACCCCACAGATGTAGAACCCACAGATGGTCCCCGATTTCCGCTCTGTGAAACTCTGCAGCTTAAAGTACAGATACATTAGAGGTCAGTGGTAAGCAATGATCTAGTCTTAGGATTGAAGATCTTACAGTCACTAGAATGATGTTTTTAAAACTATTCCAGGGCCAGCAAGATGGCTCAGAGGGTAAAAGCACTTGCCGCCAAACGTGATGACCTGGTTTTGATTCCTGGAACCCATGTAGTGGAAGGAGAGAACACACTGCTACTGCCAAGCTGTCCCCTGGCTTCAAAACTCACCCATGACATCCGAACACACAAACAAAGACATAGATACACATTTTAGCCATATCAGTTCATTTCGAATGTGGCTTTAGTATCTACACATGAGCATACTATGTGGGTGAGGAATGCAGTATTTTCTGTGTTTTCTGTAAGGAGCCTAGTAACTATACAGGGCTAAGCAGACCTCATTCTAACTTAAAGCAGCTAAGACCTGCTGGGACACTACCGACCTCCAGGCAATTGTCTTGGGGGGGGGCACGGAGGGCACTGCAGAGGCTTAGGGGCCCTGGGGCTTGTTCATACACCTTCCTGAGGCACAGAAATTCTCAGTGGAACAAAGGAGACCTGCTGTTCCTTTTCAAAGGCTCTAAAGGACTTTGCCGAAAGACTCCTTGACCAACAGTGTAGTCAGGTGCTTTGCCCTAGGCAGGGGCTGAAGGCCTGCCACTGCACATGGATATAAAAGAGACAAGTTTCACCATCTGGGGCTTAAAGGCCTGCTGGGGACACACCCCTGCTAGTGAGAATGGCAGGTCCCTCAGCCATCTGCAAATGGGAGGAAGTAACAAAGTCAAAAGACCAGAAACTCCAGCCAGCTGTCTTCAATGAGGTCTAAATATGGGGGCTGGACCTCCTAAGAGAAACCTGATATTGCCGACAAAGGAGATCCTGCCTCCCACCCCAGCACACTATGCCTGTGACTGCCTCAGGGACAGTAAGAGGCCTATCTGGAGCAGAGGGGCCTGAGCTTCATCTAACTGGTCCAGCTTCACGCCTTCATCACTGGGGCAGGAGTCTCTGCTCGGGGCCAGGTTAGGAGCCTTTGGATCAGGGGGAGGGTAGAGAATCTCTCTCCTGAGACCTGAGTAGCTGGTCTGGGTTGTCTCTAGAGAGAGAGAGAAAGGGAATGTTCTGAGGGGATGAAGTCAAGTAGAGAAGTGGGGAAGAGAGGTTCTTGCCAACCAGTGCACACCTGGAATCCCAAGGCTAGAAAAGCAGGGGGAGGGGGAGGGGAGGAGTTCAAGGCCAGGCTGGGTTACACAGTGAGACTCTAATTCAAAAAAATAAAAATAAAAAAAATTACCCTCTGTGCTGAGGGAAGAAAGACAAATAACACGAAGGATGATTGAGATAAAGCTTCAAGGAGCCAGACCTTATATTTACCTAAAAATATATATAATACCTATAAGTGTATGCTCTATACATGTATACGTAGCATAAGTGAAGTTGTGCTACCTGGGCTGAGAGTGCTTCCCACAAGAGCAAAACGCTACTTAATAAGAGCCCCAGGGCCAGGCATGAGAAACTCCAACTGAAGCTGTCGGTCAGGGTACCCCAAGTGACTCCCCAAACAACAGAGGTTTCTGTGGCTACTGCCTTTGGTCGCCCCTCACAGGTCGAAGGCAAGGTCCCACTGCTGAAGACACCACACACCTCACATACAAGGATCATTCTGGATCTACCTTGAGAGTCTCTTCTCTGTGGTCTAGCTTACAGACTATCAGAAGGCAGTGTGCAAGCTGCCAGGAGAGAGAGAAAATCAATAGTCTATAAACCTGTGAGGCCTATAAACCACAATACTGGCCACGCGGCAAGACAGCCTACATACACAACAGTGGCACTCACATCTAGGCAGTAACCAACCCATAGCTATCTAACTGGACTAAAGCCTGCTCAACAGGAGGGAAAGCATGCCTGGTACTAGAAACTTAGCCAGCTACCCCAGGCAAATGAGGTCATGAATCTTAGAGAAGAACCTACTACCACCACTTTCCTGGACCAGTATAATTCCTAACCGCACCCTACAACCTCATACCTACAGAGTGGAGCTCTCATTCTGATCAAAGAAGCTTCTCTCTGCAGTGAGAACCACAGCTGGTCACAATGCAGAGATCAACCAAGCATGAGGATTCCAGCGCTAACAGGCACATCTACACTACTGCTCCTGGACCCAAGGCTTGAGGAATATCACGGAAGAGATGGGAGGGAAGAATGCAAGAGCCAGAGAGCCAGAGGACCAGGAACCCTGCTGGGAGATCAACTCCCACACCCTTAGAACCGACAACCGAGCCACACCCTTTATACCTCAGCAGTATGGCTGCCTAAACAGGAACTGAGCAAAGCCAATACCAACGGACCCGCTAAATCAGAACGGGAAAATTTCACAGGGTTCCCATCCTAGACAAAGGAACCCCAAGCAACTGAAGGCTTCTAAGAGGTGAATTAGTCTCAGGGATAAGCCCCCTGATTGGTTATCTAATACCAAGTGACCAGCATTAAACTCATATACACACAAGCAACACACCACGTAGACTCAGCAGGCTGCATTTATATGTGTGTGTGTGTGTGTGTGTGTGTGTGTGTGTGTAAAACAATAATAACCAAAGGAAAGGAGCCATTATTTTGAGAGGGGTTGGGGACAGTCATTGGAAGAGTTGGAGGGAA
The DNA here is from genome assembly GCA_964023405.1 of Apodemus agrarius. NCBI lineage: Eukaryota > Metazoa > Chordata > Mammalia > Rodentia > Muridae > Apodemus > Apodemus agrarius. The sequence goes on along the minus strand of OZ030015.1, from coordinate 74,320,719 downwards.
GAGAAGTGATAAAGTAATGTAATTATATTTTAATTAATCCTTCAAAAGAAAAAAACTGGTGGTAAAAGCAAGTTCTCTAGAAGACCCTTCAGGATGTCATCAGGGTGTTCTACGAGATGGCCTCTTTCCAGGACATTTTTGACGAGATACTGGGAAGGACTGAACAGGCCACACTCCCAAAGCCAAGGAAGCAGGCAAGAGAAAGATCACTGTGCGTCAGCCTGGGCTACACAGTAAGAGCCTGTCTCAACCCCCACCTCCCACTCCTCTCTCACACACTGGCCTGGAAAGGAGACCTGCCAGTCTCTGCCCTTCCTTCCACAAGCTCCATCACTCCCGTGAAACACTGTGACCCCCCTCACCCCCACCCCAGCTGCCACATCAACACAGACCAGAGGAGACGTAAAATGTAAGAGACTGCACTTTTAAAACCTAGTAAATTATAAATAAATTGAAGGTACCATGGATTGTGGGGTGTCATTATAAAATAGGGGCTGCAGGGTGGTGCTGGCTCACGCCTTTAATCTCAGCACTTGAAAAACAGAGGCAGGAGGATTTCTGAGTTCCAGGCCAGCCTGGTCGACAGAGCAAGTTCCAGGACAGTCAGGGCTACACAGAGAAACCCTGTGTCAAAAAAAAAACAAAACCAAAACAAAACAAGTAAACAAACAAAGTGGGGGTTTTGCTTCCCCTTCGGGACCATATACAAATTAGAAGCCAAACCACCTGACTTTCCAAAGGATTGGGCACACAGCAGATTTAGAGCTGGATGGGCCAAGAGCCTGCCCCGCTGCCCCCCACCCCGGGTGAGCAAAGGCAGACACAAAACCAGTGAGATGAGAATAAGGAAGCCAGAGCCCCTGCATCCCTGGGAATGAGGCAGAGACAGCACAGCTGGGAGAGACAAGCCAGGAGAACAGACCTTCAATTGTTCCTGGGACAGCCGGCCAGAATCCATCCGCTGCTGGCACTGCCACTTTGTGCCTTAATGTAATTAAGGGTCCAGTGGGGGGTCAATGTTTGGGATTCTTTACCTCTGGCCAATCTCACACACAGCTTGAGAGGGTGCAGGGCTGAGACAAGGGTGAGGCTAGGTGTCCACAGCTCAGCGGCAAGGGACGGAGGGGCCTGGGCAGCAGGGACACCCGAAGGTACTTCCTGCTTTTCTGCACTGTCCCCTGAAGTCCGCCACAACCTTGCCACTGCCCTGACCACAGTTTAACACCCCACCCCCAACTGCAGAGACCTGAAATCCCGGGAGCCGACGAAGCAGAGTCAATTAAGGAAAGCAATGTCTTCTCCTCTGGGTTATATCGAGGATTCCCTCCACCTCCCCACGCTGGGCTGAGCGGCTACTCTCCGGGAAGCTCCAGAGGCAAGAATTTCCATATCAGCAGGGCAGTGGTGGCGCACGCCTGTAATCCCAGCACTCTGGGAAGCAGAGGCAGGCGGATTTCTGAGTTCGAGGCCAGCCTGGTCTACAGAGTGAGTTCCAAGACAGCCAGGGCTATACAGAGAAACCCTGTCTCGAAAAAACCAAATCAAAAAAAAAAAAAAAAAAAAAAGAATTTCCATATCTAGAAGGAAAAAAAAAAAAAACCCAATAGCAGTGGACTAGCTAGGCAGAAGCAGGGTGCCTAGAAAACATAGATATCTAATCCCCTTCGAATTTCCCAGAGATGTGGCAAGAATACTGTTCCTCGCTCATCCAAAGGAGAGCCATGGATGTTCACTGTGGTCCGATAACTTGTGGTTTTTCACAGGGCGAACACATCCCTGCTACCACAGTGGGCTTCCTCCGAAGCTAAATAGTAAGGCTTTCAGTTGAAGCATTTTTAATTTATTTTATTTTATTTTGTATTTTGTCTGCATGTGTATCTGTGTACCATGTGTGTGCCTGGTCCCACCAAAGTCAGAAGAGGGCACTGGATTCTCTGGAATGAGTTATAGACATTGCGAGCCACTGTGTATGTTCTGGGAATCGAGTCTGGGTCCTCTGGAAAAGCAGTCAGTGTTGTTCACTGATGAGCCATCTCTCCAGCCACAAGGAAGGTCAACCTTACTAATGAGGGCAGGGGGAACCTGTAGCTTAAATAATGTAGGTGACTGTACCCAGGGTCAACAAGCCAGCAAATCACATTCAGCCGGGAATGAGCCTGCTATACTGACCTCAAAAAGGTATTTGTTAACATGGGGAGAAGGGGACATGTAGCAAAGGAAGAAGTATACAAACCTGAGCACTTGACTCGTGGGCCTGAGGACTTCACCCCACTGCCTCCCAAGAGCCGCTAAATGCATACTGGAGGGCAGGCACAAGTGTCATGGACCTTATAACCCTCCACGAAGAGCTAGGGAGGTCTCGGGCAGGTCTCCCAGGCTCCCGTGAAACTGGATGCACCGTTTCACATATTCATGTGTGCATTTCTTTACTGTCAGAGGGACTAGCGATGGAGCTGTGTGATAAAGTGCTTCTAAAGCTTGCACAAAGCTCTGAGTTCAAGCCCCAGCACGGCATAATCAAACAAAGCCAGCAAACTATAATGGCACTGAAATTATCAAAGGGGTCTAGGACCAGGAACATTATAAGAACTAAGGGTCTGGGCTGGTGAAATGGCTCAACTGTTAAAAATACTCACCACAACCAGACATATGGCATACGCCTTTAATCCCAGCACTCGGGGAAGCAGAGACAAGCAGATCCCTGAGTTCGAGGCCAGCCTGGTCTACAGAGTAAGTTCCAGGACAGCCAGGGCTACACAGAGAAAACCTGTTTCAAAAAAAACAAAAACAAAAACAAAAGCCCTCTCACTGCACAAGCTTGGCTACCTGGGTTTGATTCCCAGACCCCATGGTGGGAGAAGGAAAGGCTGAAAGTTGCCCTCAGACCCATCCCCATGCACACACATATGCTCTATGTACACACAATATAAATACATAAAAAATTAAAAATACTGAACCAAATGTCAATGGGGAACACCCCAGAACATACCTCTGACTGCACCTCCTTGCTCAAGAAATAACCAAGAAGAAAGTCTGAGTTGTTCCAGAAAGGGAGGGCATGCTGGCAGTGTGAGAGCCATAAGCAATTAACGGAGAAGCCAGTCTGCTTGGGAGAGAGTATCCCGGATACGTCGTGGGCGGAGAAGGAAAAGGGTTAACAGAGGAGGGAAAGGGTTAACGGCTGGGTCCTGCAGGATGGATTTTCAACGTGTTTCTTGCTTCTTCCCAGCACTTAAAACATGTTCTAAGTTGTCTGCAGTCTGCTCTCAGGTTTGCTTGCACCTTCTCAGTGACAAAATGACAGCCCCAAACGACAGCCCCAAACTGTCAGGAGTCAACGCCTGACACCCAGGATTATCAAGAGCGAATCTGGTGTCTTTTTTTTTTCCTTTTAAATGGCAATCATTTAAATAAGGCAGGGCCATGCTATCACCGATTTAAAGACAACAGAAGTGAAGATAGATCAGGCAGGGCTGCGGGAGAACACACAGTGAGCGCCGGGACTCAACCCTGAGCCTATGAACAGGGAAAGGAAGGACAGAGGATTAAATCTTTCTAGATGGTTCACATTCCTCAGCACCCAGGCATCTGCTCTGCAGACTTGTCTCTCTCCACAGGGTGCAGAGCAGTTTGGGTGTTGTCAGGCTTGCAGAGACTGGTCATGTTCACTGAAGAAACAAGTTGTCCTTCCCCTGAGACAATCAGAGCATCCAGGCTTTAAAGCATTCTACAAAGCCTGGGGTGTAAAAAAAAATAATGCACGGATGAGCATGGAGCCCCTCAGTTTCCCAGGCTTTCTCGGACTCTACTGTGACTCCAGTGTCCAAGGTGTGCCCAATGCCCCTTTCTAACCAGGGGAAGTCGCGGTCAGTGACGCTCTCTGCAGACCTGACTTCCAGCATCAAGGCTCTCTACCTGCACACCTTTAATCCCAGCACTCAGAGGGCAGAGACAGGCATATCTCTGTGAGTTCCAGGCCAGCCTGGTCTATAGAGTGATTTCCAGGACAGCCAGGTCTACACAGAGAAACCCTATCTTGAGACAACCCCCCCCCCACACACACACACAACCTCTACCTGAATCTGTATAAAGGGGCCCCCACAGCCTGGTGTCGGGAACGCCACCTGATGGTGAACTGGTGTGGTAAACGCTCTGCACCAGCCTTGTCACTCGCCCCCGGGCTCCTAGAGAGCAGAAGGCTTCAGCACTGGGTGTGGCTCACAGGCAATTCTTACAAAACACCTCCCCCAACTCCAAGCTGAGCCTTGGATAACCGGGGACCCTTTTACCCCCAAGGGCAGAAACCATAACCTTTCTGCCTTAAGGGCTTGAGGGAAGACAAAGAAAGTGGAATCCATTCAGAGGAGTGTCAGTGCGAGGCCTCCCTACAAGGTGAGCCCTTGTGAGGTTCCAGACAGCGGCTAAGTCTCAGACAGCCATGCCCATGAGGATAGCTGCTCAAACCCATTTAGACACAACTTTTTTTACTTAAAAACGACGGGGGTGGGAGGGAGATATTCACATTTCACATCTGCTATGAGACCTAAGAAATCTAATTAAGAGCTGGAAGCCTCAGAGGAGGGGGTACGCTGTGGTCAAAGCGGGAGGGTAGAAACCATTCTTCTGTGGTAATTCCTGCAGGCAGAAAGAGCCACAAGCAGCCAAGTAATTGCAAACAGAATGTCCCCCCCCCCCTTCCCAGGTGGCCCTCCTGCCATCTGCTGTCATCCCTGGAGATTCTTGACAGTAAGAGGCTGTTCTTAGAGGCAGCACCAGTGTCTCCTAATCCAGTCTATGGCACAGGAGTTGAACCCGCTACTCAGGAGGCTGAGGCAGCAAGGTGACAAGTTCAAATCCAGCCTGGGACAACTTAGAGTTTGCCTCAAAAGAAAAAGTAAAAAAAAAGGGGGGGGGCTATGGACGCCGATGATGCACACAGCGCTTGCTTAGAGCCTGAGAAGTTCAGGATCCAACCTAGTTAACATAGCAACAGAAGGAAGGCAGGGATCCACCAAACAGGCAATTTGCAGCTAAAGGGTCCCCCATTCATTCAGAAGATTCACTCACTCCCTTATTCGAAACACAGATTGGGGGCGGGGCTGTGTGTGTGCTAAAGATAGGACTGTCACATGGTCTCTAACTAAGTCAAGTTCACTTGGGGCCAGAAAAGAGTGAGTTTCTGGGCAGTAACTCTCACAAAGGCACGGACTTAGAGGACATGAGCTGGGAGAGACTATGCCCTTGGTGACGGCAGTGCCTAAGCAGAGCTCCTTTAATTATATCCACAAAGGGTGAGGAAGGGAACTTTCCTGAGAATCCATGAGATTACAGACATGCAGGGCAAAGACAGTAGAGGGGGGACTTAAAGTTCCCAGCTAAAGATGTCTCAAGGAGACACATATCCAGGTCCCGGGCCGACCATGCTGGAAACCTCCTTGGGATCCCAGGTGACTCCTCCCTCCGAGAAGCCCAGGCCCGGAGCTGTGCATCATCCTCCACAGCGCCCCTCCCGACCCTTCCACATCCTTCCCTCTCCAGGTCTGACCCAGTCACTACAGCAGTTCCCAACCCCCCACGCCACTTGAAGCCACATCGCTCCCCATTGGAGGAGGCGGTCTTCTACAGTGGAAGTCATTTAAAGGAATCCTCACCTCCCGCCACAGAGGCCAGTAGTGTCCCTTTCTGCAAAGTGTCCCTTTCTGCAAAGTGGAGCAACCAAAAATGACGCCAGTGTTTCCCGGGAGTCAAAACTGTCCCCACTTGTGACCCACTGCACTGGAAGGATGGCCCTCCATCCTAGGTGTGTATCTCATTCAGGCACAGTGCCTCATGCCTAAAATCCAAGCCCTAGGGAGGCTGAGGCAGGAGAATTGCTGCAAGTTGATGCCAGCAGAAACTACTAGCTGAAACCTCTTAGTTTATGCTTATCAAAAAAAAAAAAAAAAAAAAGTTTGGGGGCCGGAGAGATGGCTTAGTGGTTAAGAGCACTGACTGCTCTCCCAAAGGTCCTGAGTTCAAATTCCAGCAACCATATGGTGGCTCACAACCATCTGTAATAAGATCTGACACTCTCTTCTTGAGTGTCTGAAGATAGCTACAGTGTACTTACATATAATAAATAAATAAATAAATCTTTTTTTAAAGAAAAGTTTGGGGGCCTAGAGAGATGGCTCAGTGGTTAAGAGCACCGATTGTTCTTCCAAAGGTCCCGAGTTCAAATCCCAGCAATCACATGGTGGCTCACAACCATCTGTAATGAGATTTAATGCCCTCTTCTCGAGTGTCTGAAGACAGTTACAGTGTACTTACATATAATAATAAATAAATCTTTAAAAAAAAAAAAAAAGATCCGGGCAGTGGTGGTGCACACCTTTAATCCCAGCACTCTGGGAGGCAGAGGCAGGTGGATTTCTGAGTTCGAGGCCAGCCTGGTTTACAGAATGAGTTCCAGGACAGCCAGGGCTACACAGAGAAACCCTGTCTCAAAAAACCAAATCCAAAAAACAAAAAACAAAAAAGAAAGAAAGAAAGAAAGAAAGAAGGAAGGAAGGAAGGAAGGAAGGAAGGAAGGAAGAAAGGAAGGAAGAAAGAAAAGTGTGGAAAGTTCATAAGTGCCTTCCACCCCAACCCCAGCTGACGAAGGCCCTTTAAACGACATGAATTTGGCCAGTTAAGTCACATGACAAGGATGAGTCACAAGGGGAGGAGATGATGGAGATGTGAAGGAGTAGAATCCGGCCACCAGATCGTGGTCCCAGAGTCAGGCCCTGTGTGAGACCCACCCTGCTTTCCTGGGTGTGTGAGAATAGCCAGAGTTCCTACCCATGGGCACTCTTTTCCCAGAATCACCACACTCACACCAGACCCGGAAAGTAGACACCGCAGTGGCCAGCAATGAGCTGTAGTCGACCAGGCAGGGTGCTGTGTCCTCAGAGTAACAGAGGCCTGGGAACAAACGGCAGACGGGACAGCTTCCCTGGGTTTCTGCTTTGTTTCGTTTTCATTTATTTACCTTTATTTTACGAGCATTGGTGTTTTGCTTGCATGTAGGTCTATGTGAGAGCGTCAGATCGTGGAGTTTCAGACAATTGTAGGCTGCTATGTGGATGCTAGGATTTGAACCCGGGTCCTCTGGAAGAGCAGTCAGTGCTCTTAACCGTTGAGCCATCTCTTTGGCTCCAGCCTTCCTGTCTTTTTATATATGAGGAGTATAATGATAAAATGTGAAAGGGGCGAATTCTGGAACTGAGACACACACACACACACACACACACACACACACCGCAAAGACAGCATAGCCAATGATCAACATTTCCCCTAAAGCCACTGGCAGTGGCACACTGGCACCAGAGTGTAGACTGGCAGTGTAGACACCTTACATTTGATGAGCACTTTGGTGCCTCTTTCTCTTCTCTTCCCTCCCTATCTTCTCTCATTTTCTCTCCAACCCCCTTGCAGACCAAGTTTCTTTTCCTTCTCACTCCCTAAGTAGCCAGTGATGATAAAATTCTGAGTCTTCTGCCTTCGCCTCCTCAGTTCTGCTGTAACACGTGTGTATGGTATAACACGTGTGTGCCACCACACCCACCTACGCTGGGTATTAAACTTTGTGTGTGTTAGGCACCCCGTCTACCCGCAGAGCTACCTCCCGGCTCCAGTGTTACACGTGTCACACATTTGATACCCGGCAAAGAATCTGCTTAGGTGGCCATGGCTAGCCATCGGCACAGGACTTCCCTCACTAAGGTGCCCCGTATGGCCTGCCTCCCTCCTTTCAACTGCACAGACAGCCCGTTGCCTGGAGACTGGGCCCAGTCTTCTGTTCACTCTTCCTTTCATTCTCCAGCAGCAGGTCTGAAAACAGTGGCCTCCAGGAAATACGCTTGGGGCCAGGGCAAGGGGGTGAGGAGAGGCAGGAGTGTCCTCTCCCCCCAGGCACCGCCTAAACACGCCCCCCCTTCCTTTTCCTCCCCAGGTCTGAAAGGCCCAGCAAACCAAAAGGCTCCCACAGGGAACAAGGCCCCCTTTGAAAGCCAGTGTTTGCCTGGGGCTGCCTGCAGACAAGGGTTGCCATGGCCACTGCGCATTTTGCCAGCCAAGCCCAGGCAGGCCCAGAAGAGCAGCTTCAGCCACCAGACACCCCACCTCTAACCCCTTCTAGGGGGCCAAGTATTGTCAAACACACCTGTCCTGAGTCCCTACGGCTGTTGGAGGGAGATAATTGGGGAACTTCTATACTGAAAACCTAACACCGGAAGGGACCAGAGGATTGAGGCCCCTCCCTAAGACACCAAGCAGAAACGTCAGGGCTTAGAGCCACCTTTCCGAGGGACAGCTTGCCAAGGCCATACTGCCTCAGGACCTGCCCTGCCTCCTGGGCCAGAGCCTGGCTGTGCTGCTAAAGGGAATGACTTATTTATGTAATTCATTATCACTGGGGCCTGGATCCAAGAGAGATGGGTGGAGGCCAGGCCCCAGCTGCTGAGGGAGGAAAGGGAGGGGCTGTCCTGGGGCTCAGTCTGGACCTGGCAGCCACAGCGCTTGCTGCTGGAGACTGCAGGGACCAGAGGAGGACAAAGGCAATGAGGAAAGGGGACAGGGCTCTGTGGGCTCTGTGAGGCTCTTGATAGGACAAGTGGCCAGAGACTAGCTCTGCCCTTGGAGACTGCATCAGAAGCAGAGGCCTAACACACGTTTGCCCTTAAACTGCTCTGTGGTCCAAAGGGCTTCTTCATCTAAAGGTTTCTATTTTACTTAAAAATACAAAAAAAAAAAAAAAAAAAAAAAAAAAAAAAAAAAAGGCAGTGGTGCACATGTCTTTAAGCCCGGCACTCAGGAGGCAGAGGCAGAGGCAGATGGCTCTCTGTGAGTTCGAGGCCAGCCTTACTCAATAGAGTGAGTTCCAGGACAGCTAAGCCTACACAGTGAAACCCTGTCTGAAAAAACAAACAAACACCAATAAAATAAACAAAAAACTCCCAGCTCTGCATTTCAAGACAGAAATGCTCTCGAGTGCAGCAGGAGGCCTCATATACCTGACCCAGGATGGAAAGGAAGAGCCTGGAAACTTCCGGAATTCTGCAGAGTCATCCCTAAGATCCATCATGAAGGCGTAGCAGGGACAGGGATGAGGCTTGGGGTGACAGGTGGCTGGAATTGGCTCCTGAGACCGAGGCAGTGTGTCCACCCCAGTGCTAACACCCCAGGCGGGGCTGGATTCATAGGAAGATGCTCACTCACAGCCTCTGAGAGGCCCGGGCTGCCTCTGTGACAGTCGCTTCATTCCTCGGCTGCTGCCCCAGCTCCCACCTCTGAAGGACTACATCTGTCCTGGAATTGGTCTCAGTTTTCCTTTCCTTCCCCTCCCCTCCCCTCCCCTCTCCTGCCCACCCCTTTCTTTTGTTTTTTGTTTGTTTGATTGATTTTGGTTTTTCAAGACAGGGTTTCTCTGTGTATCCCTGGCTGTCCTGGAACTCACTCTGTAGACCAGGCTGGCCTCGAACTCAGAAATCTGCCTGCCTCTGCCTCCCAAGGGCTGGGATTAAAGGCATGCGCCATCACCGCCCAGCTCCAGCTCTCCCCCTTCTCTTGTAATCTCTCTCCTGGATAGGCTCTCTTATATACCATGCTGGAACTCCCCATAGAGACGAAGATTGTGAACTTGAACTTCTGCCTCCACTTCCCCACGTAGGTGGGGTTTTGATTGTGAGGATCAAGCCTAGAGACTTGTACATAGTAGGGCAGCACTCTCCTAGGCAAGCTACATCACTAGCCCCGTGGCCTTGGCTTCTAATAAGAACATTAGTGCCGGGCGGCAGTGGTGGCGCACGCCTTTAATCCCAGCACTCGGGAGGCGGAGGCAGGTGGATTTCTGAGTTCGAGGCCAGTCTGGTCTATAGAGTGAGTTCCAGGACAGCCAGGGCTGCACAGAGAAACCCTGTCTCGAAAAATCAAAAAAAAAAAAAATTAATGTCTCACTGAGCGCCCGTTTCCGGTGATCCTCACAATGACACTGGCCATTAGGAAGTCTGCCCAGGTCACATGACCAGCAGGTGAAGAACAAGGACCCCAAACCTAGCTGTTCAGTTCTCACCCTCTTGGTATAAAAATGCTCACACAGAGTCTTTAACGAGCAAAGCAAGCTCCAAAGGGTTGAGACAATTTCCTTATAGGTACACAGCAAGTTGGGATAGGGTAGGGACAAGGACCAGAGTTCTAAATCTGGATCAGCATCCTCTCCTGGTGACACTACTTCAACCACAGAAGCAGCTGTGTTTATGCAGGGGAGAGATACACATTTGCTCTCTGTTTTATACGGTTATGATCCAGTAGCCTATAAACCTGCCTCACCTCCTCCAGCTGTAACCTGGCTGGCCCGGCCACCTGACCCCCACATCCTGTTCCCTGACCGTCTCACAAACAGCTCCCAAGCCTTGACCAAGACTTTTCAGTTCTATCGTATAGCGTTATAGACCTCCCCATACCCCTGTTCGGGTAGTGCAGTGTCCCAAGGTTCTCAGTGAGGTCCCATCCCAACACACCAGCTCACACTGGCATGGTCCCTTAGCGTTCTCTCATCTTTCTGCCAGATATCATCCAACCACCCCTATCAACCCAGTCCATGGAGGTAAGTCTGGCATGCTTCTGGGTACGTGCCCAGTTCATGTCTCTACTGTGAGGATGCCTCCACCCCCATTCATAAGGGAAAATCCTGTAGTGATATCGGTGCCATATGACCATGTCTACAAGTCTTAACTGGTTGGACCAGCAGAAGGCAGACTCGCGTGAGTCAATTAGATTCTTCCCCCAGGAACATATTTGATTTAAGGTCCAGGTACTGTTTGCTCTCTGGTTACTAGAAAGAGGGTGGGTCTATTTGAGAACCAAGAGACTATGGTGCCAAATTCACATTCACAAAAGCAGGGACATCCTGCGGGCAGAGGCACCGCTTCTCCCAGGCACCTGAGAGGCCGGCTGTGCTCCCTGCTCGCAGCTCCTCAGTTCCCTCCATGACTTCCATAGCTCTGTTCCTTGTACTCAGGGGAGTCTGAACCAGGGCAGATGGTCTTACCATTCCCCTACACAGAGAAGAAAAAGGTTCCAGACATGACATTCGTAAATGAATGTCAATGCCAACAAGTCTTTCTGCCCTTGTTAAAAGCCCCGCCCTGGGACTGTCTCTTCAATGCTGTCTCCCGCCTCCTTCTGGGCCTTAAGTAGCAGGTGTTCTCCTTCTGTCCAAGAAAAACACAGGGACTGGGCAAGCGACTCAGCCAGAGGCACCTCCGTAGACCTAGCACCGGCAAAGGGACTGTAGAAGTCTGTCCCCTGGAAGCTGAAGACACTCCTTTGTCCCTCTCCCTTTCCATCTCCCCATGCTACCTGACCAGCTCTGGTCAGAGAAGCCTGAATAGAAGTAACAGGGCAGGTGTGTGTGTGGTGGTCCACGCCTCTAACCTCGGCTGCTTCAAAGACTGAAGGCAGAGGGACTAGGGTTCCAGACCAGTCTTGGGCAAAGAGTGAGTTCCAGATCAGTCTGGGATCCATGACAAGGCTCTGTCTCAAAACAACGCAAGAGCCTGAGATAGCGCCGGGCGGTGGTGGCGCACGCCTGTAATCCCTGCACTTGGGAGGCAGAGGCAGGTGGATTTCTTGAGTTCGAGGCCAGCCTGGTCTACAGAGTGAGTTCCAGGACAGCCGGAACTACATAGAGAAACCCTGTCTTGAAAAATAAAAACAAACAAACAAAGAGCCTGAGATAGCTTAGCAGGTGAGAGTGCTGTAACACGCGCGTACACACATACAGATACAATGAGTAAACATTGTCTCACTGTGTAGTCCAGTTTGGCCTGAAACTCTCTATGTAGACTAAGCTAGCCTTGAACTTACAGATATCCACCTGCCTCTGCCCACTAAGTAAATGGTTCTTCCTCCCTTTTCTGCTCCTGCCACAGCCTAGAAGGTCCCAGGTTCCAGACAGAGTTGTCACAAGTCAAGACTACCTCAGGCTCATCAGATTCTCCATGAGCAAAATGCACCAGGAGCCAGATGTGGTGGCCAGATGTGGTGGCACAGCCCTTTAATCCCAGCAATTGAGAGGCAGAAAGAAGGTGGGTGAGTTAGAAGTCAGCCTGGTCTACTTAGCAGTTTCCGGGACAGGCAGGATTACATAGACAGACACTGTTTCAAAACGCAACAACAGCTGGGTGTTGGTGGCGCACGCCTGTAATCCCAGCACTTGGGAGGCAGAGGCAGGCGGATTTCTGAGTTCGAGGCCAGCCTGGTCTACAGAGTGAGTCCAGGACAGCCAGGACTACACAGAGAAACCCTGTCTCGGAAAACCAAAAAAAAAAAAAAAAAAAAAAAAAAAACAGCAACAACAAAAATCCCACACCTCAACTGTGTCAAGCCACTGGATGTCAGAGCTTGGTTATCACTGAGATGCAGTCAGATTCATGAAGCAGCAGCCTGGGCTCTCTGACATAGTTCTCTGTTCCATGGGTATTCCATGGGATGCCAGGTAACATTAATTGTGTAACATACATCTATCTGAAGAGTATTTGCCCACCAATATCAGGTATGGCGCTGGGCATAGCCAAGAACACAGCAGTGAAACACACACACACACACACACACACACACACACACACAAGCTACCCTGAAGAAGCCCCACATCTGATGACCCCTAGGACCTGCTTGGGACTCAAAGAACCAGCTCTCAGGTGCAAAAGTAGAGCTCCCACCCAGCCCCTGGCTAAGCAGAGCCTCGGACAAGCTAGCCCCGCCCCGGGGGCAGGGTGGGGTGGGGTGGGGGTGCAGAGAGTGTTCCAGAGAGGAACTCCAGGAGGGTAGCTGCCAAGCCGCAGTTCACACTGGGTTTTCACACCTTGGGCTCCACCTACTTCCTTCTGCCAGCCCAGGACAGGACTGTGGTGGCAGCAGACAAGCACCTCCCTTGTCCCCCAGGCACAGAAGGGAAGGAGGGAAGCATCCGTGTGTGTGTGTGTGTGTGTGTGTGTGTGTGTGTGTGTGTGAGTGAGGGGGGGCATCCTGGAGACATTAGGAGGGCGGCAGGAAGTAGGAGCAGCAGGACACAGTTCATCTGTCTCCTCCCTCCTCTGTATATAAGCAGCGTCCTCTGGAATGGTCTCCTGGCTTACTGCGAAGTGGAAAAGTCCCCAACCAACGGTCTGAGCTTTTCTCCCTGTGTCCCACTTAGCAAAGCACTGACCATCGCAATCAACACTCCGCCAGGTGTCTGGCTGTCGGTGCTTTTTGCTATGCCAAGAGCAAGTTGAGAAGGAAGACTCTCAGGCAGGGTTGTCATCCACAGTTACATAGGCTGGTCACAGCACAGAGTGCCCAGCCAGAGGGACAGAGAGGGCTGGAGTCCAGCCCACCCTCTGCTTACCAGGCTGGGGACCCTGGAGGAAGGGGACCTTCTTCTAGCTGACCCAAAGGTGTACGTCAGGGCTTGGTGGTGGGAACAAGAGAATTCATCGTACTGACACTCTGTGTACATTTGACGTTCATTATAATAAGAGTGTGAGTCCAGGGGCCACGGGTATAGCTCAGTGGTGTGTTCCTATGTCATACTCAAAGCCCCCCGGGTTCTGTTCTTAGTATTGCATAAGCCAGGCATTGTGGCACAAAAGCTTAATTGCAAAGGTTCTTGATAAAGGGACACTGTCAGAAGTTCAAGGTCATCCTGGAGTATAGTGAGTTGGAGGCCAGCTTTGGTCACATAAGACCCAGTCTCAAAAATTCAAATAAAACCTAAGCCAGCCCTGGTGGTACACCTCTTTAATACCAGTACTCAGGAGGACAGAGAGGCAGGTGGATCTCTGTGAGTTAACTTAGAGAACAGCTTGGTCTACACAGCAAGTTCTAGGACAGCCAGGGCTACATAGAGACCTAGTCTCAAAATAAACAAGCAAGTAAACAAAAACAAAATAAATGAATAAGCAAACAAACAAACAAAGCAAAAAACTCAAACAAGCAAAATTCCGCCCAGAAAGTAGGTATGTTACTTGAACAAATTACCACCTGCCAACTTCAGTTCCCATATACAAAAGGACAGCAATCCCTGGCCACCGGTTGGTGTAAGAACTAAATTGAATTATATAAATAAAAATGTCTGAACAGAGCAGGTCTTCTTCCAGATGGCAGCTCTTCACAGTGGCCACTGCTGCTGGGTTGGGGACAGGAAGGAAGCAGAGGCAAATGGGAAACACAGAGGAAAAAAAGCACTTTGGGAAACGTGTGACCGACCAGCGGCCGGAGTCTGCAAACGGAACCACCCTGCTAATGTTCCTAAACCTCTGTGCGTTCTCACGGTACCCTCAGGTCTCCTCCGGGGCACCTTTCTCATTCCCTGCTTGGGGGGGGGGGAGGTCCTCCCTCAGCTCTGAGTCTGGGGTGAGGTCACAGGTCAGCATTCCACAGAGAGGTCACAGAGAGTGGCTCAGAACAGGATGTGCTCTTCAGCCTCCCACAGCCGATTACAGCCTGGGCAGGACAGTGGAAGACCGGCAGCTGGAGTCCGAGGGAACAGCATGTCCCCACAGACAGCCCAGGGAATCCGGCGCTAACGCAGAAGGGGTCTGCTGCCTCCATCGGCAGGGGATGGGGGCCGTTCGTGTCCCAGAAAGTCAAAACTATTTTTCCATTGTCTATCTAGTTTTAGACATTTAGAATGATTTTTTTTTCTAGTAGTGAGGATTGAGCCTTGGGCTTTGCTTACAGGCAAAGATTATAGAATTCATGGCAGAATGATTTTTTTATGCCAATATCTTCAACATAACTATCATTGCGATCTCACAATTGTGGGTTTAAAGGCATGCGCCACCACTGCCCGGCTACTTTTTATCCCCACTGAGACGAGCTCCCTCACTGGCAAGGAGCTCACCAGACAGAAGCTTGCTAACAAGCCCTAGGGACCCTCTAGTCTCTACTTCCCCGGGTCTGAGATTATAAATCCATGTCGCGTGCCTGGCTTGTTTTTGTTTCTGAGACAGGTTCCTACTATGTAGCATGAGCTGCCCTGAAGCTCACAGAGCCTGTCTGTCTCGGCCTCCCAAATGCTGGCATCAGGAGTGTGCCATCACGCGGGGCTATTTTTTGTTCTTATCTCATGGTATTTCTTTTTTTTTTTTTAATTTTACATATGTGAGCGTTCTGCCTGTTGTATGTATGTGTGCCACACATGCGCCCGGCAGCTGTGGAAGTCAGAAGGCTCAGGATCCCCTAGACCTGGAGTTATGGATGGTTGAGAGCCAGCACGTGGATGCTGGGTCCTAAAGACAGGCCCTTTGTAAGAGTAACAAGTGTTCTTAACTGATGAGCTAGCTCTCCTGCCCTTGTTTTGTTGTTTTGTTTTGTTTTTTGACCCCTGGTTGTTTGGTGTGTGGGTCCTAATAGGAGCCATCTTTCCAGCCCTAGTCATTCACTTCTAATGACATTCTATCCCTTTCTAAGACCCAGGGTCTCAGAATCCCACCAGGAGATGGTACCGCTAAGAGCCGTAACAGCAGGGAGCAAAGGGCCCTTCCAACGCCTCTGGAGGGACTGCATCCTGGCTAGGGGTCGCCAAGGCCTAGGCATCTAAGTGACAGACACAGCCAGTTTCTGGCCTCAATCAAACACCATCACCAGCACTCTTTCTTTTCGAGGACAAAAGCTAACAGGATGATTCATTCCGTTATTAAATCAACTCTTAAGGAAAGAGAAGTCATCTGTGTCCCCAGCCCTCCATCCACTGGACACAAGCTGTTCCGTGGCTCGTCATCTACATGCCCTGACCATCGTTCCTTTCCGGTCTCAAGAACCGGCTGTTTCCGGCACTTTGCTGAGTCCCTACAGCCACAGAAGCGGTGCTAACTCCAGGTTAAAGACAGGCTTCCAAATACAGAACCATCGGGGGAGGGAGACGGGTGGATCTTAAACCTCTAGGGGTGCAACCCCTCTCGGCAGTGAGAAAAAAGCCACCTGATAAAGGCCCTTCTCTGTCCCTGCACAATCTCCTCAGCCGGTCCCAAACTTAGAAACAGCTGTTTTCTCCTACGCTGCTCAGCTCCTCAGTCGTCCCAGTACCAAACACTTAGGATCCGGACACTTAATCTGCCCCAGGTTCAGTTTATCCCTCCCTGGGCTCTAGGAAAAGCCCCAGCACAGTTGCATGACAAAGCACCCTGGTGATGTGTACGGACCCAGCAGGGGCTTTTTGAGTTCAAATCTCACCTTCTCAACTACCTAGGGAGATGACTTTAGATAAGTTAATTTAACCTTCAGTGACCTTCTGGAGCTCAGCAGGTAAGGGCAGGCATGAGTGGGATCCCTGGAACAGAAAAAAAAAGAAAGAAAGAAAAGGAAGGAAGGAAGGAAGGAAGGAAGGAAGGAAGGAAGGAAGGAAGGAAGAGAAAAAGGAAAAGAAAAAGAAAAAGAAGAAAAAGAAAAAGAAAAAGAAAAAGAAAAAGAAAAAGAAAAAGAAAAAGAAAAAGAAAAAGAAAAAGAAGAAAAAGAAAAAGAAAAAGAGCCAGACATAGGCTTTCTATTGGTAATCCTACATTCTGACTTCGAGATGGGCTAAAACTTGGCAAAAACAAAATATCCTAGCTCAAAAGAAAACAACAAAAAGCCACCAAGGGGAAAGGAAAAAGGCAAATTATTCTCTGGCCTCCACATCCATGCCAAGGTTCATATGCAAGTGCACATGTATGTGTTCACACACACACATGCACACACACACAGACACACACACATACACACAGTCTCCCTAAATAAATCTTAATAACAATACTATCTCCTCTAGTAAATAATAAAATAATAATAATAACAAGTACAGTAGGACTCCTACATGGGTAGAAAGCTTCCTGGTTTCCAGTAAGCATACAACAAGGTGGCTGGTCACTGAACACAGTAGCCCTGGGCCACAGGAAATGTTAATTCTACTTCTGTTTGACAGCCATTTGCCGTTGTGGAAAAAATAATACAGCAGAGCTGAGCCTAGTGGCCAGGCCTGAAATCCAGCTAGCTCTCGGGAGACCGGGGCTGTGCACTCCAACCGACACACTGGGAACCCCCCTGCACTGACGTACCCCTTCTTCCTGGCAGGGAGATCTGAGCAGCCTCAGGCGGCAGCATGGAAATCCAGTTTCCACTCTCGAGGCCCCAGAAAGGAGTGGGTGTCTCGAGGGAGTGATGTGTGGCTTGCCAAACAAAATGAATTTCTGTTCTTTTTCATATTCTAGGAAAAACCGCTCCAGAGCGTCCTTAGGGAAAGGATGCCACCCCCCAAAAGTGACAAAGATAACTCAAGGCCAGGGCCCAAGCCAGCTTCCGCGATGTCTCAGACTCTCTCGGGAGGGTCCCTGGCTGTCAGCGATTCTGTAAAAGGTCAGCACAAATCACTTGGGAAGCATTTGTGTAGGCACGGTCTCTCACAAACGCGCATCTGCCAAGCCCATATATTTCTAAAAACATCTGCACTGTCTTCACCCTGGATTCAGAGCAAGCTAACTACAGGGGCATTTCCCTGATGCTCAAAAGGCCGCCCTGCTGCTTCTGCTTGTGGGGTCTGCCCAGGCTGAGGCGAATTCAATGAAGATGTCTACACACGCCTCCAAACTTCCCAGCAGAGGCAAATAATCTGGTGAACCCTCTAAATGCTGGTCAACGGTGTGCGTGGAGAGAAACAGGACGCCCTCATGACCAGGCCTCACCGGATCTAGCAAAGGTCCCAGCCACGTCTTCCAGGCCCACTGTCAACACTTAGCAGAAGGCTTGTGTACACACTCTGTCACAGGCTTTCCTTGTACTTCAAGACTGAGGTGGCTGAGCAGGAGCTGAGGAGCTGTGGGTGTTAACGGTGCCTGGGCTGGGCAAGAGTCATTTTCTTCAGTGGTGTAGCCACTGGGGAGCTGCCTGTGCTCTGGTAAACACACACACACACACACACACACACACACACACACACACACAGGCTCATACTAGCAATCCTGATTAAACTTTAAAATCCTGATTAAAATCAGAAAGAGAGAAGAGGAAGAGGAGGAGGAGGAGGAAGGGGAAGAGGAGAAGAAGGAAAGAGAGAGAAAGAAAGAAAGGAAGGGAGGAAGGAAGAAAGGAAGAAGGAAGGAAGGAAGGAAGGAAGGAAGGAAGGAAGGAAGGAAAAGGAGATGGCGGCACATGCGTTTAATCCCAGCACTAGGGCGGCAGAGGCAGATAGGCCTCCGAGTTGGAGGCCAGCCTGGTCTACATGACAAGTTCTAGGACAGCCAGGGCTATGCAGAGAAACCCTGTTTCAAGAAAAAGGTGAAAGATCAAATGCAGGATGTTATAAGTCACTAAGATGGACAAAAACATCTGTGTATGCCTCACCCAGAACCAGGCAGGAGGAAAACCTCTGACTTCCTAGGGTAATGATGGTCTCTGTGAAACCACCAGGCTGGCCCCAAACTGGCTTGGGAAAATTGTCAGCTTGAGGTCTCAGAGGAGCCGCGGCATGCAAAGGTCTGCAAGTCCTGCGACTTGTGCTGGCCTTTTCTTATACAGAGAGTCAAATGCAAGAACATGTGACCCGTCAGAGGCTAGTCACATTGCTTCCCGGCCTTTTGGCTAAGATCAAGTGCAGAGGCTAGTCACATTTGTTCATGACAGGAGTTCACCGTACAGCCCAGCACAGCTTCAGACTAATCAGCCTCCTGAGAATTAGGACTACAGGTATGCATGTGCCGCCGTGTGGAGGAGGTGTGCCCCTCTTTGTGTTTTATTTAAATTTGAAGCTTAGAGAGCTGGGACAGAGGTTAGGAGCATGCACTGCTGCTCTTCCCGAACACTCACACAGCGGCTTACAAACAGCTCTTTCTCCAGCTCCAAGGGATTCCATCTCTTTTCTCCTCCAAGGCCCCCTGCATACATATGGCACACATACGTACACACATTTGTATGCGCAAACATACATACAAATAAAACAAATCTTTAAAAAGTTATCTTTAAAAAAAAAGAAAGCATTTGTGGGGGCCAGAGAGATGGTTCATCAGTTAAAGAGCACTTTCTGCTCTTGCAGAGGACCCAAGATCGCTCCTACACAGCCGCTCACAACTGACTCCAGTCTGAGGGAATCTAATGTCCTCTTATGTCCAAGGGCATTAAGCATTGGGGTACACATATATCCATCAGGCAAACAATCATACACATAAAATAAATAATCTTTAAAAAAATGTGTGTGTGTGTGTCAGGTGTGTGTGTGTGTGTGTGTGTGTGTGTGTGTGTGATAGCATGCCACATGTGTGTCCTCAGAGGCTAGAGGAGTGAGTCAGATTTCCCTGCAGCTACAGGTGCCATCCAACACAGGAGTTGGAAATCGGGTTCTCTGGAAGGATAGAGCGCACTCTTAGCTGCTGGGCCACCTCTGTAGACCAGAAGAGTCGTAAGGATGCCTGCCAGCACAAGATGTAATTGACCTTTTACCATGCCGAGCTTGCTTGTGGGGAAGCTACCTCACCCAGGTCATTTGTGGGTAAGATTTCCCTCTGGCCTAAGCCTGTGGCTTTCTTGTCTTATAACGTGGGGTTCTGACCTGCACATATATCGGCATATGCCCGATTAACCCCCACACCAGCTGTGCCAGCCCGGCTTCCGGTCCCTCGTTGCTCCTTTCTGGCTACATCTCAGATTCTCCTCTTTCTCCTGCTCAGCCCAGGAGTCCTCTGTCCACCCACCTTGTCACTTCTGTACACAGACAACAGGGAAATCCCCTTCCTGTGGGCTTCTCCCTGACTCTCACAGCACTCTGCTCCTAGTATAGCCTGGAACTGAAACCAATCTCAGACCCAAACCAAGTGAAATCACTTCCGGCGCCTGGTCACCCTTCACAACCACAAAGCATGTTTGCCTGAGCAAAGCTCCAAATCCAGCTTTGAAGAAGGCAAAGCTCCTAACTGCTAAGCCATCTCTCCAGCCCTGCTTAAATCGGTGTGTGTGTGTGTGTGTGTGTGTGTGTGTGTATGTGTGTGTGCGCGCGCGTGCTCACGCGCACGCGCGCGCACATAAGTACAGATGCCCATCTAGGTCAGAGGCATCTGACCTGGAGTTGTAGTTATGGGTGGTTATGCTGCCCCCAACATGGATTACAGACACCCACCACCAGGCCTCCCTGATTAATTAAACTCTGACAGTCCTGGAATTCACTACGTAGACCAGGCTGGCCTCAAACTCACAGAAATCCATCCACCTGTTTCTCTGCCTTTCAAGTGATGGGATTAAAGGCGTGCACCACTGTGCCTGTTTTCTTCTGAGACTTTCTGTAGCTATCTCGTTAAATGTGCTGAGATTGTCATAACACATGTTTTCCCTAAACGCTGAAGCCTTTTTATGTTTGAGGCGGGGGTGGGGGGAGGAGGGAAAAGGCATAATAAGTGAGCATGCCTGCCCTTGATGATCTTTGGAAGAATTATGCATTTTGAGAAGGCTCTCCAGATGTACTTTGTTAACCCTGCCCCTGCCCCTCAGCCCATCAGGATCCTTTTCTGCCAGTGGGAGCAATCATGAAATGATTGTACCATAGGCCCTGCAAGTACGTGGTCACAGAGAATTAACTTGGATTAGCTACTGTTTGCTCATTCCTTCTACGGGGTTTACTGAGGGCCCCTGTCCCTGTGCAGAACTCAGGGGAGCTGACTAGAAAGTGAAGTCGATAACCCAGAAGCCTCAAGTGAAACTGTCTTTTGAACACAGTGGATGACTCTGCAGCCGGTTACTGACAAATGTCCGGTTACTTCCGTCTTCCTCGCCTCTTTTCCCAAGGCTTGGACCCCGTCCTATGTGGCTGCAGGTCACTCCCAGAGAGCATGCCTGTCGCAGGGACCCAGGCAAGGCGCGAGCTCCAGTTGCTGAGCACGTAGGATTTATGTCTTGACTCTAAATTCATGGACAGACTGCCCTCTGTCACACAGCATTCTTCAACAACTCCACAGCACAAGGAGACGTTAAGCCAGATTCGAGCAATCTTCTACCTCAGAAATTCCAGTTTTCATCCCTCTATCACTGAGCAGACACGGACCTCTAGGGACCTCCACTTCATCTTCCTGTCTGCAGATGAACTTCTTAAACCACAAAGACAAATGAATCTTGTTCCTATTTCCTAAGCCCTTCGGAGGCGCGCGCGGGGGGGGGGGGAGTGGCGGGGGGGAGGAGGCGGGGCTAGGGGCGTTCCCCTCTGCTCCAATGAGTCACTTTTCTTGCTCATTACAGCTTCTCTGGAGCATCCTCTCTCTACCCTCTTCACGTTCCCCCCCCCCAACTTAAATCCATCCACCCCTGGTCCTCTGTCTAGTAAATACTTGAGTTCTTAGCATCAAAGCTTGTCAGACGGCAGCTGTCTCTAGTGCGTTTGCTGAAGGCATTGTGAGAAGTGACTGTTGTTTAGCTATTGAAGACCACAAAAACCAGCCTGGAGAAACAGCCCAGAAGCTACGAGCACTGGCAGCTCCTCCATGACTAAGTTCCAGCACCCACATGGTTGCTAACAACCATCTACAACTCCAGTTCCGAGGATTAGAAGACCTTCCTTTGGCCTCTGCAGGCAGCAGGCACGAATGTGGTGCGCCAACATACATGCAGGCAAAGCATCTGTACACATAAATAAAAATAAGCATTAAAAAGAAAAACCACGCTGGGCAGTGATGGCACACACCTTTAATCCCAGCACTTGGGAGGCAGAGGCAGGTGGATTTCTGAGTTCGAGGCCAGCCTGGTCTACAAAGTGAGTTACAGGACAGCTAGGGCTACACAGAGAAACCCTATCTCAAAAACAAACAAACAAAAACAAAAAGAAAATAAAAGAAGAGAAAGGAAAGGAAAAGAAAAGAAAAACACAAAAAGCAGTCAGGCGTGGTGGCTAATGTCTATAAGACCAACGTTTTAGGGCAGGAAAGATGTAAAAGGAGTCTGAGGCCCAGCCTAGGCCACAGAGTAAGTTCCAAGACAGCTTGTACAAAGTAAGACTATGCCTCAAATAAATAAATAAATAAATAAATAAATAAATAAATAAATTCAAGCTTGGCATAGTAGTTTACTTGTATAATCCCAACACTTTGGAGGCAGAGCTAGAAAGGGTGTCTTCAAGGCCAGTCTAGGCCAATATAATAAGTTTCAGATCAACCTGGGATAAAATGAGACACTGTCTCAACAATAACAACAAAGAGGCTAAAGTGATAGCTCAGCGGTTAAGAGCACTGACTGCTCTTCCAGAGGTCCTGAGTTCAATTCCCAGCAACCACATGGTGGCTCCCAACCATCTGTAATGGGATCCAATGCCGTCTTCTGGTGTGTCTGAAGAGAGCAACAGTGTACTCATAAATAAAATTAAAAAACAAAAATAAATAAATAACAACCCAAAATAAGAAACAAAACAAAAACCACAAAGACAAAAAACAACTCCAATGTATCCATGTATCTAGGAAGTTGACCACCCTACAAGGTTCTTACCTCACCAGGCAAAGATGTTACAGTATCAAAACCAAAACCAAAAAACCACCTAGCACGGCTCACATGCCACAGGCCAGCCACAGGGCCGTACTAGCATCTCAGAGCAGGAACATGCTGGGTCAGATCCAGTGCCTGGAAGACAATTGCCGCTTACCCGAACTCCACTCAAAAGTCCCCTCCCCCAACAAGCCTCGTCTGCTCCAGTAGCTCTTCTGGCCAGCAATTACCCCTTTCTTCAGTGTTTCACCTCGTTTTCATTTTTATGGGGGCTGGGCGTGGGTTCTCCTGGCTTCACATCAGCAGTCGGCCCCTGAGCTACACCCCTGGCCTCAAGTCTCATCTCCTCAGAGCCTCACAGTCCTTGCCAGGCTGAATGAAACTCTAGACTGTTTATCCTGGACTGCAGGCCTCTTGAGGACAGGGCTGCCTTGGTGAGTTTTGTGCCCTAGGTCAGGCCCAGCTGACTCGCCTGGCCAGCGGCTCTTAGCAGAACTCATTAAGCAGAACCTACCAGACCTAGTCCAGTGACTGGCCACCGCATTGGCAGACCTTGAGTACAGCACAGGGACCTTCCCCCGACCTTCCCCACCTCTGCCACTTTGAGATACCCGGCTTCAGGCATGTTACTTAGTCTCTTGCTACCTCTCAGGTCTCTATTTCTTCACCTGAGAAATGAATGTCCCCTCCCGGGGTCTCATGAGGAAGCTAGTACTCCTAACCACTGAGCCATCTTTCCAGCCCGAGAATTAAGAACACAGAGCATGCGCTGACGGGATGGCTCAGTAGTTAAGAGCAATTGTTGCTCTTGCGGATGACCTAATTTCCGCTCACGGCACCCACATGATAGCTCACAAAGATCCATAACTGTAGTTCCAGGGGCGCAGTGGTGTACATGAGCTAAAACACTCAGACACATAAAATGAAGGAACCTTTAACTATTTTCTTTAAAAAAAAAAAAACACACAGGCATCCCGGCAAGCAGAAGCAGGTGGATATCTGAGTTTGAGGCCAGCCTGGTCTACATAGCAAGTTCCAGGCCACTGAGGGCTATAGAGTGAGACTGTCTCAAAGAAACAAAAAGACCACATCTGACCATGGGAAGGACTGGCTTCTTGGTGGAGTGAGATTCTGTTTTTACTCGTGTGTGTGTGTGTGTGTGTGTGTGTGTACATGTGTGTACGTGTGTGTATGTATGTACATGTGTGTACATGTATGCGTACATGCGTGTGCATGTGTGTATATGTGTGTACATGTGTGTACATGTGTGTATGTGCAGACCTTTATCCACTATACCATATCCCCAGTCCCCATGCTTCTTCCTTCATAGAAATGAAAATCTTCACTAGCCACAACACTCCACTCTTAACCTGCCTCTCCTGCCACACCCTCACTAGGTGCCTTGTCCCTCGGGACCAACACTGACATTAAAAGAAAAGCCATTCAGCCGGGCGTGGTGGCTCACGCCTGTAATCCCAGCACTTGGGAGGCAGAGGCAGGCGGATTTCTGAGTTCGAGGCCAGCCTGGTCTATAGAGTGAGTTCCAGGACAGCCAGGACTACAAAGAGAAACCCTGTCTCAAAAAAAAAAAAAAAAAAAAAAAAAAAAAAGAAAAGCCATTCAACCCTACTGAGTCATTTCACACTTCCTATCTCTGACATCGGCAACCGTACACCTCCACTTACTGTCCCCTCCCCCAACACCACATCTGTCCCAGCCTCTACAGTTTCGACCAAAGATTATTTCCTTAGCAGCAAGTATGGGAGCTCTTGAGCCCGCATGCAGAAATAACAGTAACTAGCAAAGGAACTCATTCTGTCTGGCGCAAACGTGAGCCATCCTCCGACACCTTCTAAGAATGAGATGCGGAAGCACTTATAAAGCTTCAGAGTCAGATCGAGAGAGCCCTGTGGGGACATCTAAGGAAGTACTGGGAACCTTGTAAGCCATGGTGCTAGGGGTGGAACTCGGTGGGAGAGCATGGGCTTGGTTAGCATGGGCAAAGCACTGAACCCAATTCCCAGCACCACAAAACCAAACCAAACCATGAAGAGTTCTTAGGAGAAATGGGCATAAAAATGGCTCGATTGCTTCCTGAAGTGCAGGTTAGACATCTGTGTCCAGCCAAGAACTCACCCTTGAAGACCCTTGACAGCCCCCCAATAGAAAAGCAGTGCTGTGTGTGTGTGTGTGTGTGTGTGTGTGTGTGTGTGTTTTAAAGAAGGGAGTTATGCTCCCAAGCAATTCCTCCATCTATTGCTTATAAGTGGGTTTATGGTTTGCTTTGATTTGGGAGTTTGGGGTTTGGTTTGGTTTGGTATTTCAAAACATGATTTCTCTGTGTAGCCCTGGCTGTCCTGAAACTCACTCTGTAGACCAGGCTGCCCTTGAACCTGAAGATACACCTGCTCCTGCCTCCCGAGCACTGGAATTAAAGGCATGTGCCACCACCACCTGCTAGCTATATTTATGAATGGTTTTATTTTTATTTTTTAATTTTTTTGAGACCGGGTCTAACATAACCCAGGCAGGTCTCAAGCTCTCAATGTAGCCAAGGATGACCTTGAACGTCTGATCCCTTTGCCTCCACGTCCCCAGGGCTTGGATGACAAGCTTTTGCCACCACACCCAGTTTATAGGATGCTGGGGATTGAACCTCGGGTTTTGCGCAGGCTAGGAAAGTACACCAGCACTCCACCAACTGAGCTGCACCCCTGCCCCGTGGCTTTAGCTGCTTTCTTGCATTGCTCTGGTGCATTAGCAGTATTTCTGGGCGGCTGAAAGCAGAGAGGACTCGACAGCAGAGCAGCCGGAGCAGTTCACATGCTGAGTCTACCCACCAGTACCTGACAGCCAGGGAGAGCTTCAGCAGAAAGGAAAGTCCTGGCCACAAGGGAAGGTGAAGCCTGCCACAAGAGCCTTGCATGCCACCAAGACGTCTTCCAACTCCCACATCAGGGACTGCTGGACCACAGTTATTTTGGGTCCTTAGATCTGTTACTTGTCATGATGCAGGAGGCAGCAAACCCCAGCACCTCCTGCTCCAGCTTACCTTTCCTGGTCAGAGGTGAGCCCAAGGCTCTGAGAAATTCTCGGTTCTGTTGCTAGTAACAGCGGGGTGATTTTAGGGAACTTTGTTTTTTGGGGTTTTTGTTTGTTTGTTTGTTTTGGTTTTGGTTTTTGGTTTTTTGGTTTTTTCGAGACAGGGTTTCTCTGTGTAGTCCTGGCTGTCCTGGAACTCACTCTGTAGACCAAGCTGGCCTCAAACTCAGAAATCTGCCTGCCTCTGCCTCCCAAGTTGCTGGGATTACAGGCATGCACCACCACGCCCGGCTGACTTTAGGGAACTCTGAAGGGAAAAATGGATGGTTCTGCACACCAAGCCCTGTACTCACTAGCTAAAGAGAACTCTCCCTGAGCTGGATGGCAGGGGGTGCGGTGGGCTGCAGGTTAGATCCATGGATTCAGAACTTCTTATCACACTAAAACCAAAAATGCCATTGCTGCCGCATTTTCTGAGATGGGAGTTCCATTTCCAAGCCTTGTTTCTGCATTTACTGATTGTGACTGGCTTTGAAGACAATATTAGCAGCATCGTTAAAAGGACATTCAGGTGCTCTGGTCCATTAGAGGTGGTGTGAGCCTGAGAAAGACTTCTCAGTACTGAGGCAGATAAGTCTGACATGGAAGTTCCTGGGCTTCCCCAGGTCCCAAGCAGGTGTGGATGAACAGACACCTGCACGGCAGCCCCGCATCCAGAGCATCATGGGTAAGAATAGCAGAACCACCATGTCTGGGGCTCTACAGGAGATGAACCCCCAGTGGCTTGTCTGTCTCCCACATATGTTCTGAAGTCTCAAGATATGGAAAGAAGTGCAAATACCCAGATTGTTTTCCTGGGAAAAAATCTGCTCCAAGGCTTCCCCACAAGATTCATCTTCCACACTCTCGAATGCTCTCCACAAGGCCCCTCATGTCCCTAAGACAAACAGAGGCTCCTGAAAATGTCTCTCATACTTACCCACACTTGTCCTTTTGTTTCCCTCAAATTCAACAGCCCTGTGGCCCTAACATAGTGCCTAGGGCCTCCTCCACCAAACAGACAGCAAACTCAGTCCTGGGAGAATGGCCACCTCAATTGCCCCTGTCCTCTAGCTAACTGGAGGGAGCTGGGAGCTGGGCCAGAGCTTCCAGGTCTCCATGGCCACAAGTTCAAAGTGGCAGGAGAAAGAACCTCACAATATTTCTACTTTGGGCCCTCTGGGATTATGTACTAGCCAGCCACAAAAGCAGAATCTGCTCCAAAAGACCTGAATTAGATTGAAAACTCTAGCACGGGGTCTTAATTAGAACCCTAGTTCCAAGGGGGTATATTACCTCTCCGGCAGTGCACATGAATGGACCCAGCACTTGAGCATGTTGGGGGGGGGCGTGGTTAGAGTATAGCTTTCACCAGCTCCCAAAGAGGCGCTGGGTCTAACTCTCAGACTTGGTCTTCTCCACCTCTCACCAGCCCTGAGCTACCCTAACTGCCCACTGCCTCTGCTTTTCAAGACTTCACCCAGCTGTTTCCTTGTCTCCTGCTCGGTCCAGCAGGAAAGCATGGACCGGCGATTTCCATCCCTGCTGAATGAACCTCTGGTGGCCCAAGTCAACTGCACAAAGGTACCACCCTCCGTTCAAACGGAGGTCCCGCTTCACACTGGATCCAGCAGGGGCCAAACTTCATAATGAGATGACATCTATAAGGAGACTCCTAGTATCACACGCTTCCTTCAAACAGCGTCTGTAAAGAACATCCGGACTGAGAGGCCCAGAGCGACTCCAGAACCCCGTCTCCCGGGCTAGGTGGCTCAGGGTGTTGCAAGGTGTATTTCCCGGGTTTGAGGCCACCTGAGGAACAGGTGGCGATCATGGCACATGGTCTTCTATCCAACATCACCTCTAGGATGTCTCGTCACTCTACTCCCAATTATCCCCCAGCCTCTATTCTTACAATAAGTAAATAAACAAACAAATGAAGGAAATCTAAAATCTCTCTTCCTTAAAACACCCTCTCCAGGAATTTAATAGCAGTATAAATTGCTTGAAGCTAAAACTTTTTATTAAGGGGAGAAAAGGGACAAGCCCACGCTGGGGTGCAAAGCCACCAACCTTTCAAGGAGAAAACCAAGAGTGCGGAAGGAATAAAGGCAAGCCCCGGCCCCCTGGAGCTCGGCGCTCCAGGCACTTAGAGTCCGAGGGGCGGGGGTGGGGGTGGGGGGAGCAGGGGCGGGGACAGCGCATTCTGAACTTTCTCCAGCCGGGTCGCGGAGAGACGCAGCTCCCAGGGGACCGGGTGGGACCAGAAAAGGCTGAGCCGACCGGTGACCACGGCGGGAGCAGGAAACGATTCTCCCCTCCCCCTAAAAGGAGTTCAGCTCCTAGCCCAGCCCCCCAGTCTCACCATCGCCATTCAGGCTGCGCCCCCAAGCCGGGGCGAAGCCGGGAGGGTGTCCACACAAAGCGGGGGACCGGGAAGCAGAGACCCCGGACGAGCAGGCTCCCCAAGGCCTCGAGTCCCTATCTCGCGGCGCCGGCTGGCCGGCGACCACCCCTCGGATCGCGGCCCCGGGCTCCGCACGCCCCCTGCGCCCAGGACCCGGGACGAGGCGGGCATCCGCGGAGGGAGGGCGGCCGGGGACCTGCCGCGGGTTCCCGGGCAGCCGTGACCACCGCGCGAGGACTCAAACTCGCGACGGCCCGGCCCTCGCGGCCGCGCCTCGGCGATGCTCCCGGGGAAGGTGGGGCCACCGGGCCGGGGTGGAGCGCGGCGCCCGCGAGCTCGCGCTGGGGACGGCGAGAGCGAATCGGGGTCTTACCGAGCACCGCACGCGCGTCCGCTCCCGCGGGGCCGCTGGGGCCGGGCGGCGGGGGAGGGGCGCGGTCCCGCGGCGGCGGCGGTGGCGGCGGCGGCGGCGGCGGCGGCGGGCCCGGCTCGGTGGCGCGGCGGCGCGGCTGGGCGCCGGGAGGCGGAGAAAGCGAGGCGAGGCCGGCTTCCTAGCGGCGGGCGGCGAGAAATGCAGCTGTCCCTGCGAAGCTGCCGGCGGGGCCACAAGTGGGGCCGCGCGGGGAGGAGCGGGGCTGCGCGCGCGGCAGGGCGCAGGCTGCGACACCCCCAGACCCTCTCCCCAGGACGGGAGGCAGGAATAGCGATCGCGAGGCCAATGCGGTTGCGAGGGAAAAGGGGCAAGGGGCGAGGGATAAGGGGCAAAGGGCATCTGAGGACATTGGGACAGGCTCCTCTATGCATTCCCGCACGGACCGCTCTTCTCGAGGACCGGTGATCTTCCCTTTATGGCCGGGTGCGGTGCGTTTGGGCTCTGCTGACTTGGGGAGCATCTTAAGGGGTTGTTAAAGCAAGGAGACCTGAGACATGGGAGATTTGGGAAAGAGGGGGACCTAAACGCAAGTCTGGCCCGAGAGTTTGCAGACATAAACCAAGAGCCCCAAGTGAGGGCTGCAGAATGTACACAAACCTCTGGGCCGTGGGACACCAGGAGTGTGGGGGAAGTGGCAGCTCTGTGAAGTTGGGGTTCAGGGAATAAAATCTAATATTGAAGGCGGAGGATTGTGGAGTTGATGGGGGAAATCAAAGTCACAGCCAGTTCCCCCTCTAGTTACCACCCACTGACATCTTATCTCCACCCAACACTCGCCATTACTTCAAGGCTTCAGAGCCTCGATAAGGGATTCCACAAACGGTTTAATAAACGGTCGATCAACTTTGGCTAATTTTCCAAGTGGTTTGGTTTTGTGCACTAATTTGGAGATGAGAAGAGGGAACAGAGGGGATGATTACCAAGACCTCCTTTGAAGTGGAGCTGCCTGGAGGGAATCTAAAGAGGGAGGAGGTCAAATCAGTATGAAGAATCTAAACCCTCCCATTGGAAGAGCCTGCCCAGTGTGGAGGACTCTGTGTGTGTGTGTGTGTGTGTGTGTGTGTGTGTGTGTGTAGCCCTACAAAGAGCCCCCTCCTCTCCTGAAGGCTTGCAATCAGCGAACTTTGCTGAGAAGGCTAGGCATGCTCACCCAAGAGACATCTGAGGGTAAAAACCACAAACCAAGGCCTCAGAGTTTCCATCATTTGCATGTCAAGGGTAATTTCTTCAGCAAGGTAGAATCTGAGGATACCCTGAGAGAAACCCCACCTCTGAGAATCTCTTGTTCCCCTCGGGCCCCTCTGCCCATGCCCCTTCACCCGATTTTCGGGAACCCTCAAACTATCAGGAGTTGGTTCCTAGAGCCCATGTTAAAGATTCTGAATCTGGAGTGCTCCGATGTGGCTGCTGACTCTGAGTGTCACCAAGCGCTCAGGATTTATCCTCTTGGCCAGTAAAGCCTAGGTGATGGTATCGAGTTTGTCACCTTATACTATAGTATTAACTTCACTTGTCACTTTTCTGTTTGTTGGCAGAATCTTTCTCTAATCTGTCCCAGCCTCTTTGACATTTCAGGGTTTGGGGTTGGGGCGAGGGATGCCAATCTGGAGATTTCCCTGTTTTGCACGCCGCTGGGTCGCTTATAAAATGTATTTTCGTTAGTCGTTAGCAAAGCCAGCTAGTCTCTCTGATGGGCACCCTGTTTGGGGGCTTCGCTAAGGTCCTTCTCCTTTGGAGTCGATCCCAGAAGCTTCTTCTCAGTCCCGCCCCAGCCCCGCCCCAGCCCCGCCCCCGCCCCTTCTGCTTCTCATACCCAGAGCAACTTCACTCACCCCTACTGCTTCTCCTGAACACCCAGAGGCTCCAGCCAGGTCTCTCCTGCAACCCAGTCCCTCCTATCTGCTGCCTGCCCCAGGTCTCCAGCAGCAGGTCCCTTGGAGACCTCATGGAGGCTAAGGACAAACTCTAACCATCCCTCCCTCATCTGAACGCCACCTCTGGCAGGGAGGTTAACCAGCTCAGTCCCTGCTCTCCCCCTGCCTGGGTGTTCTATCGCTTTCCAGCTGTGGCCATCCTTCCTTCCCTTTCCTCTACTTCTCCCCACAGCTGCTGCCTGGCTCCACCCCGTGCTCTCTGCTCTCTAGCCAAACTTCCCGCCTGCTTCGGAGGACTCCAATCATTCTTTCTTTGCACCCGCCCCCTTTCTGCCTCAAGCCTACCAGCCCTTCAAGATGCCCCCTTTTAAACACATCCTGTCCCGATCCTGCCCTGCCCACAAGTCATCGCCCCAGTAACATCGTCTTCTCATTCGGAATAAACTTCCTCTAAAATGGAGACACATATCTCTTACTTGCTCCAGAACTCGGTCTAGCTCTTCTCTCCTGCGGTCTGGCCTTCTTTCCCAGTCATCCCAGGAGCTATACTCAGTGGGAGGCCCTGGCAGGCACCTGGTTGTCTAAACCCATGAACCTCCTGCTCACCCCACTTCTTGGCTCTGATGCGGCCCCAGATGCTATTAAGGCTTCTTTGAAATTACTCCCACCCCACAGACTGCCCCTTCCACAGGGCTCCCCCGACTCCCCCACGCTTCCTCAGCAGCCTTCTCCAGCAGCCGGCTCCTTCTTGCTCTTCCAACAAACTACTTCCTAGGATGGTTCACAGAGGTCAGTAGTTTCCAGTGGGCACCTACCCTCAGGTCTTCAACCTGCTACATGACTTTGCGCTAGGCCCTTAACTCTCTGTGCCTGTTTCCTTACTTGTGCCCATTAAGGTCTAGTTCTAGTTCATTTAATGTATTTGGGTGTTTTGCCTGCATAATCGTGTGTGTCTAAAGAGGGCATCAGATCCCCTGGAGCTGGAGTGACAGAGGGTTGTGAGCCACTAATGTGGATGCTGAGAATCAAACCCAAGTCCTCTGGCAGAGCATCGGGTGCTGTTAACTACTGAGCCATCCTCTCCAGCCCCACTCATTTACTTCAAAGGACCATGGTGAGAATGTAATCAGTCCACACATTCTGAAATATACAGAACGGCACTTGGCTGGCTGTTGTTCCGAAGCATAGAATTGGTGATGCTCCCTGCTGAGTATGATTGGTGACACACCCCCCCCAATCCTCGGAGGGTGTCTTAGGGTTTTACTGCTGTGAACAGACACCCAAGGCAACCGTTATAAAGGCAACATATAGCTGGGGCTGGCTCACAGGTTCAGAGGTTCAGTCCATTATCATCAAGGTGGGAGCATGGCAGCATCCAGGCAGACATGGTGCAGGAGGAGCTGAGAGTTCTACATCTTGTTCCAAAGGCAAACAGGAGAGGACAGGCAGCTAGGCAGAGGGTCTGAGGGTCTTAAGGCCTACACCCACAGGAAGACACTCCCTCCAACAAGGCCACACCTCCAATAGTGTCAACCCCTTAGCCAAGCATATTCAAACCGTCATGGAGGTAAAATTTAAACTCTGCTCCAGTTTGGATCTGGAGTGCTGCCCAAAGGCCTCTGTGAGAAGCCCTACCGTTAGCATATTCAGGAGGTGATGGAACTCAAGAAGTGGGATCCAGTGAATATCCCTTCCTCCTCTCTTTCCCTCTCCATCCAGGAGATGAGAAGTTGTGCTGGACCCCCACTCCCACCGCGATATGTCGCCTCATTAGAGCCTGCACAGCAACGGTCATGTTGGTGATGGACTGGGCTAGTGAGGGCTCCCTGGAGCAAGACTTCTCAAACTCTTGACTCCTTTTTGTTCGAGATTTTTTTTTAACATGACCCTAGGTATATTGTTGTATAAAATAGTTATACAAATCAAATGTTTATTGTTAATAAATAATAAAAAATATTTAAGTGATTTTTGGTATGCCTATAACTTTTACCATTTCTTAAAGGTGAAATAAAGATTGCACACTAATGGGATGCACGTGCTTGCTTGTTTTCACATGAACAATCAACTCTTGGCTGAATCTTTGCTGCTGCAGGCTGAAAGACGTCCTCAGGATTTGCTTTCAGAGTTGATATATTGAGTTTATAAGCATCAATGCTGAGAACAGATTTAAATAAATACAGAGTACAGGTTGACAGGGTATGTTTACAGCCATTTCAAAACTTTATGGAGTCAGGCAGTGGTGGTGCACGCCTTTAATCCCGGCACTTGGGAGGCAGAGGCAGGCAGATTTCTGAGTTCGAAGCCAGCCAGCCAGGTCTACAGAGTGAGTTCCAGGACAGTCAGGGCCGCACAGAGAAACCCTGTCTCAAAAAACCAAAAAATTAAAATTAAAATTAAAAACTTCTGGAATCTGTTCTAATCCCAAGCAAAAATTCACTTAAGTTTTCTTGAGACAAGGTCTTAACTACATAACACTAGCTGTTCTGAAATTCATTGTGTAGACCAGACTTACCTCAGATTCACAGGGATCCACCCACTTCTGCCTGCTGAGTGCTGGGATTAAAGGCCAGACTGGTGCCACTCTGCCTAGGGTCATTTAATACTTTCTATGAAAGTCAAGTCAGCAACTCAAACAGCAATTTTAAAAGTCTAAAACTCTAACAAATCACAATAATTTGATTCATGCAGGAGAGTGACAAATTAAAACTCTTTGTTTTCTATAATTAAAGTACTTTGTTTCTATAAAAAAGAAGAACAAACAGGAAACTGGGCATATATTAAAAAACTCTAATAGTCTTGAATTCCAGCCAATGTGTTTCTGGACGTATTAGCTGGTTTTGGTTTTTGTTGTTTGTTTTCTGCAGTGGAATTGGTGGTGTGAAATGTGTGTGTTGTATGTTCAGAACAAAGTCTCTGGTGAAACATGGATACAACATGCATGAATGCTGCCAGAAAAAAACTCAGGTTCATTGAGTGTTTGATTTCAAAGCAATTTTGGGTCACTGTGCATTCAGAAACCTTTTACCATTTCCAAAAATTTTGCAACCTTCATATTCAGTTACACAACCCAATCTAGGGCTGTGACCTGCAGTAAGAAGGCAAGCTCCAGACGCACGGGGCTGATAGAGCATAGAGTACGTGTTATTATATATTATATAACATATCATAAAAGGGGATTCACAGCCAGGGGTGCTGGCTCACACCTTTAAACCCAGCACTGGAAGGCAGAAGCAGGTGGATCCCTGGTCTATCTAGGACAGCCAGGGCTACATGGAGAAACACTGACTTGAAAATGCAAAAAAATAAAAGTAAGATAAATAAAAAAAATAAAGGGGATTTATTAGGTGGATTTACATGATAGGAATTGGGTAATCCAAAAATGGCGGTCTGCACACCAGAGAAGCTGAGAAGCCAGTAATTGCTCAGACCCAGAAGTGGGATGCCACAGTAGTCCTGAGGACGTAAACCAAAAACCTCTGGGGAGAGTTAACCTGAATCCATGTAGAAAGGCCTGTGATGGCCGTGTCTGAGGTCAGCAGCAGGGACACTTGCTCAGAGAGAAGGACAGGCTAGCATGCATTCTTTTCCCTTTGACCTGGGCGGCATCAAGGGTGGGTCTTTCCCTTCAGTCACCACTGCCTATGTGTGTCTTCTCAGGGAGCATCCTAAGAGATACACAGAGGTGTAGATATCTCACAGTCGAAGACCACCATCATTGACTGGAACCTGATAGACTACTGAGCATCCAAGTTAACCTTCCTTCTGTGGGGTCTTCCCAGCATGCCTTTCTACTCTTCCCTTCCCTCTCCTACTCCGACCCATCGACCTGTGCTAGAGCCAACTATGGATGCCTGCTGCTCCCATACTGCAACCGGGGAGGTGACGGGAGTCTCTCTCTAGACTCTGTCCATGCTAAGCTCAGGCCACTGGGGCGTATATCATTATGCATGATATCATTATGCATGGGGCTGATGGACAGCTGTTGCCCAACATCTGGACTCCAGGGAAGACAAGGTGCTTCACCTTCAGGAGTTCTTGCCAAGGCACTAATCACGCACAAGAACAAGCAGTCATGGCTTTGAAAGTGACTGTATCATCCCCCCCCCACCATGAGACCCTCCCCTTCCTCCTAGCACCACCAAAGCCGGAGGGTGCGGATGGGGGTGAGGAGGGTGTGTATGACCACTTGGTCACCTGGGTAATCCCATCTCTTTCTACCGTTTGGCTGATTTAGCGGAGGAACTAAAGGAGACATGTAAATCACTGGTGCCATCACTTGAGGATTTGGATCGGAGAAGCGGTATCTAAAAACAAGGTGGGGGACATGGTCCCTTTTAGGGGATGATAACTAAGTGGATAATGGGGGGTGCTATTCTAATTCCAGAGAAATACCCCAAGAGTTTCACCGTCTCCTCCTGTAAGTGCCATTCCTCCCTGGTCGTCCCTGCACCCAGCGAGGCAGCCTAGAGATGGGAAGGCCCAGTGGCAGTGCAGGCGGTGCAGTCAGTTTCCGCAGAGTTCCGGGAAGAGGGGGACGTTGCTACCCCTCCCCGGCCACTGGCCTGCCAAGCCTGTTAGACATGGAAACTATTCCCTACGGGCCAACGTTTTTTTTTTTTTTTTTTTTTTTTTGGTTTGGTTTTTCAAGACAGGGTTTCTCTGTATAGCCCTGGCTGTCCTGGAACTCACTCTGAAGACCAGGCTGGCCTTGAACTCAGAAATCCGCTTGCCTCTGCCTCCCAAGTACTGGGATTACAGGCGTGCGCCACCATGCCGGGGTGCCAACTTTTAAAAGAGATTTATTTTTCTATTTTTAATTATGTTCCTGGATGAGCATGTGCATGGGTGCTGATGCCTCTGGAGGTCGCAGGCCCTGGTCTCCCTGGAGCTGGAGTTACAGGCAGCTGTGAGCTCACTGGCCCTCAGGAAGAGCCCCTGGCTCTTGACCAGTGAGTCATCTCTCAGCCTCAGGACCAAGCCCTCTGTGGGTCTCTCTGTCTATGTCTCTATTGTTTCTTGATTTTACTTACTCACTTGTTTGTTTGTTTGTTTGTTTGTTTGTTTGTTTTGGAGACAGGATTTTCTCTGTGTAGCCCTGGTTGTCCTGGAACTCAACTATAAACCAGGCTGGGCTGGAATTCAGATGTCCGCCAACTGAGTATTAATGCTACCATGTCTAACTTGACTTTTTGTTGTTGTTGTTGTTTTTGGTTTTTGGTTTTTTGAGACAGGGTTTCTCTGTGTAGCTCTGGCTGTCCTGGAACTCACTTTGTAGACCAGGCTGACCTCGAACTCAGAGATCCACCTGCCTCTGCCTCCCAAATGCTGGGATTAAAGGCGTGCGCCACGACCACTTGGCCTTTTTTTTTTTTTTTTTTTTTTTTTTTTTGAGGATCTCACTATATAGCTTTGATTAGTCTCTAACTCACAGAGTTTGGTTGCCTTCTGAATGCTGGTATTAAAGGCATGTGACACTATGCCTGGCTCAGGAATAACTTCTTGGTTCACGGGACATAACTAGTTCTGGAAGTTGTTTTTGTTTGTTGTTTTGTTTTGCTTTCCTAAAATTTAGTTAGTTAGTTAGCTGTTCATTTTCATTTTGTGTCTCTGTGTGAGTATATGCCACATGGGAACGGGGTTGCTTAGAGAGCAGACAAGGCTGTCAGTTTTCTTGGAGCTGAAGTTACAGATGGATGTGAGCCACCCAAAGTCATCCAGCCAAGCTGCTAGGAACTAAACTCAAGTTCTATGGAAGAGACCTGCTCTTCACCATTAAACCATCTCTCCAGCCCCCAGACACGCCTAGTGTGCCCTGACAACAAAACCTTTGTGCTTTTGTATTGAGTGGCGACAGATCTGTCCGCCCTGGGTTCCACCTTCCTGCACACAAGCTGTCCAGCTCGTTCTTGGTAAAGCCTGGGGGTGATTGAGCATACACGAGGAATCCCGTGTAACCATTAAAGTTGTTTTTGGAGTGTGTTTAATGTCTTGAACATTCTGAGCTAATGTTTTGCGAAAGATGCTTCAGAAGATTTACTGCAAGATGATCCCATCTGGGTTCTTCTAGTTAGTTATAAACATAAAAGACACGACCAGCAAGTCACAACAACAATCCTCCTGCCTCCGTTTCCCAGGTACCGGGGTCGTAGGTGCACGTCACTAGGCAGGGCTTTAACAGACTTTTAATTTTTTTTAATGGTTTATTTTTATGCACATTGGTTATTCTGTCCGCATGTATGTCTTTGTGAGGTTATCGGATCCCCCTGGAACTAGAGTTACAGACAGTTGTGAGCTGCCATGTCCTCTGAAAGAAGAGACAATGCTCTTAACCATTGAGCTATCTTTCCAGCCCCAACCTTGAACTTCTGATCATTCTGCTTCAGCGTCCTCAGTGTAGGATTATATGTCTGCACCGGTCGCGTCAGAACTCAGTGCTTCCTCCCCGCTTGGCAAGTACTGTACCAAATGAGCCACATGCTCAGTCCCTGACCATAGAATGCTTTTAACTGGGTCCATAACCACCTGTGTGCTTCTCTCATATGCCCCCACTGAGACGCCAAAGATGAAACATACGTCCTACTTCCTCCCTGGAGGTGCAGCTAAGTCCTCGGGGAAGGCAGATACGAAGGAACTGGGAACTAATACCACAACGTGCATGTCCCTTGATGACATGTGACATGCATATCTGTGGGGGGCACGGGAAGGAAGTGGTTAGCTGGGGGGGGGGAGACAGAAATGACGGAACGGACATGAGCGTGTCTCCGACCTGTGCGTGACACGAGTAGGGGAAGCGAGGCGAGAGGTGAGGGAGCATCTGAGCACCAGTGCGCGCGCTCTGGTTTGATGTGGGCAGGTGACATGTGTGGGGGGAGGGGGGATAGCAGCAAAGTGGTCTGCAAGGCAGATGGTCGGTGAATATCGAAGCACACTGAGAAGCCTTAGGAGGATGTGACAGTGGGGAATGCTCTTGAATGTGGAACAAAGGGCCAGTTCTATAGCCGGTGTGGATGGGGCACCCAGGGCTTCTAAAGAGGAATTTAAAATTGACAGGAATGTTCACTCTGACTTTCCTGAAGACATCACGAGCTAAGACAATGAGGCCCCATACTAGGCAGCTACACCAACTTGGAGGCAAGAATTTGCTACAAATAATTCACAGATTCAAGAGAAGAACTTGCTGGTCCTGTGGGTGGCGAGCCTCTGCCTGCTTTGAACCTCCTGAACTCCCTCCAGTCACCCAGACCATAATGAAGATGAAATGATGGTCAGGCCAAGACACGGGTGAAGCTCTGCTGGACCACTGCCTCGATGAGGGGCCCGGCCTCCTTTTCTATCATTCATTCATTCATTCATTCATTCATCAAATATTTTTAAATGATTTATTTATTTTTATTTCATTTGCATTGGCATTTTGCCTTCCTGTATGTCTGTATAAAGGCATCAGACCCCTAGAACTGGATTTACAGACCATTGTGAGCTTCCATGTGGGTTCTGGGAATTGAACCCAGGTCCTTTGGAAGAACAGCCGGCACTCTTAACTACTGAGCCATCTCTCCTGCCCTGGCTCTGTATTTTTTTTTTTTTTTTTTTTTTTTTTTGGTTTTTCGAGACAGGGTTTCTCTGTGTAGCCCTGGCTGTCCTGGAACTCACTCTGTAGACCAGGCTGGCCTCGAACTCAGAAATCCGCCTGCCTCTGCCTCCCAAGTGCTGGGATTACAGGCGTGCGCCACCACCGCCCGGCTTTTTCCTGGCTCTGTTTTTATAATCTATAAATGGCAAAGAGGACAGATAGTTCCATCTCAATAGCTTGGAAATAGGAATAGTGGAGAATAACCTCTCATTCTCCTTTTTAAAAAGCTGTTAAGATTCCACTGGTCTACCTACTGTGTGCGCGCGTGTGTGTTGGTGTGAGTGTGTGTTGGTGTGAGTGTGTGTTGGTGTGAGCGAGCACCTGCATGGATGTGGTCATAGTGTGTGTGCGTGTGTGTGTGTATGTGTGCATGTGGAAGCGAGAGGTAAACTTTAAGCCATCTTGAGGGTCCTAACGTTTACAGTGTGTCTGGCTCTGTTTTAAGCACTTTGGCATATGTTAATTAATTTTCAGGGGAAAAAGAAAAGCTTGTCAGACATTACAGATGAGGGAACTGAGATACAGGGAAATCAAATAAGTCATCTGAAGTCCCAGACTCATCCGGACTCCAGAGCCCAGCGCCTCGCTGCGCTTCTGCTGATAACACTCATGGCAAGCGCACATGGTGACTCACCGCTCGGTGACCCCGCCACAGCTACCACCGTCATCCCCGCTTCACAGACAAGGAAGCTGGGCACAGAGAGGTCAGATCGGTTGCTGCTTTCTGGCACAGCCGTGGGTAGGCAGGCTGTGCAGCTTAGCGCTCGCGAGTCTCGCGGTCAACAACGGCGCCTGCTCTGCCTTGTGCCATTCTTGTTTTGTTCTGAAAAAGAATATTCAAGGTGATCCTTGGCTACTTAGAGAAATTGAAGCCAGCCTGAAGTCCATGAGAACATGGGGACGGAGGGAGGGAGGGAGGGAGGGAGGGAGGGAGGGAGGGAGGGAAGAAGGAAGAATGGAGGGAGAAACACAGAGAGAGACAGAGACAGAGACACAGGGGGAGAAAGAGAGACAGAGAGAGGAGAGAAAATAGGTGGGTTGGGCGGATGAACATTCTTGACTGAGACTTGGAATGGATACCACAGAGACCATGACACCCTGGAGGAAAGCTCCTTCCTTCCCATTCTTGCTTCCTGGTGCTCTCACTGGTCCTTGAGCACTAGTAGAAATGGGGGGGGGGATGCCTTATCCTTTTTAGTTTGTTTTATTTTTCGAGACAGGAATTCTCTGTGAAGCACTAGCTGTCCCGAAAC
This sequence comes from Apodemus agrarius, assembly GCA_964023405.1. Taxonomy (NCBI): domain Eukaryota; kingdom Metazoa; phylum Chordata; class Mammalia; order Rodentia; family Muridae; genus Apodemus; species Apodemus agrarius. The sequence goes on along the minus strand of OZ030015.1, from coordinate 74,281,556 downwards.
TGGCTTTGTAGATCCAGGCCAGCCTCAAACTCAGAGATCCACCTGCCTCTGTCTCCTGAGTGCTGGGACTAAAGGTGTGCGCCATCACCACTCAGCAAAGGTCTTCTTCTTTTGTGTAAGAGCCTCACTTAGGTTGTCCGACACAGTTCCAAAGCAGTGAGTGGCAGAGGGAGCGCTCCTTCAGCAGGTAGTTCTTCCTAAGACGAACCAGTCAGGTATAATGGCCCATAGTCATAGTCATAGGCCAGTCAGATCAGCTAGGGCTGGAGAGCAAGGCTGTGGAGATGGAGGAGGGAGAGGGGAGAAAGGAGAGAGAGAAAGAAAGAGGGGAGGAAGGAGGGAAGGAGGGAGGGAGAGAGGGAGGGAGGGAGGGAGGGAGGGAGGGAGGGAGGGAGAGAGAGAGAGAGAGAGAGAGAGAGAGAGAGAGCGAGAGCCTCCTCTTCCTGACTTAGGACCCTAAGGCGATGGCAGGGCTGGGGTCCTGGGAACCAGCCCCTCAGTAGCCTCCACACTTAGCTTACAGGCTTGCTCCCGGCACAGTTCAAGTCTGTTGGCTAGAAAAGTGTCGCGTTCCCGCAGCTGGTCCTCTGGGGAAGGTCTGGGGTCAGCCTGGAGGAGCTGAGACTGGGAGGAGGAGGAGGAGGGAGAGCACTGATTCATTCGCACGTGCATCCTGGATTAGTGTTTTCATCTAATTGCTTCCTGCTCCCAAGTGTTGGGATTACAGGCATGTGTACCGCGGTCAGTCTCTTCCTTACTTCCTGGTGCAGAGATGCCTGGCCCACTGTGGTAAAGACTGAATTAAGCCAATTCGTGTGCATTCAGAGGGAAGCCCAGGCGAAGAATAGGAGTTTCCAATTGTCCTAACAGACACCCCCTATCACTGTATATTAGTTGTGGGGAGAGAGGGGAGGAAGGAGGGAGAAAGAAGAAACTAGGTAGGCATTCTATCAGAATTAATATCTCTGTGGGTCAGAGGGACATTTTGTGCTTTCAGATGTGACACCCTGGGGACATTGCCCTTGCAGAATGTCATGAGACAATGCCAAACAGACACAAATGGAAAACTTTCAAGTAAAAATAAAACAAGGCAGAGCTCTCTCTCTCTCTCTCTCTCTCTCTCTCTCTCTCTGTGTGTGTGTGTGTGTGTGTGTGTGTGTGTGTGTGTGTTTATTTTTTTCTGTGTATTGTGTTGGGTCTGCATGTATATCCATGTACCATGTGCATGCCTGTTGCCTGCTGACATCAGAAGAAGGCATTGGATTTCCTGGAACTGAAGTTACAGGTGGCCATGAGCTGCATGTGGGCGCTGGGAATTGGACCCAGGTCCTCTAGAAAATCAAGCAGTGTTCTTAACCACCGAGCCATCATTCCAACCTCACAGGAGTCTGGAGTCTGTATCTTTTTAAAAATTTCAGCTGGAGGAAAAAAGGTACATTAGTTATTTTTATCTTTGCTGTGATCAAATACCTGCCAAAAGCAACCTCAGGGAAGGGTTTTCTTGTGGCTCACAGTTTGGAGGATCACAGTCCATCATGGCTGCTTGTCTATGGACCAACAAGAAGGGAAGAAAGCAGCGACAGGACTCATCTGGCTCCCCCTCTTTATTCCGTTGAGGTCTCCAGCTCAGAGGATGATGCCATTCCTATTCAGAGTCATCCTCTGAAACTTCCTGATAGAACCCAGCTGTGTGCCTCGTCAACACTGTGTCCGGTCAAGTTGACCATGAAATTAACCATCACACACACACACACACACACACACACACACACAAATGGAATACGAGTGGCTGATTAAATGAAAGTATCACATAAATATGTGACGTTAATGCCTAGGCTGTGGTACAAAAGTGTTTGGAGACATATAGAGAGGTCTTTACAGGTCATTGCTATGATGTATGAAACCTGGAAAGTCCAGGAAAATAGCAACAACAAACTAACAAAAATTAGAAGTGCCCTCTGTGGTGTTTCAGGCCTTTAATCCCAGAGCCCAGAAGGCAGGAGGAACAGGGCGGATATCTATGAGCCAAAGTCAAAGAAGTTTACATAGCAAGTTCTAAGCCAGACCAGGCCAGGTCTACATAAAAAGTAGCAAAAAAAAAAAAATAAATAAAATAAAATAAAATAAAATAAAATAAAATAAAATAAAATAAAAAAAAAGTAAAAGGTCCGGGGCGATTTAGCATAAGGAAGAATATGAATTCTGAAATGCTGGGTAAAAGGCATACAGGTGTTTACTGTAAATTTGAAAACACGTCACCCCTGTTTTACTTTTTTGTTTTGTTTGGTTTTTTTGCTTTGAGTTTTCCCTGCATAGACTCTGCATCATTTTTGTCTCTGGGGTCTGGGGTAAGGAGTGAGTTCCGAAGAGCAAAAGCTTTTAGCCGCAGCATTATAAAAATAGATAAATGGGAAGGAAAAGCATTTCTAGCATGTGGAACAGTGTGATTAGAGGAAGGAGGTGTGGTAAGTATAGACGTCGCTGGCAAAGGGGGTGCCAGGGTAGCCTAGCAGTCGACCTTCCATGACCAGCCATGCTCCCGTCTGGGTTGCGAACCGAGCCGAGCTCCTCCACCCTTCGCACACGCTGCTTCCCTAGTTGGCTCTCTACGGATTTGGATGTAAGATACAGAAGCCGACTCAGCCAGTCATCCTTAGAAGAGCTAGCGCTGGATTTGGGAAACCATGGAATTGAATTTTGCCCTTCTACGTGGTATGATTACAAACCATCTAACCAAGTGTAGAAGCGATATAGCTTTCCACTTACAAGCTTCTGTAGATGGAGTTGCCCGCAATCTGTGAATGAACAAGAGGATAAAGCCAACCAATCAGGGCTCAGTATACCTCAGCCAATCCCAGCTCAGAGATGTTCTAGGCAGGGCGGGGCTGACGCTCCGAAAGAGTTGTTTGTTAGCCTGGTGCCCCTCCCCCACCGCCCTGGCATTCAGTTCTAGGGAGAAAGAGGCCTGGAAGCCGCAGAGAAGCCGGTAAAGTAGATTAAACCAAAGGTGCAGGCAGAGAACGCTAAACCTGGACTGCTGCAGCCATGGCAACGCCGCATTTGCCTATTGCACTGTACCCAGGACATCCTAGCAGGGCGGAAACTGCCTCAGGAGTAAGAGGGTCTGGAACAGTGGTTTCTCAAGCTTCCTAATGCTGCGACCCTTTAATACAGTTCTTCATGTTAGGGTGACCCCCAACCATAAAATTACTTTCGTTGCTACTTCATAACTGCAATTTTGCTACTGTTATAAATCGTATTGTAAATATTTTTGGAGGGTGGATTGTCACAGGGGTCTCGACCCACAGGTTGAGAACCACTGGTCTAAAAGGCTGCACAGCCTCACTCCTTCATCCTACCTGAAAAGGTGGAGGCACTCCCTTTCTTCTTGGGAAGAAAAAGGAAAGCTGCTGTTCCCCAGAATGGGATTGTTAAAGAGACCTGTACCGTAGTACCTCCAGTGGACGAGATAGAAAGTAGGGAGGGCAGAGAGAAAGGAATTCCTCCCCAAGATGCACCGTACCCAGACAGGCACACAGCCTGTCTCCTGGCCTCTCGGTTCGGTTCGTTCAGGATTCTAGCATGAACCCCTCAGGCCACATCTCAAGCTAATCTCCAACTGGTAGCCTTCCCCAATATGTCTTCCCTCCGATTTTCTCATTCCTGAGATGAGGTTGAATGACAGTCCAGCGCCCCAATTGATATCCTAATAAAGGAGGCAGGAAATAAGAGGCTGGCCGTGTAACTCAGTGCAGGACACCTGATCACTATGTATGCGGCTCAATGCCCAGCATCTCCCAAATAGAAGCCAAGCAAGAGGACGAGGTAAAGATAGGATGCATTGAATCTGAGGTTCTAGGTGCTGGTGAGATGGCTCAGCAGCTAAGAGCTCTTCTGTTCCTCCATTGAACTCAGGTTCCATTCCCAGAACCCATACAGAGCCTTTCGACTGTGACCCCAGTTGCAAATGGTCAGTGGTGAGAGACACCGAGGGCCCTAGGCACACATATGTACAAACATACAGGCAGGCAAGACAACCTTATACATAAAATCTTCGAGGTCCTATCCTCCGTATCAGGCCTTGTGCTAAGCATTTTATATTCACTTAGATCAAAATTGAGTTATGTCTGTAATTAATGTCACTTACCAACTTGCAGGATCTAGAATCACCTGGGAGATAGGTCTCTATGCATGTCTGGGAGGGACTATCCTGATTATGCCCAGGTAGAAAGACCCACCTACTATGAGTGGCCCCACTCTCTTCTTTAAAGGTATTTTTAAATATTATTTTTAATTATATGCGCGTGTATTTGTCTGTGTGAGAGTATGTGCTCTTGACTACGGGTGTTCCAGAGGCCAGGGGTGTCGGATGCCCTAGAGCTGGAGTCAAAGGCAGCTGTGAGCTTCCACACGCAGGTGCTGGGAATCAAACTTGGGGCCTTTGGACCACCTTAGGTGCTCAGAGGTGCTTACTAAGAGAAACTGGACTCTGCTCCCCAGGTTCACTCAGCATTCAGCCCTGAGGAACTCTACTTGGCAAACTCAGCACCCGCGGGGCCAGGCCAGAGGTGGTGAGGTTCACAGACCCATATGGGTGTGATGGTAAACTTTGAGGCTTTAGACCACTTTAGAGAAGTGGACAGGAAGTTGAGTGAGCCCAAGGACTGATCACACCTTCTGTCCAGTAGTCCTTGAGGTTAATGAGGTGCAAACCTCTACCTTCTATATCCTGACCCCAGGTTTCTCCAGAGGACCAAATTACCAGGCCCCTGAAGAACAGAAACAGACATATAGGGCTGGATCAACTAGCAACTCAGTGAAAGTTCCCTTATTCCCAAGACAAAAATATTACAAGGAACATGATTCCTCTACCTGTATTCAGAATCAATAAGGAGACTAAAACAACCATCACAGGAAATATGGAGGTCAGAATGAAGTGTAAGAATCTTGATTTGCGTCAGGTGGTGGTAGCGCACATCTGTAATCCCAGCACTCTGGGAGGCAGAGGCAGACAGATTTCTGAGTTCAAGGCCAGCCTGGTCTATAGAGTGAGTTCCAGGACAGCCAGGGCTATACAGAAAAACCCTGTCTCAAAAACAAAAACAAAAACAAAAACAAAAACAAAAACACAACCCGCCTCCCCCCCCCCAAAAAAAAAACCCCAGAATCTTGATTTGCTACTTGGTGATATTGTCATGTGGGCACCTACCACATCTGCCTTAACCACACCCCCCCAGGCTTTACATGACAATGTCTACCATTGCCTGGCTTATTGTCAGTTCTTAGTGGAGCTGGGTAGCAAGGGTATTACCCTTCTGTAGTCTGGTGCCTTTCCACCCGCCCTTTTCTGTGGCACCATGGTACCAACCACCCCTCCCTTCCCGGCCCAGGAACAGGACATATACACTTGGGAAGGAGGCGCACACCTGGGGAAGTAATACTTCAATAATTTGCTACCATCACAGTGAACTGAGGAAGCTTCTGTGGCATTAAGTAATCCATCATAACAGTTGTGACTGGTTAACTTTAATTTGTCAAAATAAATCTGCAGTATTTTGCATGTTAGTAATACAGTGCTGGTATTGACAGGTAAATCATCATCCGAGTACATAGAGACCTTCATTAGGAACACACCTTAGGAGGGAAATGAATACACAGTAAAAGGCAGATGCAGGCCAAGCAGCGAGCCCTAGAGCAAGCACAACAGGCTGGATGTCAGGTTTGAAGATTATCTAATACAACTGTTTAGCTGCCAATCTGATAAAGGGAAAGCTCTCCACCGGGTTACAACCAGGAGGGAGGCATACGCTGGCCTCTTTGGAGAACGGTGGCCGTCGGCGCGTTCGACACACGGTTGAATCAGTTCATCAGCATCACAACTCAGTTTCAGTTCCAAGACACAGGAGGCTATCACCACACGGCTTATTGGTGCCCCCTCGGCCCTACCCTCACCCATTCTGCCTCAACTCCCTCCCTCCCCAGAGAAGACACAACGTGGCTTTATTATTGCAGACAAGCTTAAATGAATAAAGTATGCATACAAAACAGCATTTTAACTGAAGTCATACAATGAAGTCTCACTCCTGTTTACAATGAATTGATAAAACAATCATTTCTAGTATTTATCTTTTTTTTTTTCTGTAAGAACTAATACTTTCAGGATCTTATGACCACGCTGTAGCCTGGGGGAAGGGCCCACACCCACCCACTCTGAGGACTGCTCCTTGGCCACTGGAGGAGGCCTGGGTTGTCTGACCATAAGGACCATGATTGCCAGCACACAGATGACAAGGCCCAGCGGGCAGAGCACATGCCAGGAAATGAGGGTTTCCTCCACATGTGACCACTACCCTCCTGGGTCTCAGCAGTGCCATTCCTAGGCCTTCCCCCATGAGCCCTTGCAGGAGCTCACACATAATGATCTACACTTAAAAACAAACCATTTTTTCAACTGTGGATAAGAACTGTTGTAACAAAGTCATAGCTACATATTTTTCTCTACATTTTGTTTATTGAGACAAACTAATTAAAAGGCACAAACATAGGGCATGTTTACATGGACATTATAACAAACATATACATTAAAAGTGTAGGAATGTGTTGCCTTCCTGCTAAACAGAAAGTTCCTAAGCTTTATATATACAAAAGTTGTACAATTTAATGTCCTAAAGTACAAAAGATCATTTATAAAATTATTTTACACTAGGTACTATTTATTTTAATTTTTTTTACTATGTAGTTCATCCCCCTAGAACTGTTTTGTATAATGACACACAGATCCCTGTCCCTGATGTAGGAAGTCCGCCTCAGACGTATGGTATTTGATGTTTGTATTGACACAGTGGGGTATAAACAAACGGAAGTCATCTTGTGTGACAGTCCTGCATACATTCTGCAGGGCTAAAACTCATTTCCATATCTCTTAACTGCAAGATTAAAAATGAAAAAGACCCAAAGCATATTGCAATGTAAAACACAGTTACAACCTCTCGGTTTGAATGAACTTTTCTCTAACACAACGCTCTGAAAACATGAAGTGTGGCATGATGGTGTATTTATCTGTTTCCTTAGCTTTTGGTTTCTACTGTATGTACAGGGATAAAGTATCCCACTACGAAACGAAAAGCACATGTCTCAACGTGCACGATCATTGCAGGGTTTCCATGGAGCATGCAGACAGCTGCCTCCCTGAAAACTCCAGAAAGCGGATACAAGTGTTTTTTTTTTTTCCCCAAAGGAAAAAAAAAGTGATGTCCATATTTACAAAGTTGAACAAATCTGCACAATACTTGATTAAACAGAAGGAGGGGGAAAAGATACACTCTGCTTGTTCTGAAGGGGCATACTACCTAGTTAGTGGTTAGAATAAAAACTGTATACAATTTAATATAAGACATAAACTCTAGGGAGCATCTAACACATCTGTGCCTGTTGGAACATCAACAGACGCTGATTGGGAGAGAGAGGGGCATATCACATCCCAGTGCCTCCAATGTCTTCCAATTTAAAGCAATAGATTTAAACTGTTCCGAAGTTCGCACTACTCCTGAACAGGATCCACTGACCCATTAGGAGCCTGCTGCATGCACACCTGACCTCTCAGTCAGCTGCGGCCTTTTCTCATCAAAACACAATTTGTTGGTTTTTTTTTTTTTAAGTTTTTGTTTTTTGTTTTTTTTTTAAAAAGTCAACTACAATGCTATATCCAGGATTAATATGCTGAGCAATATTTACATCTCCAAATATCAGGTCACAATCCCTATTATATGTTGAAGTTAGAATGATAAATTATCATATGCTTTGCATATCAGAGCTGGTATCACCTTTCCCATAGGGAATGCTGCCTGAAATTAACATATTCCCAAAGGTAAAATGCATATTCTCTGAAATGCATTTTATTATGACAATGCCTCTATTCACTCACACGAACAAAAGCACAGACTGCTACACTAGCTAGCTCCCAGTCTGGGTTTAGAACTCCAGGTTAGAGCCATTCACCTGGTACAGAGGGAAGAACTCTGCTAGTGTTTACAATAAAATGATTCTGTTGTATTAAAAACAATAATAAAAACAAATAATGCTCTTTTATTTGAAATGGGTTTATGATTGGTTTTAATTCTGGCATTTCACCTTGCCAGCTGCTATCCTGTTTAAGCAATGCTGTCAGCTAAAGGGGTTTCTGATTAAACTAAAGTGGTCCAGTGATAAGTTATACATATACCCTACTTTGAACAACCCCAGCAAAATTGGAGCTACTACACTCTTATTAACTAACATAATAAAAACCTCCCAATTTCATAGTCTGCTTTTTTGCTTTAATCAACTAAAGGTAAGTTGCTGGTAAATATTTACTTTAACCCAAATTTTGACTTTATAATACTGTTTACCAAGGCGGTGATGTAGGCAAAGCTTGGGGCAAGAAAGGCATACTTTCTACAGGCCTCATCGCTATATTGAGAGGAGCAGCTAATGTCATAGGAGTGGGCAGGTTCATTGGAGATGTGATGGTGACGGGGTGTGCTATATTCACGGGGGCAGTCACAGGGGTGGGGAGGTTGACTGGGGTAGTGAGTGTTAAGGGGGAGGTCATGGATAAGGGGCTGGTTATGGTTACGGGATGCCCTATGTTCATTGGGCTGGTAATATTAACTGCACTTGAAACATTTACTGGACTTCTCATGCTCATTGCAGCTGCCACTGTGACTGGGTTTGACATAGTCCCAGACGACACAGAGGACGTTATATTGAATGGAGTAGTGAGAGTCACAGGTGTCGTAGCAGCCGTGGAGGTTTGGCACAGGTTGGCAGCTTCTAAAAGGAGAAGACAAAAGGGGGACTTTAGACTCTCAAAACTATAAGCAAAATTCAGCTTCTGAACTAATTTCTCTTAATTAAAAAGAACATTTAATAAATCAAATCACAGTTTCTACCAAGTGATCAAATACAAAGCGAGGCCGTCTTGAGCACATCCTGGACCAGGGACCCCACTGCATGGATCTCTTCTCTAACGCCTGGGAAGACCTGAGCAACTTGTTTAGCCCTCAACTTTTGACTTCAGTTCAGATTTACTTACCTACCTCACAGAGATGCTGAGAGGATCAGTTAACTTCTGCAAGGCATTCTGGGGAGCAGAGATTTTAAGTAGGGCTAAATGTTCTCACTTCTTTCATGCAAGTCTCCTGAGTTCTAAAGCCTTTCCTGTGAAGAGTCACTCACCAGCAGGCCAGTGTACACTAGCCTGTCTACCCAGAGCTGTGCAGTGAGATCTCAGAAGGCACACTGTACCTAGCAGAGGTGTGCTCGTGCACACAACATGTTTAGGGTTCCTTAGATGTAAAGCCACATTCTGTTGAGGTTTTAAAAATGGATAAAGCATTTTTATTCTATTTCAGTGTGTCTGGGTCAGAGGAAAACTAAGTTAAATAATGTAGTTTGTAATGTTTCTTTTCTTTTCGAGGCAGGGTCTATGTAGCCTTTGCTGGTCTGGAACTGGCTATCTAGACCAGACTGGGCTCAAACTCACAGAAATCTTCTACCTGCCTCTACCTCCCCAGTGCTGGGAGTAAAGGCGTGCACCACCATGCCTACTTTATAAAGCTTCTTGTATTAAGGGAAAAGCTACTACTCAGTACTGTCATCTTCTTTCCTTCACACCCCCACTTCCATTTCCTTCTAAGGCTGATATAGTTATCCATTTCATGCCCGGTACATCTAACTGTACACATTACACACACCACTAAGCACACCAAGTTGGACTAAGTAAAGCAAGGAAGTCCTGTGGCATGCTGAGGGACCTGGTCCTTGTTACCCAGCAATGCCTAAATAGTTCTTTAAAAGATTCCTGGGGTTGGCGAGCTGGCTCACCAGTTAAGAGTACATGTTACTTTTGCAGGCAACCTGGGTTCTACCAGCACCTACATGGTGGCTCAGAACAATCTGTAACTCCAGTTCCAGAGGATCTGAAGCCTATTCTGGCTTCTGCTGGCATCAGGCATGCACATGGTACATAGGCATACATTCAGGCAAAACATTCATATACATACATAATAAATCTTAATTTAAAAAAAGCCTAGAAGGTGACAGTCCATCTCACCCCCCTCAAGAAAACTCAGTGCCACCTATCAATATGCCATAAAATGGTAGTAAGGCAACAGCCCTTGAACAGCTGTTCAAATCCACAGCTGGAGCTGAGCACAGGTCAAACTGCTTCGTGTCAGTGAGCAGTCCTCTGTGGTTGGGACTACATATCTGTACGCTTCACACTACACACCAGGAGTTGCCACACAAGACTCAAGATGGAAACCAGCCAGGGAGACTTCATTTTTTTTTTTTTTAATAGATTGCTGGGATATTCAATAGAGAAATTGAAATGGAGCCTGGGAAATTTATAAAATTAAAGTTTCCTCAATGATTATCTGATTTTTATCCAGGTTTGGGAATTTAAAATTTATTCAGGTATAATATTTAAAGGACAATTCTGGCTAGGTGTGGATCTCTGGATTCGAGGCTAGCTGAGTTTATACAGGGAGCTCCAGGACAGATAGGGCTATACAGTGAGACCCTGTCTCAAAAAAACAAAAACAAACAAAAAAAGTGACATTTCTGATTCATGTTTAGATTTTCATTAGCTTTTCAATATAGCAGTCCCCTCTCTCCCAAAATGTGGTATTACTAACAGAAAGCAACCCCAGCTACAACCAGGAAGACAATAGCATTCTGTTTAATGCAGGTCGGAAGATGAGCTGAACAAGTCTTATTGTGCAAGGCAAACAGAACAGACTGAGATGCACCAGGGACACAGTGTGCGTGGAGTGGGGTGGGAGAAGGCACACGCGCTTTCTGCTTCCTGGGTGACGGCGCCAGTGCTGAGGCTCTTCTCATCTCTGCTCAAAGGAAGGCGTTCTGTCTCGGGTGCCACTTCCCTGCCTCCCCTCCAGTCTTCTTTTCACTCTAGAGGATCAAACTTTTGGTACTGTACACAGAAGGGAGATGTTTACCACTGAACTGTGCCCCACCCTCCAGCATCCTCTTACTATGACTCCAAACACTGACTCCTTCTCTAGTGAAAATATCCTTCACAATATTACTTTCAAGTACTACATAATCATCATTATTCCCAACTTGTATACAAAGTGCTCAACAGCAGAGGTGCAGACATGTTAAGGTGGGGCCAGCCCTTCAAAGGACTAAAGGAGCGATCAAGACAAAAGATAACAAGACAGGAAGGTCTGAATTACGCACCAAGTAATCACTGAAGTAGATTATCAGCCTCAAAAAGTAGGAATATTCTAAAAATTAAAAAGGAACCCATAACGGGCATCGTGGTGCATGCCTTTAATCCCACCACTTTGGAGGCAAGGCGGGCCTGGCTCTGTGATTTTAAGGCCTACTTAGTTTACATACAGAGTTCCAGGACAGCCAGGCCTAGAAAGAGAGAGACCCTGTCACAAAACAAAAAGGGGCGGGGGGAAGGCACCTAGCTTTGACTATATATCTAACAAAAAGTAAATCCATAGGAAGAACAAGGCAGGAAGCACTGAGGACATGTCCTAGTAAACAGTCCTAAATGGAAACTCTGTTGCCAATAATGAGACTGTACTGAACACTGTCCAGTAAAGCAGCATTGTGAAGTTAGATTCCTACACTGCTGTACGCCTCCCCCCCTAACCTGGAAAACTAAATTTAACACTTTTGAGCCACACCTGGAGCACTGAAAGCCCTTTCTTACCTTTCTTTCTTGCTTTGACAGCTTCTTCCCACAGTCTCAGTGTCTCTACCTGCTTCCCTGGCCAGCTTGTCACATGTTGTTGTTGCTGTTGCTGCTGCTGCTGCTGTTGCTGCTGCTGCTTCTGATTGCTCGTCTCCTCACTCATGCATGCTATTCCAAAGACAAAGCACAGACATTGTGTTTACCTTGAAAAAGTGCGGCCACATTTTCAAATCCAAACCTAGGAGCTAGAGATATAGGTCAGCTGTAACAGTGCTTAGCTAACATGCAGGAAGGCCTGGGTTCCATGCTCAGCATAAGACCCTGTCAAAAGCAACAGCAGCCGGGCGTGGTGGCGCACGCCTTTAATCCCAGCACTTGGGAGGCAGAGGCAGGCGGATTTCTGAGTTCGAGGCCAGCCTGGTCTACAGAGTGAGTTCCAGGACAGCCAGAGCTACACAGAGAAACCCTGTCTCGAAAAACCAAAAAAAAAAAAAAAAAAAAAAGCAACAGCAAAGAAACCCAAGCCAGGCATGCTGGCACAGTTTTAATCCCAGGACTCAGGAGGCAGAGGCAGAGGCAAAGGCAGATGGATCTCTGAGGTCTCAACCAATCTGATGATCTACATTGTGAGCTCTAGGCCAGCCAAGAATATATATAGTAAGACTATTCCAAAACCTGACAAACACACCTAAGCCCAGATGCTTCGGCTCCCTGTGCCTCTATAACCACTGTCATTATTATTATTATTATTTTTTTTTTTTTTTTTTTTGCTTTTCGAGACAGGGTTTCTCTGTGTAGCCCTGGCTGTCCTGGAACTCACTCTGTAGACCAGGCTGGCCTCGAACTCAGAAATCCACCTGCCTCTGCCTCCCAAGTGCTGGGATTACAGGCGTGCGCCACCACACCTGGCCCTAACCACTGTCATTTAACCAACAGCTCTTAATATAGTGTATGCCCCCCACACCCCCCTGCTTGTATCTATATCAAGCAAGACAAATAAGTTCACTAAAAATCAGGAAACTAAGGCCAACAAGATGGCTCAGTGGGTAAAGGCACCTGGCACCAAGCCTGAGGACCTCAATCCCTGGGATCTATGGTAGAAGGAGAGAACCAAATCCCCAAAGTTCCCTCTGATCCCATACTTGCAGTATGGGATGTGTGTATACCCATTAAATATCATTTCCAATAATCTATAGAACTAGAGAACTATAAGAAAGAAAATAATTCTTAGCTATATTAAAAAGGAATTATCTTTGAAAAAGGAAGCTGGATAATGTTAGCATGGGTTCAATAATTAATATTCTATCAAACATATTTATTACAAAGACACACATGAAAAGTAAATTTTCATAAAGTATAGCATGCTAGATATGAACCCCATATACTCACAAAGATGCACAAGTTATGAGATTAAAGCACATTAAAATCAGCCAGGTGTGGCACACACCTTTACCACTAGTACTTGGGAGGCAGAGGAAGGCAGATCTCTGAGTTCCAAGTCAGCCAAGGCTACAAAAACATAAAATAAGACACATATTAACCCTTCCCATTTATTTAAGCCATTCATGAATATTTATCTATAGAATGTGGCATTTCTATGGCATGAAATACATATGTAATAGTATACCAAATTATGAAAGTAACTTTCTAGTGGTTAGGGAAATTTTTAAAATAAAAGAATAAAAAGTTGGGTAAATTAAGTATTAAATTTTATCCATAAGTGTCTGGAATATTTTGTCTTCTATTCTGAATTTAAGGCAAGCCAAATATTCAGACCCTCAAATGTTATGATATGCCCCCCTCCATGTATGTGTGCGCGCGCTCGAGCACGTGAGCACATGCATGTTTTGACAAAAGGTTTCATGTAGCCCAGGTTGGTCTCAAATTGTCTTTGTTGGTGATGCTAGCTTTGAACTCCTGATCTTCCCAATTCCATCTCCCAAGTGCTAGGATTCTAAGTATGTGCCATCATTCTTGGCTTGGTTATTATTATTATATTAAATTATACTTATTATTTTAGGATACAGTCTCATGTAACTCAGCCTGACCTCAAATGAACTCTATAGTGAGCTCTGGTCTTGGACGTCTGATACTCCTGCTTCCACTGCCCATGCTCTAGGAACACAGGTGTGAAGACCACACTGCTCAGCTGCTGCCATTCTAAGCACCAGAGCTCTCATCAAGCCTCAACCAACCACACTGAAAACAGCTGGAGGAAATCCTGCTCCGTGGTGTAATTAGTAGTAGACAAGTATGAATGGAGAGCGTACACTGTTTGTTTGCGTACATGCATTTAAAGCACTGTTCCAACACCAATGTGCTCTCTCCAACACTATTTTGGTGATAGGAGGAAACGAGAGAAATATTAATACAGTCCTGACAGCACAGTCACAATTATCTTTGACACATCGAAAAAACCCTAGATTTTCATCAATATGAAATGCATAACAATCTGAGCCATCACCTACTTTTGCTGATGCCTTGTTTACACGTGTTACAGTTGATGCTTTGGCTCTGCCCATGTGTCTTTAGGTGGCTGGTGATGTACGCCGCACTCAAGAGCTTCCCACAGATGTTACATGACACCTTGCCTTCGTGACGCACCATGTGTGTCCGTAGTCTGTCTTTGGTGGCAAAGGCAGCAGTGCACGTCTGCATGAGGGAGGAAAACTTTTTTTAAATATAGACTATCCTGTTCAACTCATTTTAAAGTACGTATATTTTACACATTATCTCTACCCATATCAGCAAGCTGGCTGAACTAGTATAATTTTCATTGCATGTGTTACTGAGAATCATAGAGCATACTAAAACTCTGGTGAATTTTAGATGCTTCTATTTGGAGGAAGAAAACAGCAACACAGAGAAGTGAAAAGATATGAGGCCCACACTCAGTTAAACCTAGATTGAGGACTGGAGGTGGGGCTCCAGGATAGAGCACCTGCTTCACGGGTTCAATTCTGAGCACTGCAAGGACAAAACAATACAAAACAAAAAGCCAGGATGTAAACTGAGTTGCACAAATCACTAAGCGGTGCAATCCCGGACAAGACCATCAGCCTATCTGATGTCATGGAGCAGGGCTACAGCTATCAGACTCCTGGCAGACTGAGAGCTGCTTCACGGCTGGCATTCACTCAGTGGCACTTGCATCTTTCCTCCAGTTAGATTTTTCTTAGAATTCAAGTCATTTACTTAATAAAACCAGTCATTAACGAACAACTGAAAGGCAAACTAAACAACGTCCAGCAACAGTCTAAGATCAGGAATGCCTAAAACAGTCATTTGATGTAGCAAAATTCTTAGCTTTTTCATTATCACAAATAAAATCACTAATCCAAATATATATTTTTTTAATTTTCCAACTTGGTAACAGCATATAAAAATCCAGAAAACACAGTTATTCCAGTGATAACAGAAAATGCACTATAAAATGACCCCTTCTTTTGGCTGGAGAGATGGCTGTAGTTTAAACAGTGGCTGCTCCTGCAGAGGACCCAGGTTTAGCTCCCAGCACTCACACGGTGGCTCACAAATGTCTGTAACTCCAGTTCCAGGGGATCTGACAACTTCTTTTGCCCTGTTTGGGCACCAGGCATGCACATGGTGCAGATAAAAGTATATATAAGGCAAATATTCATATGCATAACATAAAAAAACAAATCTTAAAAAGAATTACAAAAGGGGCTGGCAACACAACTCAGCAATTAAGAGCATTGCCTGCTCTTGTGAAGGACCCAAGTTCAGCTAATAGCATCCATGTAGTGGTTCACAAGCATCTGTGACTCTAATTCCAGGAGATTTGATACCTTCTTCAAACCTACTTGGGCTTCTACACACATATGGTACACAATCATACTTAGGTATATACACATACACATTTTTTTATTTACAAAAAATATTTCCCCTCTAACACCAAAAATTGCCACTGCTTAAGGAACGGGAGCTACACAAAATGTAGCTGCACAAAACAATATACTTATGTTTTAAAAACATCTTTTATTATAAAAATATACTGTCATACATAAAACTAGAATTCCAATGAACCACATTCACTCCAACCAGTGACTTGAAGACTATTTGACTGGCTGCGACTTGTTGGATAATGTGCACCAAGTGCTATGTGAGGATAAGTCATTTTAACTCTTACTTGGCATTTGAAGGGTCTTTCTGTTGAATGCACATGTTTTACATGACAGCTTAGGTGGTCAGGCCTGTAAAAGAGTTCAAACAGAAGATGTAATGGAGCCCTCAGAGAGAATGCTACTTATGTGACCCTGCACTTTGGCAGACTACAGGGAACAGTCTGCAGAAAGCAAGAATTACCAACTCCCTCAGCACTCAGTGCAAATCTCCTCACCTCTCACATCACAAACACAAGTCTTAATCCCTCACCTGTTATTTTTCTTCAGATTATACTAAGTCCTGATTCTTTACAATCACAAACACTCAAAGTTTTAGTTCCAATACCAGGAGTAACTACTACTGTGTCAACTCTAATAGCTTTTTTTAAATAAAATAATACACACATAAAAAAATGGGGACACAGTAGGGGATGATGCTCCTAAAAGCTGCATTAAGAATATCCAAGGTCAGGCCGGGCGGTGGTGGCGCACGCCTTTAATCCCAGCACTTGGGAGGCAGAGGCAGGCGGATTTCTGAGTTCGAGGCCAGCCTGGTCTACAGAGTGAGTTCCAGGACAGCCGGAACTACACAAGGAAACCCTGTCTCGAAACAAAACAAAACAAAAAAAAATAATAATAATAAAAGAATATCCAAGGTCAGGCTGGAGAGATGGCCCAGAGGTTGAGAACATTGGCTGCTCTTCCAGGGGCCCTGAGTTCGACTCCCAGCAACAACATAGTGGGTCATAACCATCTATAATGAGATCTGGTGCCTTCTTCTGGCCTGCAGGCATAAATGTAAGCAGAATACTGTACATATAATAACTAAATATAAACAAAAAAGAAAATTCAAGGTCATCCCAACTAACAGGAAAGTTTCTTTGATTTGCATAGTGATCCTTATATCCAGTTCTCCAATGGAACTAAACGCTGGTGGGATAATTAGAGTTATAAGAAACCATGTGCCAAGCCGGGCAGTGGTGGCGCACGCCTTTAATCCCAGCACTTGGGAGGCAGAGGCAGGCGGATTTCTGAGTTCGAGGCCAGCCTGGTCTACAGAGTGAGTTCCAGGACAGCCAGGACTACACAGAGAAACCCTGTCTTGAAAAACCAAAAAAAAAAGAAAGAAAAGAAAAAAGAAATCATGTGCTAAATGAAGGCCTGGAGCTACCAAAGTTCCTCCTTAAATGATGTAACAGGTTAAATGCTGTGTCCCCACCTGTCAATCATACCAAACCACAGTTAGACCTAAGCACATAGTACTGATCAGCAACCTCCTCTAACGATGCAGACCTGCTCATGCGTCTTCTCACATAAGCCTTGATCACAGACACAAACTCAAGCTAACACCATAAAGAAAAAGCAAAGCAAAGTGCAGTACCTTGAGAAGCCTTTCCCACAAACACTGCAAGTATAGGGTTTGGTGATGCCTCCTTCATGAGACCTCACGTGGTAAGTCATCCGGTCCTTCCTCTTGAAGCGCTGATTACAAATAGGACACTCAAAGGGCTTTTCGTCCGAATGGGAAAGCTTGTGCCGATTGAGGTGGTACACATCCCGGAAGGCCTTCCCACACATCTCACAGGCATGGTTCTTCTTGACAGGCTTACTGGGTTTCTTGACAGACTGAGGCACAGGCATTGCTGTGGTACTGGCGCTGCTGCTGGGGTTGGTGCCCGAGGAAGATGTAGTGACTGTTGACAAGATGCCTGCAATAGTTGAAACCAACGAAGTTCGGCTGCTGTCCCCAGCAATGGTGGAGATAAGGGGAACCACCGTGGTAGGGGTTTTCTTTGCCCGAGACACCAACTTGATCCCTGTGTGGCAGGACTGATGGCGCCTCAGGTGATAGCTGTCCCTGAATGCTTTACTGCAGTAAGTGCACACAAACGAAGTTTTGGGTTTTTCTTTTTTAATCCCAATGGCATCCTTTAATGTTTCTGGTGCAGCCTGAGGTTTCTGAGTAATTGGTATTGGAAGCAACGGTTTCTGATCAGGGGGCTCCACAGCAGAACTCAGGAGGGGCAGCAAGCTGTTCTGTGCTGCCTGCTGTTGGTGATGGGATGCTTCATGGGCCTAAAACCAAACATTTACACTTGAGAATTTGAGCCTTCACAGTGACCTTAACCATTCAACATGCTCCAGACAGGAAAACAGAAGAGACAGTCCAGGAGCCTGTGAGCTGTTCTCTTGTTCTCTGCGACAGAGCTGCAGAAACTCTCAAGAGCTCTGGGTACAAAACAATGAAACTTGCAGCTGATGAAATGGTTTTGCATCTACACTGCTGACAGCAATCGTACCTTCAAACAGCTGACTAAAGTATACAGTGCCCTGGCTCAGGAGGAACATGTTAGTTGATGAAACCACTGTGCATTTTGACTGTCAATACAGAAACCAACTATTTTTGACAAATAACTTGTCAAAAAAGAAAAAAAAAAAAAAAGAAAGAAAGAAAAAGAAATGCCAGCCGAAGTATTTAACAGTCCCTTAGATTGCATCAGCATACAAACTCTGTATATGACTAACACAATCATCTACTGTCTGTTACTCAGGACAGAAAAAGCACCAAGGCTCTCCCTCTCTATAAGAAGAGAACTAGTGATTGGGAAAGGGACTGCTAAGCATTGAAAGGAATGGATCTGGGT
Organism: Apodemus agrarius; assembly: GCA_964023405.1. NCBI lineage: Eukaryota > Metazoa > Chordata > Mammalia > Rodentia > Muridae > Apodemus > Apodemus agrarius. The sequence continues at coordinate 74,263,077 of OZ030015.1, read as the reverse complement.
GAAGACACACCAGCCACCGCATTTGCTTAGAAAGCTCATCACTTAACGCTGCTGCAGAAATGAAAACTGCCATTTATCAAGGGGGAAGGCATCTGGGAAGGTGGCAAAACACCTGCCAGTTTCTCCAATCACGCATCCTCCACTAGAATTTGAGTCCTTAACCAACACTAGTAAAAGAAAACCCAAGCACACCACTGGTTTGAATAAGGTATTAGATCTATGCTGTCATGATGTGCTTCTCTACTTCAAGACTGGAGCCAGACCACTGTTCGGAAATTTTAGAAAATGATGGAAAAAGTTCTTGAAATAGCTCTCCCTAATATGTTGTTCTTTACCAACATTATTTTTGAAATACTCGACAGTGAACCCAGGCTCCTGTACTTGAGTTTTATAATCCTAAAAGGATAAAGCTAAAAGTCGCACATGTTTTAAGCACGTAACATCTAGGAAGAGCCTATTCCAGTATCTTCCACACTTCAGTTTTTATCTTCACACTCTTGATTAGTCTCTTGATTAGCTAAGTTGATTAAAGACACAGAAAACAAAACAGCAAATGCCAAGAAGGCTGGCAGGGCTCCTCCTCTGACTGTCAGGAACATCTACCCTGCGAGTTCACCTAATGAGAGGTCAGAGGCTGTGCCTGGAACCAGTCTCCCGCAAAGGTCAGGAGGCAAGGCATCCAAAGGTAGTGGTCTGAATTGAACATTTTTTTGTTTTTGTTTTTGTTTTTGTTTTGTTTTTTGGATTTGGTTTTTTCGAGACAGGGTTTCTCTGTATAGCCCTAGCTGTCCTGGAACTCACTCTGTAGACCAGGCTGGACTCAAACTCAGAAATCTGCCTGCCTCTGCCTCCCAGAGTGCTGGAATTACAGGCTTGCGCCACCACCGCCCAGCTTGAACAATTTTGACTCAAGTGTCTTTCAAGCTTTAGAGTGATGCTGGGAAACTGTAGCTATAATGGGTTACTCAATTACAGCTCATTCCCATTTAATTTGTGCGGCTCTTAGAATGTGGAGGTCTACCCACCCAGGAGATAGCAGAATTTGGTCTCTGATCTCACTTTTTTTTTTTCAAGCTAAGCAGGATACCCAAGTTTCCATACAGACTGCAAACAGTTAAGAGCTGAAGCTAGCTCAGGATATACAATTTCAAAGGCTAACAGATCAGACGCTGCGGAATGCAAATCTTCTGGACAAAGTTCAAACTTATAACATTTGAGCTATTTTTCAATTCTAAACAACCATTAGTAGGATGGAATACTAAAAGAAATTCCTATCATCCACCAATTCAGACATCAGCGCGGTCCACACTGGTTTACAGCATCCACTGCTGATGCTCACTCACGGGGGCCACACCAGGTCCCTGCGTCTTGAGTAAAAAGCTCTAGAGTCACTAGAACAATCAGTCTCTGAAGACTGCTAGGAGGCCACACTTCCCCACTGGCTAAAAAAGCCAATTTTCCTCAACTTGTTCTCTGAGCAAGAGTTAAATAAAAACCATGGCCTGCCTTTCAGTGAAGGGATTTATTTCTCAAATATAAGTTCTCAGTAAGCTTTTATTTGACTAGCATCATCACATCGAAGTTTAAATTTCATCTTCTAACTCAAGTGCACAGCTCTCGCCCTGCCCAAGCTTTCCTTTCTCTGGGACTGGCAAACAAACAAACAAACCAAAACAAAGCCAACCAAACAACAACAAAACCAGAAATGCTATTTCATCACCCAGGGTGGTAGAATGTGGAACCATGAACTCTCCGTTGCCAGAGGGTAAAAGATTCTGTACTGAAACGAATTAGCATCGGTGAGTCATCTCTCGAAGGTCCTGTGCAAATCATCCATCAAATATTTTAAGAGCTACACTTTCTCTTCCCATCATGTTATCTGGTAAGTAGGCAGGTTATTAAAACTTGCTTAAAGATATAAATTCAACATAGGAGCTTTCACATCTCCTCATCAGGTGAAAAAAATTAATAGGTTGGCATTAACTTTATCCGGGAAAAGAATACCTTTTAAAAGTATTTCGTAGGATCTTTCAACTAACTTTCCAAAGATGAACTGCAGATTTCTCCTTTACATAAAGGACTTGCTTTGTTCAGCCTCCATCAAGTTTACAGATCCCCAGTCTAATACTGTTTAAACTAAGTCTAAAGCTCATCAGTCCTTTACTGTAAAACAATCATTTGTAAGCTTCTTCTAAAGAAAGCATTTGCCATCTTTGCGCCAACCCTCACGGCAGCTAGTTCTGTATTTCTTTGCCAATACATTCCTGAAGTTGACCATCACTTTATTAACAAGCTCATCAAAGCACAATAAAACCAATACTAGATCAGGATGATAACGTGGGACGTTCTGGAGTTCTAAAATCTTAAGAATTTCCAACTTTAGTAAGCCCATTTATTTCAAAAATTACTTAAAATAAAAATGCCCACATTTGAAATGTCTTAATAGGACAAGCCAGATTACACAATGGGTAATTTTAAATTCTCCAAATCCCTATATTAACTCCACCGGGATGGGACCAGATGCTGAGAGAATAATCTTTTGACGATTCTGCATTTCCAAATGTCTCAAGCGCCCAAACTATCCGTTTGGAATTTCACGAAGTATTTAGGAAAACTCAAAAGAGGGAGGCGGGAAGGAAACATTTTTAAAACTAGTTTCCTACCCTTCAGTTCTGAAGTTTCTGCGTGTGCTCATCTCTATTGATCATCAATGCATTTACAAACAGAAAGGAAGCAGGGAAAAAAGTTCCGAACAGGGGTCTCGCATTAAAGTGGCAGGGGAAGGGTATGGCTTGGCTGAAGTATCCGCTAACACTAGCTTTGAAGTTTCTGGCAAAAAGAAAAAAAGAAGAAGCGAAGACCCCCCTCAACACACACTCCACTCCTCTGGAGGCTTTGTAAGCCGACTTTACGCTCCCTCTCCGCTTCCCGTCGCCCACTGGGCCGGAGCGAACGTTCGAGCGGGCCGCGGAGCGAGACTAGCGAGACGCGCTCCGGGGAAGGTCGGGCCTGCAGGAGTCCCGGCCCCCGCCGCTCCCCGCCCCCGCCCGGCCCCGCCGGCTCGGGGATTCCCCAAGCTCAATGGGATGGCAGGAGCTGGACAGAGGCGAGGGGACCAGCTGCCAGGGCTCGCCTAGGACTTGGGCTAGGAACGGAGAAAAGTTTGCAGAGGGAAACCACGCTCGCAACACCCCCCGTAGGGTACACCCGAGGGGGGCGGCGAGAAGGGGGAGTGGCGGCGAAGCCAGAGATACCCGCTATTCGCGGGATGTGGGAGGAGGGTCAGAAAGTCAACACACAAGCACACACACAAAAAGAGAGGTGACGCGAAAAGCGCGAGCGAAAGATGGATGGGGACTCGGAGCGGGACCCGGAGACCCCCTCGCCAAGCCGCGCGGCCCGGGTCGGGCGCGCAGTGGCCGAGCGGCCCGCGCTACACAGTGGCCCGGCGCCCTCCTTTCTCTGGGCCGCGGGGTGGTGACAGCGACCGGCCTCCTCCCTTCCCCTTCGGGGCGGGAGAGAAGGGTGTGTGTGTGCGTGTGTGCTTGGGGGGGCCCGGGTTCACCCCGAGGCCTGCTTCTCCCCCGCACCCCGCGAGGCCGCCTCCTTTCACCTCAGCGGCCGGGCTCCGCCGGAGCGGGCAGGCGGAAAAACAAAGGGGGATTAAGGCCGGGCCGGAGAGCGGAGCCGGGAGGGGAGGAGCGCCCGCCCGAGCCCGGCCCGGCCCCCCTGGCCCCCCTGCCCCCCCGGGGCCCCCAGTACCTGGAACAGGAACGCGGTCCAGTTGGCCTCCATGGCTGCGGCGGCCGACCCCCCTCCTCCCCACTCCCCCCGCTCGGGGAGCCTCCTCAGGCGGAGGAGGCGACAACAAAGCGGCGGCGGCGGCGGCGGCGGCAGCGGCAGCGGCGGCTCCTCAACATGGCAGCGCCGAGCGCGGCCACTTCCGGTAACCTCCGGGACGCACCACCGCGGCGGCGAGCGCGGGCGGGGGGGGAGCCCCGGCCCGGCCGCCGCCGCCCCCAGCCGCTCCGACCCCCTCCGGGCGTCCCCGCTGTCGGCGCGCCGCCTCGGAGCTCAGCCAGTGCCCGCGGGCGGTGGGGTCAGGGCGCCCGCGCGGGGGCTGGGGTGGGGCCGGGGGCGGGGATGGGGCGCGGCGTCCCCCCCCGCGGGGGTGTGTGATGCTGCGGTCCGTGGCTCAGGCAGCTGGAGCAGGGGGAGCTCAGGAGAGAAGATGGAGGACGCCAGGGTCTGGCGCTGGCCCGCTGGGCACAGCTGGGCTGCCTCTCGTGACTCTGACTTGTGCCCAGCGGCGTCGCGTCCCTCTCATACCCCCAGCGGCAGTCAGAGCTCCGGTTGGTCACCTGGCTTTTCAGTCGGTCAAGCACATCACAGCTTCCACCTACGAACTAGGGGATGCTGGCTTCTAGTGTTCCCTACCCTCGGGTGTTTTCATTCCTGACCAGCTAAGCCCTCATCGTCCTTTTCGTGGTCTTCCAATTTGAGCAGGGAATTCCACTAGGGTACAGCCTTAGATCCTCCTAGTGTGGAGGGAAACACTTCCCACGCGTTCAGATGTCATTACTGGGTTATTCTTGGGTGACGGGACCGTGCTTCCCCATCCTTCCCTTTCATTCCAGATATAGGAAATTCTACTTGAAAACCCCTCTCCCGCCAGGATTAAGAACAAACAATAAAAACAAACGAGAAAGTACAGAGACGAAATATTTTAATCTTTTAGTACATTTTTCAATTCCTGCAGCACACGCACACAAGTCAGACTTCTGGTTGGGCAGCGTCAGATGTCACTGAGGTGACCCCAGCCTGTTTGCAGTTCCCAGTCTTCTGTGTAGGAGTCAGCCACTGCTACTGGTTGGAATCTGTAGAGCGTAAGCCTGATGATGTCTTGAATGTTTTCTATCTTTTCCTCACATAGAGGTAGTTACTGTGAATATCAGAGACAAGCTATTATTAAACATGTATCTAGTCCAAGAAATCTGTGGTGGTGAAATGAGGGGGCAGGCTCTATGGTATTTTTATCTTTTAAAAAACTCAGATGGGCACATTATTTCAGGGCTTCAACATATTTCAAAATGACTCTTATACCCTATAGACAGTTCTAATAAAAGATGTATCTTCAATTTCCCCCAATATATGCACATATACATATATCTATGAATGGCAGATCCAAATAGCATAGTTGAAAAAGTCTATGGGAATAGAAACTAAAGAGCTATGGTGATTTGATGTTTTCCCAACCATTAAACAAATATATTTCCCTCCCATTCTTCCATCAGTCACCAGAATAAAAGGGCCAGGAAATGATGGTCTGGTTCCTTTTAGAGCTGACTTCCCATTAGATACTGCCTGAAGACCTTGGGAATGAAGGAGAAGTCCAGCAGTTTGGATGGATCAGTAGCAGTAACCACCAGAGAACTGGTCAGCCTAAGACAGGAGGGGGACAGAAAATGAGTTTCTGATATATTCTTGAACTAAACTGCTACATGTCCCCTGTGTTTGTCAGTCTCATTTGATGTTTCAGGAAGCATATGTTTACATATACATGTAAACTAAGAAGAGAACTAAATTGCAAACCCAAGGAACAAGACAAAATATGTGCTTGCTCTGACCTTGGATATAACATGTTCTTATATTTTGATTCAATGGATACAAGTCTCTGCTTCTTCCCTGCCTTAGAAGATTCACCTTCAAGGTCTCTATGTATGTTTTCTCTCTCATCCAATGTATAGCTACTTCTCTCTAGCTGCTCTTTCAAACTGTAATCAAAATGAAGCTTCAGGATTATAAAAACTAGTACTTAATAAATATGATTCTTATGCTAATACATTAGGATTTCTTGAACTTATTTTGGGATCCAGAAACCCCTTCCCCAGCAGTTTTTCTCATAGCACCTCTCAGTAATGGTTTCCCCATAAACAGGAAGTAGAGGTCAAGTGAAAACAGCTAAGCTGTCATACAGAAGAGCTAGGATTTTAGGTGAAATGGCTAATTACATCTCTATCCATAAGGTAAAACCAGAATTCCTGATAGTTCCCCAAAATCTTGCCTTAAAAGGAAATTAACCATCTTTTAAAAGTTTAAGTTGTACTTTAGTGTGTGTGTGTGTGTGTGTGTGTGTGTGTGTGTTTAAAGCAGATTCCCAAAGAGTTCAGAAGCTGGTGTTGAATCCCCTCAGACTGGAGTCACAAGCAGTTGTGAACTGCCATGAGAATGCTGGAAACTGAATCTAGGTCCTCGACAAGAGTAGTATGTACTCTTGATCACTGAGCCATCTTCAGCCATCCCTTAAGTTCCAACACTTTTATGAATTTAATGGATTTAAATATTAGATATTTTTTATTAAGGAAAAGTGTTTTAAAGTTCAGAACATGTACTCAAAACATGCAGATTCAACTGTTACAGGGATATAATCAAGCCAAGCATGATCAAGGAGTCCATCCTTAGAATGGGAATTTCTACCTTTAGGATATTTTAAAATATAAACAAAATGAGTCCCCCTTAAAGTCCTGTTTCCACAGACCTCATACTGAAGTTCAGTCAAGATAACAAATGTCTGCATAGAGTAGATTATTAAAATCAGTTTTCAGTGAATGTATCAATGGTATTACTTTCAGACTAAGAATCTGAACTTTTCGGTGTCTACAGAAACAAACCAACAATTGTATCTGCATCCATCCCAAACTAGTCAGCTTCCAAATTCACCCGGTTCAGATAGATTGCCCTTTCACCTGAAGCTGTATAACCTGTAACCCACCCAGTTCTAAACAATGAGAACAAAATACCAATCCCACGAGGGCAACCTCGAGACTAAATGAAAAAATATGTAGAAAATTCCTAGAGTACTCCTAAATATAACAGGTGCTAGGTAAATACTTTTACTGGTTCAGTGGTTAAATTTGGGCCTGAAAACTCAGCATGTAGACTCTGAGCCAATTCATCAGTCTTCCAACTTACTCTGAAAGAGGCAGGTTCTCTCTTATCATCTTGACAGAGGTAGAGACCCTGTCTCAAAAAAATAGAAAAGAAAAACGAAAAAGAAAAAAAGAAAAAAATGCCCTTCAAATTGTCAAGTTAGGAAGTGTCCTGTGTGTGCTGAAGTACATCTGCATTCATATACACTCATACACAAACCCCCCCAAATAGCAAATCACATTTGTCTAGAGTGGTGGCACAGGCCTACAAGTGTTCTACGTAGGCGGCCAGGGATAGAATATTGTTGAGTGTTTGAAACTAACCCGGGTTACAGAGTGAGTGCAGCTCAGCCAGGGCTGCTGGAGGGGTAGAGGGAGGGTCGAGGGAGGATGGAGGGAGAGAGGGAGGACCAAAAAGTCCTGGCCATAAAGAATTGTCACTTCTCAACATCAGCCTTAACAGAACCATGGGAGAAAGTGTACCCCTGCCAGAAAAAAGGGGAGAGAAGGCCTGGAAGGACAGGCGTTCTCTCCTCCCCGTCTACTGGATAACCACTCTACAGTGTCATTGCTAGTTGTCTGTTTTAACTGGCAAGGGAAACAATAAAAGATTTCTTTATTCCTGAATACCTATTTAAGTTCCTTGACAGCTGGAATAGTCACAAGGAACAAATCTACTCACATGTCTAGTGGAGTCCAGCTGGTATTTGAAAGAACTTAATTAAAACACATTTTTTACAAAGGTCATGACTCAAGACTTCAAAAACTGAGTCTAAGGTCACAGAAACACATCACCTTAACTTTTTGACTGTCAAAAGTCAACAATATACCTATCAGTTTCACCAATAAAGCATTTATGTCAAAATGCTAGCTTCCATTTTATTCCTGGATGATACAATGCCCAACAAATAAGGGCTGGGGATATAACTCAGTGGTAGAGTTCTTCTCTAAGCTAGGCAGTGGTGACACATGCTTTTGATACAAGCACTTGGGAGACAGAGGCAGGTGAGTCTCTGCTTGGGGCCAGCATAGTCTACAGAGTGACTTTCAGGGCAGCCAGGGCTACACAAAGAAACCCTATTCTGGGGATGAGGGGGGGAACAAAACAAAAGCCCACCCAAAAAGAGCACTTGCCTACTATGTGATAAACCCTAGATTTAATCCTCAGTAAGCAACAGTAAGGAAAAAGGAATACTGAACACAAGCAAAATAGCATAGGCCACAGCAGGAAAGAAACTAAGACAGGTCAAAAATACACTGAGTGAAATTCAATACATCTGGAAAACACATTAGGGAACCAACATTTCTCCTTTGGACACCTGTTCCTCATTGCCCTTAGATGCCCTAGGTCCCTAGAGCAATGGATGATATAACTGTCCTACAAACTGGTGGGATTGACTAAACCACAAAGCTTAGCCTCAGTTGTCATCAAAATCTTCAAAGTTTCTTAGAGAACCCTTCTCAGTGGCTATTGCTTCTACACCAAATATACTGAGAAAAACATGAAATTAATCAGTATTGTGTCACCAATCTAAAAATGCTATTCACATATATTTTTACTAATTGTAATGCCTCTCCAAGTGTTTCTATAAAAGTGGAACAAAACCAAGCTTTTTAGTGAACAACCTTTACTTCAACAATCCTCTTCAGCTTTTCTTCTACTGGGCCAATTAGATTTTCATTCTGCTGAGTTGTCCAATTTTTAGTAGTGAAAGAAACAGGGAATCATGAAAACAGTGTTGAAGAACCTATGCAAGTTCTCTCTCTGGGTTAAAGAAGTGAATAGCGACAACCTAGGTCCTGATGTGACATCAGAAGACTAGTCAGATTAGAATCTGAAAGTTATTCTGATCCAGAAAACAAGCCAACTGAGGACAACAGAAAACCAGGTAAACCTAAGATCTGGCTCAGCTTCCAGAAGTGAGAATTAACTCCCCAGAATTAAGAATATCTTTGGGGAGATGGCTCAGCAGTTAAGAGCACTGACTGCTTGCTCTTCCAAAGACCCTGAGTTCAATTCCCAGCATCCACATGGTGGCTCACAACCATCTGTAATAGAATCTGATGCCCTCTTCTGGTATGTCTGAAGACAGCTACACTGTACTCATAAAGTAAATAAATCTTAAAAAAAAAAAAAGTTTCTGGGGCTGCAGAGATAGCTCAGTGGTTAAGAGCATTGTTCTTCCAGAGGTCCTGAGTTCAGTTCCCAGCAACCATGTGGTAGCTCACAACCATCTATACTGGGATCTGATGCCCTCTTCTGGAATGCAGGCATACATGCAGATAGAGCACTCATAAAAATAAATCTCAAAAAAGGTTTGACCATGAGTCTGAACTATAAGCTACTACATTTTGTTATCCAGTTCGGTCATAAATGCTATGAGAGGGCAGGTGCAGTAGCTATTGCTACATAGTGACAGAAGCTGTACTCAGCATCCACCCCCACCCCATTTACTCTTTAAGTTGTAAATGTGTACCTGCTGTTGTCAAAATATTTGATCCTTAGTTTGTGCACATTGGCAACAGGCTCTCTGGCTCAGTCTGAAGAAATTCTAGGAGGGTAGGATAGCTTTTGACTCAATGAACTAGTTACTATGGTACACAGAGAAGACTAGCTATTGCTTTTGAATTACCTATTGCCTCAAAGTATACAAGGCTCTTTTCAATTGACAGAAGTTAATTAGCTATCTAGTCTCAGGGCCTGATCTCGGCCTCTGCTTTTGTTTTATAATCTGTGTAAGGCCTTCCTTACCTTACAGCTGTTTCCTCTTTCCCTAACTTCCTTTTCCTTCCCACCTCTCCTTTCACTTTTTTTCCCAATTTCATTCAGCACGGAAAGCACAGGGACAGATGGTAGTCAACCCAAGGCACTGCAAATGCTTCCTGTGCATTGCGTGTAAAAGCCCACTGCTAGCTTTGTGATACACATTATTTCTGCGTTTTTTTTTTGCATTTACTTTAGACAAGAATGTCACAATGTAGTTATGCTCCTTATATAAAAATTATGTCAGACAAATTAATTAAACTACATATAGTTTGGAATGGAAAACACCCCTTAGTGATATTTCTTATGTGTTAGAATTGGTATCTTGGAGAAATTTGTCTATGACCACCTACATATGTATACTTATAAAACTAATACTAACACCTGAGAAAGCCCCCACATATGTTCAATACACAACTCTATTTCAATGAAACAATTACTCTGCTCTCTTAAAACCTCTATATAAGCTGGGCATGGTAGCACAGGTATTTAATCCCAGCACTTGGGAAGCAAAGGCAGGCAGATCTCTGAGAGTCTGAAGCCAGCCTGGTCTACATAATGAGTTCCAGGGCAGGACTATATAATAGAACCAGTCTTTAAAAAAAAATACTGTTCCAGAACGTCCAGGACTACAGAGAAACCCTGTCTGGGGGGCGGGGGGGGGGAGGGGGGAGTACTACAACCCATATGATCTGATATGACTAATCTCATCAGAGAACTGTGAAAATTCAAGCTAACCTGACCAGTGGTAAGATGGGAGGTTCATAGCTGGGAGAGACCCAACACTTGTTTAGCATAGAAAGGAATTTTGCTTGATCCCCAGAATTGGAAAAAGGGCAGAGTGTGTGTGGGGGGTGGGGAGGCAGGCTCAGTAGGTAAAGGCACTGTTATTGCTAAGTGTCTCATCCCTAGGGCTCCCATTGAGAATAGGAGAAAACTCCCACTAGCTGTCCTCTGACTTTCCATACTTACACTATGGTGCTGCAAGCCGTGGCCGCTCGTGGCAGCTTTGGTTGCATATAATACAACCAATATATATATATATATATTAAAAAATTAAAATGGGCTGGAGAGATGGCCCAGCAGCTAAGAGCACTGGCTGCTCTTCAGAGGACTGAGGTTCAAATCTTAGAACCTGTATCTTGCTCACAATTGTCTACAAAGCCAGTTGCAGGGAATATGACAGACACCTTTCAGCCGGGCGTGGTGGTGCACGCCTGTAGTCCCAGCACTTGGTAGGCAGAGGCAGGTGGATTTCTGAGTTCGAGGCCAGCCTGGTCTACAGAGTGAGTTCCAGGACAGCCAGGACTACACAGAGAAACCCTGTCTCAAAAAACAAAAACAAAAACAAACAAACAAACAAACAAACCAAAAAAAAAAAAGACACCTTTCTGGTCTCTTCAGGCATCAGGCACGCACACAATGCAGACATACAAGCAGGCAAAATATCCATACACAGAAAATCAAATAAAATTTAGAACAAAACCAAAAGCACTAACAATGTGTTGAAGTGTTTTGGGGTGGAAACACATTTAAGGGAACTCAAGAAGAGAAAGTGATGATGTTAATCCAGCATTTCACAACAGCAACATACTCGTGGACAGTCTCTCTCAGCAGCTTGAAGAGTCACCCAGTCCTTGAGGTATCATTTAAAAAGAAATTGTTTAGACATAGTCCCCAATAAGGCCATGATCAGAATTCAAAATAGAAAAACACATTGAACATTTTGAAAGGCTAATCAGGGCATCTCAAGGACAACCTTCCTAGGTAATATAAATTTTAATGTTGTGGGCTATAGAATGTAAAAATTTTGACTGCATACTGAAAATTGCCAAGTTCAACATACCAACTTAAAAACTCACTTATTTCAAATGATAATTCAATTTTGGAATGGACAATGGTGGCACAGGTCTCCAATCCCAGCACTTGCAGAAGTAGGCAGATCTAACTTAAGAGGCCAGACTGGTCTACAGAGCTAGGTCCAGGACAGCCAGGGCTACACAGTGAAACCCTGTCTCAAGAAAACCAAACAAAACCAAAAATTACAACTTTTAAAAAAATTAAAACACACCTTGGGTTTGCTTTTATAGATCTATTTACTAATATAAACTTGAGTGTACACTCTGTCAGTGTAGAAGGTGGGGATGATGTAGCTCACTTGGTAGAATGTTTGCTTAACATCTTAAGAGTCCTGGTTCCACTCCCAGTACCACACAAACTGAGCGTGGTAGTCTCTAGTCCTTGTAATCCTAGCACTTGAAGGGAGGAGGCAGAAAGATACAAAGTCATTTTCAATCACATAGCAAATCTGAGATCAGGCTAGACAGCAGAAGACCCTATCATAAACAAAAACACCAAGTAGGGATCTTTTGACATTTACCATTGGCGGGTTCTTTGGCATCCTACTGCTTTTATAGGGCTGCTGCCTAGTTACTGAGTGGCTGGCTGACTATGTCCACCCTCTGAATGACCTGTTGTCCTTCCATGGGGCCAGAAAAGGGCAAAGGTTTTCCTGAACTGTCTGTACACTGCACACTGTAAAGCCAGGAAGTCAAGCATTTCACTGTCTTGGAGCTGGGCTCTGGGCCAAGGCCAGGGCTGAGAACACAGATCAGACAGCACCATGGGACACCCTGGTGGTATTAAGTAGATATTACAGGTGGTATTCATTTCAGTTACTTCTGAAGAAACTCCCAATTGGAAGAGAGACTGGGAGGGGAGGAGAGGGAAAGGACTAGAAAGAGAGGTAGGGCTTGCAGTAAGCAGAAGACCTGTATTGTTTTGGCTCTACCATCTGTAACATCTTGAGTGCTGTTTCTTCAAACTTCAAATGAAAAAAAAAAAAAAAGTCATTACTTCTAAGAGCCATTAAATCCAGGTTTGACCGTGTATGTCTCATGTTCCTAGCATTTGGGAAATGAATGTAGGTAGAGTTTAAGACTAAACTTAAACTGGGTTATGAAACCCTATCTAAAATCAAAACAAAACTCAACCACAAAGAATATCATTTATCAGCCGGGCGTGGTGGCGCACGCCTTTAATCCCAGCACTTGGGAGGCAGAGGCAGGTGGATTTCTGAGTTCGAGGCCAGCCTGGTCTACAGAGTGAGTTCCAGGACAGCCAGGGCTATACAGAGAAACCCTGTCTCGAAAAACCAAAAAAAAAAAAAAAAAGAAAGAAAGAAAAGAAAAGAAAAAAGAATATCATTTATCCATCCTACCCATTTTTCTATTAAAAAGATAACAAGAGGGCTGGAGAGATGGCTCAGCAGTTAAGAGCACTGACTGCTCTCCCGAATGTCCTGAGTTCAATTCCCAGCAACCACATGGTGGCTCACAACCATTTGTAATGAGATCTGACGCCCTCTTCTGGAATTTCTGAACATAGCTACAGTGTACTTACACATAATAAGTAAATCTTTAAAAAAAAAAAAAAAAACAAACAAAGCCGGGTGTGGTGGCGCACGCCTGTAATCCCAGCACTTGGGAGGCAGAGGCAGGTGGATTTCTGAGTTCGAGGCCAGCCTGGTCTACAGAGTGAGTTCCAGGACAGTCAGGACCACACAGAGAAACCCTGTCTCAAAAAACCAAAAATCAAACAAACAGACAGAAAAAGGTAACAAGAACATGACCCTGAGGCTACTACTCTGGAAACCAGCCCATTCTGACCAAAGGAAAACATGCATCTCAGATCTAACTAAGCACGCCATTTGCCTCAGATTTTGTAAATATATCCATATTTACTGTTGTGCATACTGGTATAAGTGGACATCTTGGAAGAAATGAAGAAATTTTAAAAATAGGTCTTACTCAAAACCATCCATGACTCTAGGACAGGACCACCAGTTCCAGGGATTCCAACAAGCATGCATGTGACACACATACATTGCATAGAGGCAAACATTAACATACATAAAATATATTTTAAAGACACACCCAAAACAGGCCTCCAAGAGCTACATAGCTGGCAAAGAGCAAATACCCATGAAAACTAGAGTAATCTAAAGAAAATGCACTTAATGAATACATGTGACATAATTAACCAGCAAAATGCAGGAATGCCATTAGTTCAAAACATTCTTCAGCTATTAACTAATCCATGGATAGTGATATATTTTAAGAGGCTCACTGTGACCCTGAACTTCACTATGTAGATTGGTCTGTCCTGGAACTCAAAGACCCATCTTTGAGCTCGTCATCTACTGCTACCACCATGTCTGACACTCCCCTCAGTTGTGGTTTCATCTGAATTTTGTATAAAGCTCTGCTTTTTGTGTATGCCATAAGAGGGTCTCAGATCTGCTGGAGGTGGAGTTACAGGCAGATGCAGGTCCTCTGGGAGGGCATTAAGTGTGCTTGACCACTGAGCCATCTTTCCAGTCAGATGGAAGAATGTTTAAAGGAGTGGGCTGCTATGGAGATTTGAGTATAAGGAGTTAAATATCTGTATTCTGGGTTGTGTGGCTTCAAGTTACCTGCCTAAGTTTGTTCTTGTTCTTAATAGAACAAGCCTGAAGACTAGTACCAGGATCCTGAAGTAAGTTTTCCAACCCCAATACATCCTTATATGTTTAATAATGTATGAGTTTAGCCAGGCGTGGTGGCGCATGCCTGTAATCCCAGCACTTGGAAGGCAGAGGCAGGTGGATTTCTGAGTTCAAGGCCAGCCTGGTCTACAGAGTGAATTCCAGGACAGCCAGGATACACAGAGAAACCCTGTCTCGAAAAACAAAAACAAACAAACAAACAAAAAGTATGAGTTGCTGTAAAAATATTCAAGTCCAACAAAGAGAAAAATACTGAGGACTCTGCAAGGATTCCAAGGGCCACAAAATTCACAAGGCCATATTTAGGCTTCCGCTGTAAGAATCAAACTTGGAGGGCAATGAGAAAATGAGACTTAATATAACTACTTAGCTTTTAGACAATGCACTCAATTTCTTTCTTTCTTTTTTTTTTTTTTTTAAGATTTATTTATTTACATGAGTACACCGTAGCTGTCTTCATACACACCAGAAGAGGGCACTGGATCCACATTACAGATGGTTGTGTGCCACCATGTGGTTGCTGTGAATTGAACTTAGTACCTCTGGAAGAGCAATCAGTGCTCTTAACTGCTGAGCCACTTGCAAGTGTTTAGGAAGTGCTAGAAATGGATCAGCAGTTTAAAGAGACATGCATGCAAAGCACCCATGCACATAATAAAATTTTTTTTTTATTTTTAATTTCAAAAGGCTTTGTTTAGCCTGCTGATTTTTAAAGATCAACAATAACCTGTACGGAACTCACAAGGACCATTAAGATTTGAAGAACCAGCCAGGCAGTGGTAGCACAAACCTTTAATCCCAGCACTTGGGAAGCAGAGGCAGGTGGATCTGTATTTGGAGTGGAACCTAATCTAGACCTGAGTTCCAGAACAACCAAAGCTATACAGACAAACCCTGTCTCAAAAAACCAAACCAAACAAAAAGGAAAAAATGCTTTGAAGCAGTTAAGACTACTAATGGGGAAGATGTATGAAATAAGTGACCCACAAAAGCAATGCCTAAGGTTAGCATTCACATGTCAAAGGGGCATGATTTAACAGTGATTTCACTAATAAATAATAATAATAATAATAATAATAATAATAATAAAAAAAGGTGGGCTGGAGAGATGGCTCAGTGGTTAAGAGAACTGCTCTTCCAGAGGTCCTGAGTTCAATTCCTACCAGATATATGGTGGCTCACAACTATCTATAATAGGATCCAGGTCCTGAGTTCAATTCCCAGTAACCCCATGATGGCTCACATCAACCTGTAATGGGATCTGATGCCCTTTTCCAGTGTGTCCGTGACAGTATATACTATAAATCTTTGTGTTTTGTTTTCCTGTTTTTGCTGTTGTTTTGAGACAGGGTTTCTCTGTGTAGCCCTGGCTGTACTGGAACTCACTCTGTAGACCAGGCTGACCTCACTCGAACTCAGAAATCCACCTGCCTCTACCTCCCAAGTGCTGGAATTAAAGGTGTGCACCACCACCATCCAGCAGTATACATCAATCTTAAAAATACAAAATAAGGAAAGGTAAAATATAATTAAAGATTGACTATGGGAGTGAACCTTTTAAGAAGGCCATATGTGGTAGCAAGGATGAAGGCTTATCACTGAAACCAGGTAACAGACCTGGGTACAGAAAAGAGTGCTGGAATGTCAAGTGAAGGTGTAAGGCAAATTTACCTAACAAATTTCTACTCTTAACTTCAGCAACTAGATGAGGCAACTGTGTATAATCCTCACACTTGGAGAATTTCAAGTTGAGGCCAGACACCTTGAGACCAAACAAATGAAACTCCTAAGAACTAGTCTGGTTCAAGTCAATAGGTAGGGTGGCACTGAAGCAAAGATAAACTTGGCTTTTACCGGTCTGAAACTTACTTTGCCAACTTCAGGGGGGAGGCCAATTGTCTTAGTTTTAACAATGTCTACTGTACAACATTTTACATTTCTAGTCTTAAAATGTGATGCCTCTCAAGTACTCTGTAGCTAAAATGTCTATGACATGCTAATGTTATTGGTAAAAATTAAGTATATGTAAGCAAAGGACTTCACAGTCCTTTTTAGGTTTTCTTTTGACAGTTCAAACAACTGATCCCTAATTGCTCTGGCCTGAAAGTAACCCCCAACTTAACTCATAAGGTCCTCTAATACTTCCAAGAAACAATTTTGCTATGCCTGACATTTTAGTAATCTAAACTTAACCCTTCTTTTACTAAGAGAATCATCTGTGTAATGCCAAAGCTGGAATTTATCAAGGGACATTGGAATGGTAAATAGGAAAAGGGCAAGGGCTGAACATGTAACTCAGTGGTTAGGTGCTTGTCTAGCATATCTAAGGTCCTAGGTTCAATCCCAGTACTACTGCATATGCAAACAAACAAGGAAAAGGGCAATACATACCTAAGACAAGGGTGTAGGCTTATTAAAAGAATCATTACAAAGGGAATTCTAGAGTCACAGTGTGGATTCAGAATGCCTTTCATATGTTCTGATTATAGACTCAGCTGGCCTTCAATTGGCAATCTTCACTTGATCTTAGCCAAAAGGCCGAGAAGCGATCAATTGGCAATCTTAAACAGCTTATCCATATGCTGTGGTTATTAGTGTATATAACCATACACTGCTTAAGAGTTCAAACTTGCAGCCCAGTGTAGCCTCCAATACAACTTAATAAGCAGGGAAATACCTATTATATAAATCTGATCAATGTCTTCTCAATTGCAAAACTATTTTGTCCACTTACAACATCCTATTTTCCAGTGACAAGTTTGTAAGTATTAGGTGTTCCCACAGTCAAACTTTATTTCAAAACAGTAGCAAATTAGTGTCATAAGTCTGTGGGCTTTGGATTTTGTTTTGTGTGTGTGTTGTTTTTTTGGCCAGGTATGAGGTATGGCAATGGTATAAAATTGAGACAAAGAAGCTAATGGTAACAAACTTTCATTCTCAGTTATCTCCATCTCTTAAAATTTCAGTAAACATGTCAAAAGAATGGTATTGACTTTTGATCACAGCATACTGCCTGCATACAATATAGCTAACCTGATAGGGTTTGGGTGCAAATTATCTTTAAAAGTTCATTAGCAGGGGCTGGGGAGATGGCTCAGCAGTTAAGAATGACTGTTCTTCTTGAGGTCCTGAGTTCAAGTCCCAACAACCACATGGTGGCTCACAACCATCTATAATGAGATCTGATGCCCTCTTCTGGTGTGTCTGTAGACAGCTACAGTGTACTCATAAAATCTTAAAAAAAAAAAAAAAAAAGTTCATTAGCAATACTGAAACATCATTCCTAAATCTGCCAGAGAAAAAGCTCTCAAAGTATACTCACTTCCTCTTGTTACTTTTAATGTAAAAAGGTTAAGTGCCTCTTAAGGTAACCACTATTCAAAACCTACATGGGCCCAGAAGCTGAAAAGGGCATTGCTCATGATTACAGGCAGAAAACTTACCCAAGCTATACAACAGTGTAGGTGATTAAATACTGTATATGGCACTATAGTAAAACTTATTCCTGGATGGGTTTTGTGGCAGCTCCCTCTTGTGGCCAACTGATTTTCCCTATTACTTAAAACACTAGGAAAATCAGGTGACAGATATTAGTCATGTTCTTCATACCCTTTTTAGTCTCTCAATTTGTAGACCCTCTTCATGTTGATAGCTTGTTGTACACCTAAATGGGAACCTCACAAAAAGCAATGCATGACTTCTTTCCTGTGTAGCCCACTGACACTATGCAAATGTCGTATATTAAGTTTCAAGTTGCAGCTCAGTGATAAAGCACTGAGGTTCAACTCACATACAATAAAACTTAGTATGATTCCTCTGACTCTGAATTAACACAGGATATCTTTTCTATTTTATTAGTCTACTATGAAACTTTGATCACTACAAGCACAACCAAATTCGACTGCCAAATAGAGCTTCAAAATTAAAATTCAGCAAAGTATGTTGCTCTAAGTTAAAAAATTTTCATAATATTTGTTCAACAATCAAGCCTTTTCTCTTGTCATTCCAACTCCAATCTTCCTCATAACACCAGCATGGGCAGGGTTCCTAGAGAGTGGAGAGCAGGGCTTAGATTGGCCCACCTGTTAAGTGCTTTTCCAGAGGACCCAAGCTTGATTCCCAGCACTTAGCAGCTCCCAAATGTCCAGTCTCCAGTTCTAAGGATGGAGGCAACTATTCTTGCTATTCAAAATACATTTGGTGTGTATACATACATACATACATACATACACACACACACACACACACACACACCACACTCTCGCAAAACACCCATAAACCTATGTCTAAGTCTTTAAAAAGCTGGATGCCTTAATCTTAGCACTCAGGCCAGTAGAGGCAGGCAGTTCTCAGAGAACTGGAGGGGCAGCTGTTTCAGAGACACCATCTTGAAGAAAAAAAATATCTAAAAAAAAAAAAAAAACCAACAAAACTTAAGCCGGGTGTGGTGGCACACGCCTGTGTAACCCCAGCACTTGGGAGGCAGAGGCAGGTAAATTTCTGAGTTTGAGGCCAGCCTGGTCTACAGAGTGAGTTCCAGGACAGCCAGGGCTACAGAGAAACCCTGTCCTGGGGGGGGGGGGGGAAGAGACCAAAAACAAACAAACAAAAAAAAACTTGATCAAAACACCTACCTCAAGAGTACCACATTATATATTGTGGGTATTGCCTTCTATGAAGTCTGCTGCAGTGTTAACTATGTAGTAATGGAATATAGTGTGTGGGTGACACCTTTTCTTTTAGTGCCTGATTCAGTCTAAAAGGATGGAGAACTTAAATCTCAATAAAGGTTCCAAAGTAACAACTTTTTATTCACTCCCAAAATTACATATAGCAACATTAATCCTCTGAAATACTAGTACAATTCTACAACTTCTTGCTCACCCAAACTAGAGATATATTTGGGATTCACGGTTGTTCAGACTTTACATGAAGATTTTATCACATATACTTCATATATATAAAACACCTTCAACAATGCCTATGGGACTTTTACACGAATTACACACAATAAAGGCATCTATTCTGGCCAGATTTTACATTCAATTGACTCAATAAAAACAATCTGTGGTATTCAGGTATTGTGGGTTAAATCTATTGTCAAATCACGATGGAAATAAGCCACAAGTTGGTTGTTATAACAGAACTCAATCTAATACTTTCTCTCCTTTTAATACTAAATACATAATTTATTTCATTTTTAATTTCACTACAAATTCCATATACAAAGCAAAAAGGCAAACACCAAAAGTTGACCTTGACCACAGAAAGCTGAAATAGCACCAGCCCTACAAAAGCATGGCTCATAGACAAAACTAAGAAAAACAGATCTTAGAATTTATCATATTCAACTCCAGAATTGATAGGTAGATTTATACACTCAAAAATTATTAAAAATATAAAGCTGGAGAAGGAAAGTAACATTGCAAGTCAGGAGCAATTATTCATTACAAACTTTAGTTCTTAAAATCCAGATCCCAAACTAGGTATTAGAAAATGTTCTTACCTTTGTCTCCAGTAGGATGAGCTGAACAGCAAGTTGGGTTATTCAATCAGATGTTATGAAAGTACTTGCTTAAAGAGATTTAAGTGCTTTGTTGGTTAGAAAAACTAATCATAGGTTCCCTACAATATCCTAAAGGAACAGAGAAGGGGGAGGGGTGGAAATCAAAGCAGTATTTGTAGTTCCAAAGTGGTATAAATTGTCAATATGGATATAGCCCTATTTCCTAAGTCTTAAAACCTACTGTACCTATTACACTGTGCTCACCAGTGTTCAAACACAAGCCTACAATAAGGCAAATACTTTCCTCATTTCAATCTGCAGCTGAACACTTAAAACAAAGGTCATTCTTGGTTCCATTTTATCTAGCTCATCTTAACCTTTTAATACTATTATAGTAAGCTGGGCATGGTGGTTCAGGTCGAATTCTAGAATCTGGTAGACTGGATTTACTTTGGAATTTTGAGCCCAGCTTGAAATCTATGAAAGTCTAGACCAAAGCAGACAGGCTTTTGGGGGTAGGGGAGGGACACTTGAAATAAATTTTCCTCTGATCACACAATTTTAAAACACCATAAATTTCCAATTATACCATGTTTAATTATGCCAATTCCTCATCCATTTAGTTGTACTTTGAATTCTCTAACACAGCTACTTAACCTTAATGAGTTTACTCAACACTTCACCTAAAGGGAAATCCTACTTTTGAACTTAAGACTTAGCTTCTCTTTCAGGACAGTGTATAGGGTCATTAAAATGAAAAAGTTGAAATCTCATGCAAATTTCTTGAAACTTGTTTCTTGCATTATCAAAATTCCTGGTATCTCTCCCCTAAATTTTACATTACATCTGAATAATCTCATATCCAGCCTGCAACTCAAGGAAACTTAGAAGATCTAGCTCTTTCTATTGTGCTGAAAGAGTGGTCTATTCATTCTAACCAGGAGGAAATCCCAAGCTCAGGGTTTTAAATAAAATTCTATTCTCCAATTCAATTAAGATGAAGATTCAGCTTCAAGGGGTTACCAGTAGAAATACAATAGTAGACTAAAATATATAATTGCTGGCTTAATACACAACAGTTTAGGGACAGCATATTCTATGGCTGAAAAGATTTACCATGTACTGATTCACCCAAGAAGCAGTTAATTTGACAGCATACTGTCCAAAATTCAAAAAAAAAAAAAATCTGTGTAGTTCAATACTTCTGATAATGTTAATACTGAGACTCTCAATGGCTATCTCAAAGCTAAATTTTACTAGCTACCAAACAACTTTATACAAAAGCCTATGTTGCCTAAAGCATTATTACCAAAATAAACAGCAACTGTTAAGTTCTTTAGCAAAATAGGAAAAATTCCTTTCCAGACCATTACCCCCTACACAACTGTAACTGCCTTACAGTTTATTACCCTCTTAAGATTTCCACAACAGAGACAGTTATCATTTATTAGAATCTTTAATTTACTAACACATAAACAGAATCAGAATCTTATCAAATTAAATGATACACTAGTTACCCAGTCAAAATTTTACATGTAGAGGAAAAAGGACAACCATGCATCGTTTTTTTAAAAAATGTTTATTTTTCAAAGAAAAACGGCAATAGCCAATTGGAAACCTACTTATTCTTCAACTCCAATTTTGTTTTCTTTAAATTTAGAAGTGACTTACTGATTTACTATTTTAAACAAACCCCCCCTTTTCCCCTTTAAATGTTTACCATCTACTCGTGCTGAATCCTTCCAAGGAGATTGCTCCAGCGTATATCTCCAGGTCCTCGCTTTGCTCCTTTTACCAAAAAATGCAAAACACAATTCCATCGTGCATCTTAAGGGCTCCAATCGTCAAAAATAGGAAAAAATTCTTTGGAATAGCCAATTAAGTTGAATGAAAAAAATATCCACACGAATGCGGTTTGGTTGGGGCAGGAAGGAATCCACTCCTATGTTCCTGGTAATCTGATCCCGCTCCATGAATCCTGGTAATTCATCCTCCCTATCCTATCCACATTATGATTTGAATCCAATGATCCAGCTCCAAGGATTGGGATCCAGTGAGCCCTCTCCAATCCAAACCTTTATAACCAGCAAAACCAAAAAAGAGGAGGCAAAATGTTAGACACTGTAACCAAAAAAAGTTTCTGGGGAATGATGAGTTATGTCTGTCATCAGTTTACAGATGTACATCAATAACTATCAAATTCCCCAAAACAAGTTTCTGTATGGTGTTCAGATAAATTTTAGAAACTTAATCACTATAGAGACTAACTGGAAGAAGCACTTTATATTTACAGTTCAACTGATAATGCCAAATACTTGTTACTGTACAGGTATCACAGGTTTTGTGGTTGCAAAGCTATGTAATTGAAGTTTACTGGTATTACTACCCACCTAAATCTAAACTAAATCTATTGCTCCCATCTGCAATTTAGCTTGTAAATTAAGTGTTTTAAACATGAGTCAATTATGAATATTAAAAGGGAAGGTGAGACTTAAAGTACTCCCAACTAGATTATCTACACTAATACGTTGGAATTCTATATTTTGCTGTCATTTTGTCTTTAAAAAATGAAATAACAACGCTCTATCAGTCACACAGAGGACATGCAGATTTAGCAGTATTGATATTATACTCTGTTTGGAAATAGACACCCTGTACCCACATGTACACCAACAGCAGGCCACACATTAACAGTTGTAACTAAGCACTGTGACAAATTAGCCATTCTTCCCACATTAGTCCCTATTAAAACAAAAAGGGGGGAAGGGAGCAAATAACTGTTACAAAATGGGCAATTTTGCCACAATTGCCGAGGTTTTAAAAAGCAAAGCAATTGTAGCTGAAGATAACTGTATAAGATGTTTGCAAGTCTTTTAAGGTAAATTTTTAACCCTTGCCTTTTAGTATAAGGTCAATACTGCCAATTTCATCTGTGACAATAGCACTTGGAGTCATACCATTGCCTCCATTATTGATCTGATCCTCCTCAATCCTCCTTTTGACAATCCTAAAATGATTGAAATGTGCTCCACAATCCTTAATCCAAAGCATTCTTAATCCATCTCTTCAGATATGTCTACAGAAAGACACATGAAAAGCAAGATAAACATAAGAACTTCCCCAAGATAACCACAAACACCCCCAACATCCCATTTCACACAAACCAGAGCAGAATAGACATTTACATAATATCACAGTCTGAAGAGCATGGAAATTAACTAAATTTAAACAATCCTGTCTATGACATCACTTAAAATACAAGTTACCAAAGACATGAGGGGAATGTAGATGTTAGGAGCAAGGGGATATTACACAAGAATGCAATTCAACACTTTAGCCCATTCTGAACAAAACAGCTTGAATTAAAAAAATGAAAAGATTGTACTGAGTAAAGGAAAACTGTATACAACATGGGTTCTACAAAAAGTGTCACCAATCATCTTATGTACGAGAGCGAGATCTGCTATGACGGGGAGAATAGCGTGGTGATCCTCTGCTTCTCCTTGGGGAGTAACTGCGACTCCTGCTGTTGCTTCTGCTACGGCTTCTGCTACGACTACGGCTTCGAGATCGAGATCTTCCATAACTTGGACTTCTGGGCCCATCAACTTTAACCCGGATGTAGGCAGTTTCTCCCTATTGGATAGACAGAACTTTCCATTGAAAGATCTAAGCTTTCACCTGTCTTCAGACAAGCTGAATGAATACAAAGACAGACCAGGCCTCTCTGGTAATTTACTCGGACACCCTCGCCTGTATCCTTACCTTCAAATTCCACTGTTAAGAAAACTGTATCCAATTCTGGCCCAAAAAAAGAATAAGTGTATAACCTACCTCATGAGATCTAAACTTAGTGTTATCCAGTTTTCGAACTGCATACGTCATATCTTCTTTCCGTACAAACTCCACGACACCAGTGCCATCTCGGTAAACATCAGCATAACATACATCACCTGCTTCGCGCATGTGATCCTTTAAATCCTGCCAGCTTCCACTCGGGGGCAGTCCTGAAAAAGTGATCCCCCCCCAACTTAATACTACTTGTTCTGTCCCACGTTAAACGCGTAAAGTACATGAGAACAAAGATTATTTTAAAATACTTAATGGTTGTACTTAAGTGTTTCCAGGTAAAGAGCTGGTAAGAGTCAGATCCAGAGTCCAAATTTATTTGTAAAGGATCTTCATAGGCTAGTACTGCAACCTAATTTGGGTAAATCACCACCACAGTAATCTTTATTTACTAAAAATCATCCCAGAGACCGAAGTAGTTTAAGACCCCGTGTTTAAAACAAAACAACCAAAGGTTAACAAAAGACAAAAACAAAACAAAAAAAAAACCCTTGCAGTTCTCAAAACAGTCACGCGGGAAAAATGTTTAACCCGCACGAGGTCAACTCACCAGAGACAACCACTCTGTTTTCAGACCGCCTGGATGGCGGGCCATAGCGGCCTCTCGGGGCTCCGCCGCCTCCACCCCCGCCGCCACCTCGGCCGGTCCCACGGCCGCTTCGGGGAAACTCTACCCGCAGACGGTAGCCGTCGTAGTCGTAGCCGTCGCGACCGTACACCGCGTCTTCCGCGTCTCTGCGTGTGATCACAGAAAGCGGAGCGGATGAGGAGAGGGAGCCGCGGGCCGAGCCAACTCGCTCGGGAGCCCGCCGCCGGCGCACATGCGCACCCACGGGGCCGGAGCCCACATGCGCTGCATAATAGGCCCGGCCCCTCCCCCACCCAGAAACACGCCGGGCAGACTCCCGACCACCGCGCCAGCCCTCGGCGCCTCAGTTTCCCGCTCCGAGGGCGCGCATGGGCTCTGGGGACGTCCGAGGCGGCCAGCCACGGGAGACAACGCGCCGACTCGGCTCCTTACTCGACTCCTGCAGGGGCGATAGCGCCTCGCTCCCAGCCTCGGAGCCCCTCCTTCCCCCATTATGTTAAGGCCTCGGAGCCTTCCCCAACTACTCCAGCCTATCTCCTCAAGGCCGCGAGCCCCACGCTGCCTCACCGCGGGTCCTCGAACTCAACGAAGGCGAAGGGCGGTCCCCCGCGGCGGTTCTTCAGGTCGATGTCGCGGATGGCGCCGTATTTGTAAAACACGTCCTCAATGTCCTTGGTTCGGATGTCTGGAGGTAGGTTACCCACGTAGATGCGGCAGTCGTTGTTCCCTGCCGGGCCACGAATCACACCACCTCCTGACATGGCGGCGACGAAAAGCGCGGACTCGAAAAGAGGCCTTCCCACCAAGCCTGGCGTACGGCAGAGCGAGCCCTCAGCGGCACCACGTCTCCCGCGGCCGGTCCAAAATGGCGCCTTTATCAGCTCGGCGCACTGATATGGGGGGGAGGGGGAGGAAGAGAAGCCGGAGGAAGCGGCTATTCCATCTCAGTGCGCACGCGCACGACCGTAACGGGTGCTGAGAAGTACGCTCGCGCACGCGCGACGTCACCCTCCGCACGGAGGGGAAAAAGTCCCTCGCGTCCTGGGCTTATGGGATGATTGGCTGGTGGAGCGGCCAGATGTTTGGTAAAAATCGCACACTCTGGTTAAAGGGGTTATTATTAATTCCTGTTGAGTCCAGGATAGTCGGTCTCAGGGGTAAACCCTTTCTAGAAGCTGCTCGGCTCTTTAAAAAGATTGGGGTGAAACCTAGCCTGCAACGGTGTCCCACCATGCTCCGCGGTGTAACGGCCTTTGGCGGGAAAGGCGCCGGAGGCGGAGCTAGGTGACGCTGGGCTGTTGCTCCGGAAACCTAGGCATCTTCTGCACTTCAGTGCAGGCAGCGGAGTCGCAGGTGATTCGTTTAAAAACACGAGCGGAGCTTTGTGGCTTCTGCCTCTGCGAATCTACGGTGGGCTGCATTTTTTTTAGACAGTTAAAAGTGTCTAGACGGAAGCCGGGCGTGGTGGCGCACGCCTGTAATCCCTGCACTTGGGAGGCAGAGGCAGGCGGATTTCTGAGTTCAAGGCCAGCCAGGACTATACAGAGAAACCAAAAAAAAAAAAAAAAAAAAGTGTCTAGACGGACCCACCATATCTATATGAATGAATTGTTTCTTCAGTTTTTCTCTTTCTCCTTTCGAAGGATGAAAATGGAAGAGTGATAAAGTACAACTGCGGGGCCAGGATCCTGGTTCGGTGCT
Organism: Apodemus agrarius; assembly: GCA_964023405.1. Taxonomy (NCBI): domain Eukaryota; kingdom Metazoa; phylum Chordata; class Mammalia; order Rodentia; family Muridae; genus Apodemus; species Apodemus agrarius. Next base: position 74,237,193 of record OZ030015.1, on the reverse strand, counting down.
AGTCTAAGGAGATAACTTTTTTGTTTCTGCCGAGATTATCTGAAATAGGATGTTTGTATTGGATACCACAATTTTGCTTCTTTGTTTTGCAGTGACGGGAATAGAAGTTAGGAATCTTATATGTGAAATCATGTGGGCTTTTAATGTTAATGAATTCAAATTGTAATAAAAGCAAAACCAAGCTGTACTTAAGCTTGTGTGTCTGAAACCCTATCACCCCTGGAACTGAAGCAAGGAGGATCCAGACTACCCTGTGATACACAGTTCTGTTAATGGTTAGCCCGGGACATGCAGGGAAAACCCTTTCAATTAAAAATTTTGAAAAACAAGCCGGGCGGTGGTGGCACACGCCTTTAATCCCAGCACTTGGGAAGCAGAGGCAGGTGGATCTCTGAGTTCGAGGCCAGCCTGGACTACAGAGTGAGTGAGTGCCATGGCTACACAGAGAAACCCTGTCTCGAAAAACCAAAAAAAAAAAAAAAAATTTTTTTTTTTTCGAAAAACAAACCTTTTTCTTGGTTTTGTTTTTGTATTGTTTTGTTTTGTTTGAGACAGGATTTCTCTATGTACCCCTGGCTGTCCTGGATCTCAGAGATCCTTCTGCCTTCTGAGTAATCAAAGAGGAGTTACCACCTCCCGGTTAAAACCAGAGCCTTTCATGATTAGATGGATCATACATAAGACAGCCAGGCAGGGTGGTGCATGCCTTTTGAAGTATGTGGGAAGCAGAATCTCAGTTCAAGGCCAGCCAGAGCTGTGTAGACTCTAATAAATATGCTAAATCAGATCCCCACAGATTTTAAGGGTGATTCTCTATACTGTACTTTTACTTTATGCATATTGTGTCTTGGGGTGGTGGGTCATGCCTTGGCCCCAGAGATCAAACTGTCAGGCTTTTGAAGAGCGCCTTTACCAGATGAGCCCTCTGCCGCCCCTATACATTATCACTTATTTACAGCAGTCCAAGGATGTAGGGCTGCTTAAAATGAAACCATTTAATATTAAGACTGGCTGGAGAAATCAAGGACAATGAGAATGGGGGAGGGGCAGAAGTGATATATAAGATTTCTAGGCAAAACCCTGAAGAACTTGTTGAATTTTGGGAGATCGACTGCAAATTTGACTAGTCTCCCCAGAAGTCACAGTAAAGAAGAGGAGAATATAATATATTCACATTTTTAGGTGATTTTAAAATATAAATAATTCAGGGGAAAAACAATTTTTTGTTGTTAGTCATAAAAGCTAGTTGAAATGAATTTTTTTTTTTTTTAACATTAATTCTCTGCTTTATTCTCTAGCAGGTCATTTTTCTACTGCTTCGCATTTTCTCTCAGAGAACACAAGTTTTAGAACTGGATCACTTGGCCCTTTCTCTTCTTGTCGCCCCCCAGTTCAAAATGCTTGCATCTCTTAATGGCCAGCATCCTCTTGGATCTGCAGTTGGGGTCAACACACTCGAGCCTGAGCACAATCTTCTTCGTGGTTTTGGCCTTCTTTCGAAAAATTGGCTTTGTCTGCCCACCATAGCCACTCTGCTTTCGGTCGTAGCGCCGCTTTCCTTGGGCATACAGGGAATCCTTGCCCTTCTTATGCTGGGTCACCTTGTGAGGCTGGTGCTTGCCACATTTCTTACAGAAAGTCCTTCGGGTTTTCGGTACATTGACCATCTTTGCAGTAGAGGTGTCTGCGATGAAAACGAGAGACCCGGCCGCCGCGAACGCCGCCTCAACCGCACGCGCCGAACAGGAAAGGGCTGAAATGAATTTTTTAAACATTTATTTATTGTTGTATCTAAGTACACTGTAGCTGTCTTCAGCACCAGAAGGGGGTGTCAGATCTCATTATAGATGGTTGTCAGCCACCATGTGGTTGCTGGGATTTGAACTCAGGACATTCAGAAGAGCAGGCAGTGCTCTTAACCACTGAGTCATCTCTCCAGCCCTAGTTGAACTGAATGTTACAGCAAGCATGGAAGCCCACATCAGTAATCCCAGCACTCAGGAGGTTAAGATAACAAGGAAAATACTGAGCTCACTGTGAGTCTAGGTTACATATGAGACCCTGCTTCAAAAACAACAAAGAAAATTACATTTTGTAATTTAAGTGATCCCCAAAACTACAAACTCAATTTGAAATGATCAAAGGTACTTGTTGAAATATGGGGGAAATGAGAAATTTTTGTTTGATACTGACTCAGGGTCCCATTCAACTTCCCAGGCTAGCCCTCCTGCATCTTAGGACCAGATTTTTGAAAAGTGAATTTTTTGTTAAATCCTTAAGGTATCTATGGGTGACTGGTATCTGTATTCACTGCACTGGAGAAGCTGAAGAAGGAAGATATTCCTAGTTCAAGGCTGGGCTGATCTATGGGAAACATTGACTCAAAATGGTGGTAAGGTGACTGGCGGTGGTGGCGCACACCTTTAATCCCAGCACTGGGGAGGCAGAGGCAGAGGCAGGCGGATTTCTGAGTTCGAGGCCAGCCTGGTCTAACAGAGTGAGTTCCAGGACAGGACAGCCAGGGCTACACAGAGAAACCCTGTCTCTAAATAACAAAAAAACAAACAAACAAAAAAAAAAATGGTGGTAAGGCATGCCTTTAATCCCATCATCTCATCATTCATAAAGCAGTGTGTGAGGCTGTTCAAGGCCAGACTGGTCTATGTAGTGAGTTCCAGAGCAGCCAGGACTATGTAGAGATGTCTGCAAAGAATGAGGCCTGGGGTCCCCTGCTTTTCCATAATCGGCAAAATTATTACTTAGCACAGTCCTATCAGAGAAGATGGTGTTGGGGTAGAGTCTAAGAGTAATTTGAATTGAAAGACAGATTTCCTAATCTCTCATTTTTTTAAAATGTATATTTTTTAGCATTTGTGCTAATACTGACCTCTGGTGATAACTAAATAAAAAGCCAAGTTCTAAATATTCAACTGCTAACTTCTGGGAGAAATTGACTTGGTTTTTGTTTCATTAACACATATTTTCACAAAATGAAAGAAACAGTACAGATCTTTGTTTTTTCATCTTTAAAAACCTTTAATTGCTCACAGGTTATGAACATAATATTGGTTAATTTTGTTATAATAAAATACCTGAGGTTGGGTAACACTTAAAAAAGATTTATCCAGTTCAAAGACCCATTTCTATGGCTTCTCATGTTGACCTTGCTAAGCCGTACATATCTTTTTATTTAATTTATATATGTCTCATTTTGCCTAGCAAAATTATGTTATGGATACTTTTCTCTCATAATTTTTTTGTTTGTTTGTTTGGTTTGGTTTGGTTTTTCAAGACAAGGTTTTTCTGTATATCCCTGGCTGTCCTGGAACTCAGAAATCCACCTGCTTCTGCTTCCCAAGTGCTGGGATTAAAGGCGTGTGCCACCACCGCCTGGCTCATAACTTCTTTATCACCAGTAAATTCTCCATTAAAATGAATATTGGTGGGCGGGCGTGGTGGCGCACGCCTGTAATCCCAGCACTTGGGAGGCAGAGGCAGGCGGATTTCTGAGTTCGAGGCCAGCCTGGTCTACAGAGTGAGTTCCAGGACAGCCAGGGCTACACAGAGAAACCCTGTCTCGAAAAAAACAAAAAAAAAAACAAAAAAAAAAAATGAATATTGGTTATTTACTGACTATTCCTTGAAAATGTAGAACAGTAAGTGAACAGACTATTGTTTCCATGGAAATATGATGTTGCAGTCAGTAGATACATAATGCTTATAAGGATTATTTTTTATTTTGTGGGTAACAGAAGCCACTTTTGAAGCCCAACTAAGACATATAAAAATGCTGTTTTGGTAATTTTATTCTAGGACTGCCTTCCTTAATTATTTGATTCTTTCTGCCTTTTTTGTTTTTTTTTTGTTTTGTTGTTTTTGTTGTTGTTGTTTTGTTGTTTTTTTTGTTTTTTTGAGACAGGGTTTCTCTGTTAATCCTGGATGTCCTAGAACTCACTCTGTAGACCAGGCTGGCCTCAAACTCAGAAATCCGCCTGCCTCTGCCTTGCAAGTGCTGGGATTAAAGGCATGCACCACCACTGCCCGGCTTCTTTCTGCTTTTTTTTTTTTTTTGTTTTTTTTTTTTTTGGCTGAATTAGCCCATCTTTGTTGTCCCATTATTAATAACAATACGATTTTGCCAAAAAAACAAAAAAGACCCAGTTCCTAAAGTGAGCTGTAACAGAGATTATCTTCGGTATGACTTGTTCCTGTATTAATTACTATTCTAGCTCTTGTTTTCTTTCCCTCTTTGTCTTCTAAGCTCAAATTCAGTTCAATTTGAACACTTCCTAGGTGAATTAACTAGGTTTTTTGTTTGGTTTTGGTTTTTCAAGGTAGGGTTTCTCTTTGTAGCTCTAGCTGTCCTTGAATTCACACTGTAGACTAGGCTGGCTTCAAACTCAGAGATCCACTTGCTCTGACTCTGGGATCAAAGGTTTACACCACCTCTAGCAATTATTTAATTTTTTAAAAATGCTGATGAGTACTTTTATTCTTTTTTTTTTTTTTGAGATGTATAAGTAGGTAAATGGCACATCTTTTTCCATCCTTTTATTTTGAGCCTACATCTGTATTTTTTTTTTTTTCTTTTGAGACTGGGGCTCTGAAGATATGGCCCCATGTGATCTGAAGCCCTTCATCGTACCTGGCTGCAATTTCTTCTTATAATGGGGTGAAATAAGTGTTAGATACTCACTGCTACTTGTTCATAATCTTGCCAAGTACAAAATTAATTTTGATAATTATTTATTTGAGGTTTTGAAAGTGTGACTTTCTTTCTTTTTAAGATTTATTTCATGTATGTGAGTACACTGTATTGTCTTCAGACACACCAGAAGAGGGCATTGGATCTCCATTACAGGTGCCTTGTAGCTTTGGCTATCCTGCAACTCCCTCAAATTATAGAGATCCACCCACCTCTGCCTCCTGAGTATGGGGATTAAAGGTGTGTCCACCATTTCCTAGCTTTGTTAAAGATTCACTTCATTTTAAAAGTATATACCTATTTTTGTGCATGTACAAGTACAGGTGCCTGTGGTGACAAGAGAAGGGCACTGGGTCCCCTGGATCTGGGATTACAGGAGATTGTAAGCTACCCAAGGGTCCTGGGAACTGAACTTGGGGTCTTATACAAGAGCAGCACATTCTCTTAGCCACTGAACTGTCTCTCCAGCCCATTGGTTTTTTTTGTTTGTTTGTTTTTTGTTTTGTTGTTTGACCTTGTTAGGGTTTCCATTGCTGTGAACAGACACCATGACCAAGGTAACTCTTAGAAAGGACATTTAACTGGGGCAGACTTACAGATTCAGAGGTTCAGTCCATTATCACCTAGGCAGAAAACATGGCAGCACCCAGGCCCACATGTCGATTGAGGAACTGAGAGTTACACATCTTCATCTGAAGGCAAACAGAAGACTGTGTTCCAGGCAGCTAGGAAGAGGGTCTCAAAGCCCACCCTACAGTGATACACTTCCTCCAACAATCCACATCTCCCAATAGTGCCACTCCCTGGACCTTGAGTATTCAAATCACCACATTGTTGTTTTGTCTTTTGTTCTTTGTTTTCTGAGACAGGTTCTCTTTCTGTAGATCAGGCTGGCCTCTGCCTCCCAGGTGCTGGGTGGGATCAAAGGTGCGAGCCATCTCACCCAGCTATATTTATTTATTTTTATTTTATGGGCATGGGATTATTGGCTGCCTGTATCTATGCCACATGTGTGTAGTACCCCTTGCATGCCAGAAGAAGGCATTGTGTCCCCTGGAACTGGAGTTACAGCTGACTTTGAGGTTACATGAGTGTTGGGATTGAACCAGGATCCTCTGGAAGAGCAGCCAATGCTCCTAACCATCTTTTAAGTAAATACTTAGGGGGCTGAAGAGATGAACCAGTGGTTAGAGCACTGACTGCTCTTCCGAAGGTCCTGAGTTCAATTCCCAGTAACCACATGGTGTCTTTCAACCATATATAATGGGATCTGATGCCCTCTTCTGGTGTGTCTGAAGATAGTGTACTCATATACGTTAAATAAATAAATCTTTTAAAAAAAAAAACAAAAAACCAAAAACTTAGAGCCAGGCAGTGGTGGCGCATGCCTCTAATCCCAGCACTTGGGAGGCAGAGGCAGGCAGATTTCTGGGTTCGAGGCCAGCCTGGTCTACAGAGTGTCCAGGACAGCCAGGGCTACCCAGAGAAATCCTGTCTCAAAAACAAAACAAAACAAGATTTGCAGTGCTGACAGTTGAACCCACAGCCGCAGGCATGGTAGGAAAGTGCTCTACCGCTAAGTTGCATCCCTTGCGCTCTTTTTTTTTTTTTGGTTTTTCGAGACAGGGTTTCTCTGTATAGCCCTGGCTGTCCTGGAACTCACTCTGTAGACCAGGCTGGCCTCGAACTCAGAAATCCACCTGCCTCTGCCTCCCAAGTGCTGGGATTAAAGGCGTGCACCACCACGCCCGGCGCGCTCTTTATTTTTTACAAGTTTTTAATCAGCTTATATTAGCTATGGACTTTGTTATGACATCTTGATACTTGTAGGCTGTGTGTTTCATCAGCCACCCTTCTGTTAACCTCGTTCATTCCCACGCCCATATATCCCTTCCCTCTTCCCAACTGAGCTTCCTTCTACTTTCATGTTTACTTTAAAGATGTAATCTGTATTGCTTTTTAATTATGTGTATTTGTGCATTTGTGCTGGAGCCCTAGGAAGCAAGAGACATTGGATCCGCTGGAGCTAGACTTACATGTGTTTGTGGGCCGCCCAGAGTGGGCGCTGGCAGCTGCACGGGGCCCTCCGGAAGGACAGTGCATGCGCTTTAACCACCCAGCCATCTCTTCAGCCCTCATTTATTTTAAAATTTTATTTGTTTTTATTTTTGATGACACAGTAGTCACCAATCTTGTGTTATAGTACTAATCTTATGCTGCTAATCACAGTTGCTGTGAGATCAAGATTACAAGCGCCGGGTCAGTGAGATGGTGGGTCAGTGGTTGAGGGCTAGCTGTACATCTTGCCTGTATGTATTGTGACATGCAGGATTACTCTTGGTGCAGCCTGCCCAGCACCTTTGTGCACTATGAGGACTAGCCAGTTGGGAGGAATCTTCCATCTCAGTTCCAGCTTGATTTCTCAGCCATGACCAAATTGTATATGTCCTTAGCAATAAGGTCTTATCTTCTCATCCAGTACTGGTAGGCAGCCAACAGCAGTGGCAATGGCCTATATTGTTTAGGTGCCTAGGGGACTTACATGACCAACAACTTGTAAGGAGGTAGCCTGCCTCTGGTGCTGGGGTTTTCATTTATTAGCCTGTGTGTGGCTTGTAGAGGTGGTTTAATCCACCCCTGCAAAGTAATCCTCTAATCACACTTTTTAAATTATTTTTCAGTCAGCATACCAAACATTAGGTTTCCTTGTGGTTTTTAAATATATATCTGTAGCTTTAGTTGACTTTTTTTTTTCTTCTTATTGAGACAGGGTTTCTCTGTGTAGCCTTGGTTGTCCTGGAATTCACTCTGTAGACCAGGCTGGCCTCGAACCCAAGAGATCTGCCTGCCTCTGCCTTCTGATTGCTGGAACTAAAGACGTGTTCTACCACCATCCAGCCCTTCTTATTTTTTAAATATACTATAGCTTAAGTGAGCTAAAAATGTCACAACTTTTTACTTTTCTAGATTTACTTGCAGAGATTACTCCATAGTTTATATTTAATGAATGACCATAATGAGGTAAGCAAAATTCCCTGTGAGTTAATGTTTGTTATATTTTTCAGTAGTTAGAAAAAGACCAAATGCTAGGTGGTGGTGGCACACACCTTTAATCCCAGCGCTTGGGAGGCAGAGGCAGGCAGATTTCTGAGTTTGAGGCCAGCCTGGTCTACAGAGTGAGTTCCAGGACAGCCAGGGCTACACAGAGAAACCCTGTCTCGAAAAACCAAAGAAAGGAAGGAAGGAAGGAAGGAAGGGAGGGAGGAAGGAAGGAAGGAAGGAAGGAAGGAAAGAAAGAAAGAAAGAAAGAAAGAAAAGAAGAAAAGACCAGTGTTTTATAGCATGAAAATCAAAATTCATTGTGTATGAGGGTGAAGTCACGCCCCCTTCCTTACCTATCACTTAGGTCTGGCTTCGAGCCAAGGAAAGCAAAGCTGAGTACTGGCCATCCGGAACCACCGGCCGAGGCTGGAATAGCTACTCGCTGGCCCTTTTATAGAAGACATAGCCTGACCTCCTGACCAAAAGGAAAATAACTCCTTTTTGCGTCTTGCTTAACTCAAATATTGAGTTGTGTCATCCCCTGTCTCTCACTGATGTTCTTCTGGGAGGTAGATATTCTGCCATGAGTTGTAAACGTAGCATACTGTTTTCCAGTGATGCACATGCTTTCCCTGCCTCTCCTACAGGTTAGTGATAAAGTGCTGAGAGCTGTGAGTAGAACCTCGTCTGCTCTCCGCCTACCCCACGAGTGGAGGTGATGCTCTGCCCTAGTCAGGGGCATCTTTATAACCTAACTGATTAAAAAATATCCACAACCATCATCACTCGTTCCAGGGGATCTGGTGCTGTCTTCTGGCCTCTCGTGCGCATTGCATATGCATAGTGCACAGAAGCACATGCAAGCAAGTGTTCACATGCATAAAACTGAGAGGTATGATCCAGCTATATTTCTATATTAATTAGTTCTATAATTAATTTCTCCCTGAGTTAGTACCTACTGCTGGTTTGGTGTTATTCTTTGGGCTCTCCTTTGTTTATCTATAAAGGGGATCCAAGAGCAAACCAAGCTTAGGTTCCCCCAAGACCCCTCAGTCGTTCCAGGCTCCCTTTGATTGCCCAAAGCTCTCTCTCCATATAACCAATTGCGCTTGCCTATGCTTTGCGTCCTATTGTTATGCTGTTGGTACTGAAAGCGGATGTTAATTGGATTTATTTATATGTATGTCTGTGTGAATATAAATACATGTAGGTGTCCCAAGAAGGCTTGAAGAACATTTCAGATCTCCTGGAAATGGACTTAACGTCAGTTGTGAGCCACCGAGATTGGTGCTGGGAACTGAACTTGGGACCTTGGAAAATCAGCAAACACTGAGCCATTTCTCCTCTCCCCTCTCACTCTTTCTTTGTTTCTTTTTTTTATCTTAAATTTCAAGAATTTTTAAAAAAGGCATTGGTGGAGCACACTCACTGCTTTGGAACTATGTCAGACAACCTAAGTGGGGCTTTTCTTCAAAAGAATAAAACATTTGTGGGGTTGGTAGCCCATGCCTTTAATCCTAGCACTTGGGAAGTGGAGGCAGAGTCAGGTAGATCTGGTTCGAGGCCAGCCTGGTCTTCAGAGAGTTCTAGGACAGCCAGGGCTACACAGAGAAAGCCTGCCTTGGGAAAAAAAAATCTGGACAGTGGCAATAGCACAAAGGGTAAATAAAGCTGCTGGCCGTTGAGGCCGGGCTCCCTGACTTAAAGTGCCAGAGCTTGTGCTGGAGGTAGAGAGCCAGTCCAGGAGGTTAGCCTTTGATTCCCCCAGGTACACTGTGCGTGTATAACACCACCACCTCTGAATGTCATGTGCACCCGCAATATCAAATACTTTTTTTTTTTTTTTTTTTTGGATTTGGTTTTTTTGAGACAGGGTTTCTCTGTATAGCCCTGGCTGTCCTGCAACTCACTCTGTAGATCAGGCTGGCTTCGAACTCAGAAATCCGCCTGCCTCTGCCTCCCAGAGTGCTGGGATTACAGGTGTGCACCACCATTGCCTGGCTATCAAATAGTTTTTATTTTATGAATGTCTGTGTGTGTTCTGGGGAATCTTAGGCCCTCAGGCTCATAAGGCAAGCACTTTCACCCACCGTGCCATTTCTCTGACCCTTGTTTTATTTTCTGTGAAACGGGGTCTCATATAACCTACCTAGGCTAGCCTCAAATTTGTTGTGTTGCTGAAAATGTCCTTGAACTCTTTACTCTTTTTAAATAAAGATTTTTTAAAATTATGTGTATGGGTTTTTGCCTTTATATATGTCTGTTCACCATGTGTGTGCCTGATGTCTTCTAAGTCAAGAAGAGGACATCAGATTGACTAAAGCTGGAGTTACAGATGGTTGTGGGTGCAAGGAATGAAACTCAGGTCCTCTAGAACAGCAGTCAGTTCTCTCCTGCCCTCTTGACTTGATCTTAGTTCTGCCTCCGGAGTGCTGGGATTAGGGGAGTACACCACCATGTCCAACTCACAAGTTTGCATTTCTGAGCATTGATACCCTTCCTGACAGTCCTATGCCAAAAGTCCAGGCTAGCTCAGACTTGCTTTGTAGTTGGAAGATGACACTAAACTCTTGATCCTGTTTCCCACCCTCCCAAATGCTGGGAGTGCACACGCCTGTGTCCGTGCCACCAGGTCCTGCATAAACACGCAGCCTTAGCATCACTTGTGATGTTCTTGAAATGTAAGAGTCCCCATCCAGTCTTAGCCACTATCACATTTCAGGCTGGTTTGGGTTTTAAAAATATTGTACTATCCTCTGGCCATCTTCTTGAGGATACTGTTCTCGTGGCCCCAGGTGAACCCAGAGCCTTCTGTGGCCAGTCAAAACTCAGACAAAAGAATCTGTAAAATCTTTAAGACATTTGAAGCAAGTATTCTAGCTAAGTTGTTAACCACAAAAACAAATATCCAGATCCAAGAGATGCCTTTTTTGTTTTGTTTTAAAATAGGATCAAGTTAGCCGGACATGGTAATGCATACCTTTAGTCTCCCTGAGTTCAAGGCCAACCTGATCTACAGAGCAAGTTCCAGGACAGCCAGGGCTATACAGAGAAACCTTACCTTTAAAAAAAGAAGAGAAAAAAAGGGACCAAATTTTCTCTACATGTTCATCTCTATGGAGAACCAAGAGAATAAGAATGTTCATTCAGGGGCTGGAGAGATGATTCCATGTTTAAGAGCACCAACTGCTCTTCCGAAGGTCCTGAGTTCAAATCCCAGCAACCACATAACCATGGCTCATAACCATGCGTAACAAGATCTGATGCCCTCTTCTGGAGTGTCTGAAAACTGCTACAGTGTACTTACATATAATAAAGATATCTAAAAAATAAGAACATCTTTTTAAAAAAAATGTTGATAGCCAGGCAGTGGTGGCACACGCCTTTAATCCCAGCACTTGGGATTTCTGAGTTCAAGGCCAGCATGGTCTTCAGAGTGAGATCCAGGACAGCCAGGACTATATAGAGAAACCCTGTCTTGAAAAAACAAACAAACAAAAAAATGTTGATAAAGGGTGGTAGAAGAGTTAATATGTTATAATGTTTACAAAGTTTAGATGACTCAGGCCTGGGAACATCCTGAGTCAAAGGTTTGCTGGGTGTGGTGGCGCACGCCTTTAATCCCAGCACTTGAGAGGCAGAAACAGGCAGATCACTGAGTTTGAGGCCAGACGGATCTACAGAGTAAATTCAAAGATAGCCAGGGCTACACAGAAAAACATTGTCTCAAAAACAAACAAAAAACCTTAGCCAAAGGTTTGCTTAAGCAAACCATGGTTGATGGGAGAATCCCAGAATGGGTCTAGAGTGCCTCAAAATATTTAGTTTTTAAATTTTGGTGTTTTGTTTTTTTTTTTTTTTTTTTTTTTTGGTTTTTCGAGACAGGGTTTCTCTGTGTAGCTCTGGCTGTCCTGGAACTCTGTAGACCAGGCTGGCCTCGAACTCAGAAATCCGCCTGCCTCTGCCTCCCAAGTGCTGGGATTAAAGGCGTGCGCCACTACCGCCCGGCAAAATATTTAGTTTTTAAATTTTGTTTTAAGTTGGTTTTTATTTATGTGTGTGTGAATGTGAATGCACATGTGTGTGCATGTGCTCAGAGAAGCTAGAAAAGGATGTCAGATAAGAAGACCTGAACTTGCATCCTTCAAGGCTGAACATGCTTTCTTTAATTTCATGATGGACAAAAACTGCCTCCCCTTGAAGATCTCAGGTCTGAGCCGGTTGTCTCCAGGTGTCTGCCTCGGTCCTCTGCTGGCCATTTAGTCCTGTGTGGCTGAGGCTTCATGATGAAGTATTTAGGAGTTTGTAAGTATTGCAACATGACCATAGAAGGGCTGTGTGCAAGAGAAGCCTCAGAAGAGGAAGGCCAGGTGATCGGGCCCTTGCTGGGCTAGGGCTGGAAGGTGTGTTAAGGAAGGTTTGCCTGAGTCTGGTAAGGTTAGGGCAGAGATGAGATGAGGCACATCAGTCCGCTGGTGGGGTGCAGGCTGTGTGCAGTGAGGGAAGTTCTAAGACAGGAGTAGTGGTGACATGGTGGCAGTGGGGAGGAGTGTGCCAGTAGTGCTGAATTCCACTCTTGGTTTTTTTTTTGTTGTTGTTGTGTGGCCTTGTTTTCTCATCACAGGGTTTCTCTGAGTACGTAACGGCTTTGGCTGCCCTGGAACTCACTCTGTAGACCAGTGCAGCTTCAAATTCACATTGTCTTGGCTTCTTAACATTTTGTTTTCCAGTGCTGCTTTTATACACGTGTGTAGGAGCGGGAAAGAAAGGAGCGGAAAGGTGGGTCCCGCCTGATGCTCAGCTTGGATTCAGATTTTCTGGGACGTGTCTGATGAACACACTGGGCAGCCTTCCAAAAGCCTGACCTCCAAACTACCTTGAGTAATTTCCACAACTCTTATTTCCATCCTCCTTCGTCCACTTGCGCACGCCAGCTGAAGAGAGAGTGTCCACTTACCCGTGCAGTCAGTCGTGAGTACAAAGAAGCCTGTTGACAGTACATTGTGAACCGAGAAACCAGTGGCACCAACTGCTCGGCAGCCCCTCCTGCCCAGCCGGGGCTGAATTCCTCCCATCTGGACACATGGACCAGGAACAGTGCTCATGGCTACTTTCATAAAAAGGCTCAGCTGCACATTCTCCATCTCTTCAGCACAAGGCAAGCTGGCACTCTCCAGCCTCAACACACCCTCAGAACTGCCTAGTGGTATTTTCACCAGCTGCAGGCTCTGACAAAGGGGCAGGCCTGAGAGATTACCCAAGGTCAGGCCTGTGTCACTGTGGCTGGCACATCTGCACCAGAATAGAAATTGAAGCAGATGCCATTACTTTTTAAAAATACTTCTATTTATAATTGATACTATAATTGTTCTTATCTATGGGCTTATTAATCTTTACCCTTCTGGAGTAACTTTTTGACCCATGTATAACAGTGTTATTACCACACTGGGGATATATAATTTTTTTGTGTGTTGGGAACATTCAAATGTCTCTCTAAAAAGCTTTGCAGATTTTTTACGTGTATGAATTGTTGCCTGTGTGTATGTATGTGTGGCCTGGTGTCCTTGGAGGTCAAAAGAGAGTATCTCTTGGATCTTCTGGAACTCAGTTACAGATGGTTGTTAGCTGCCCTGTGGCTACTAGGAATCAAACCATTGTCCTCTAGAAAAGCAGTTCATGCTTTTCTTAACCACTGAGGCATCTCTCTAGCTCCATTTCCTTTTACTTTTTCTCTTTTTTTTGGGGGGGGGGAGGAGTGGGAGGAGGCAGACTCTTATAGCACAGGCTGGCCTCTAAGTCAGCGTGTTACTGAGGATGACCTTGAACTTTGGATCCTCGGCTTCCACCTTGTGAGTGCTGGGATTACAGGTATTTGCTGCCAGGTTTATGTTTATCCATTGCTGGAATCAAACCCAGGGCTTTGTGTATGCTGGGCAGACACTCTATCCGCTGAGCCACAGCATTCATTTTGAAATATTCAGCTAATTATTGTCAAACATTGTCATCCTCATAGCCAAATGAACCTCTGAAATTCTTAGTTCCTTTAGGTCTGAATACAGTCTCAACTCAGTGGTAGATCATGAAGAGTCCAAAGATGACATAAAATTAAGGTTCCTTCCCTGTCTCCAGCTCAAACTGCATATCTAGAAGAAATGACTCTAAAATTTTATTTTTGTTATTTTAATCATGTCTGTGTATAGGTATGTATGTGCATATGATTGCTGGCTCCCAAAAGGAGTAGGACTCTCCAGAAGCTCGAGTTACTAGAAGTTGTAAGCCATCTGACATGGCTGGCTACTGGGAATTGGACCCTGGTCTTAGAAGAACAGACAAAGCTTGTAGCCACTGAGCCATCTCTCCCAGGAGATTGAACTCTGAAAAAAGAAATATACAGGGACTGGAGAGATGGCTCAACGGTTAAGAGCACTGACTGTTCTTCCGAAGGTCCTTAGTTCAAATCCCAGAATCCACATGGTGCCTCATAACCATCTGTAATGAGATCTGATGCCCTCTTCTGGGGTGCCTGAAAACAGCTACAGTGTACTTACATATAATTGATAGATAGATAGATAGATAGATAGATAGATAGATAGATAGATAGATAGATAGATAGATCAGGGGCTGGAGAGATGGCTCAGCGGATAAGAGGACTGATTGCTCTTCCAGAGGTCCTGAGGTCAATTCCCAGCAACCATATGGTGGCTCATAACCATCTGTAATGAGATCTGATGCCTTCTTCTGGTGGATCTAAAGACAGCTTCACTGTACTCATAAAAATAAATAAATATTTTAAAAAAGTGTAAATAAATAAGCAATAATAAATAAATCTTTGGGCCGGAGTGAGTGAACCTGGAGAGAGAAGAAAAAGTGTCTGAAGACAACTACAGCCAGGCAGTGGTGGCACACGCCTGTAATCCCAGCACTCTGGGAGGCAGAGGCAGGCGGATTTCTGAGTTCGAGGCAAGCCTGGTCTACAGAGTGAGTTCCAGGACAGCCAGGGCTATACAGAGAAACTCTCTCTTGAAAAAAAAAAAACCAAATCCAAAACAAAAAACAAAAACAAGACAGCTACAGTGTACTTACATATAATAAATAAATCATATATATATATATATATGTATGTATATATGTATATGTATATATATATATATATATATATATATATATGGCTCACAACCATCTGTAATGAGATCTGATGCCCTCTTCTGAAGTGTCTGGAGATAGCTACAGTGTACTCACATACATAAAATAAATAATTGTTAAAAAAAAGATGTTTATGAGGCTGGAGAGATGGCTCAGCGATTAGGAGCACTGACTGCTCTTCCAGAGAACCTGAGGTCAGTTCCAAGCACCAAGATGACTGCTCACAACCGTCAGTAGTTCCAGTTCCAGGGATCTGAAACTTTCTGGCTTCTAATGGCACCAGGCTCACATTCATAGAGATACAGGAAGGTAAAACACTCATACATAATTAAGCGGGTGCTCGAGGTTGTGTGTGTGTGTGTGTGTGTGTGTGTGTGTGTGTGTGTGCGCGTGCGCGTGCTCTCGTGTGCGCGTGCCTATGAGAAAACTACCATATATGTACCACATTTATGCAAGAGGCCAGAAGGTGGCACCGAACCCCCTGGAATTGGAGTTAAAGGTAGTTGTAAATCACCATATGGGTTCTGAGAACTGAACTCAGGTCTACAAGATCAGTAAATGCCTTTAACCACTGAGCTACCTGGGATCAAACTATCTGGCAGTATGTTGATTTTACCTACTTAGCTATTTCAGTGACCTCTTTAATACTTTTTTGTTTTGTTGTTGTTGTTTTTGTTTTTAGAGACAAGGTTTCTCTGTGTTGCCCTGGCTGCCTGGAACTCACTTTGTAGATGAGGCTAACCTCAAACTCACGGAGATCCACCTGCCTCTGCACCTGAGTGCTGGGATTAAAGGCATGAGCCACCACAGCCCGGCTAACCTTTCCGACTTTTCCAGCCCTGGTTTTGGATCCGTGCAGTGCTGCAGGGGGACAGAGGCAGGTAAATTTCCACTTGCTGGTTCCTGGCATGAGGATCTGGCATTGGTGTTTCCTGTCCTTGGCAGGTGTTTATTGCTGACACTTCTGTGGGTGCTTTATGTTCTCTCTTTACTGGGACCTCAATTTAGGCAAACATCATCCTTGGGTTCATTTCTTACTCCTTCAGCCCTAAGAGTCTGGCCATCTCTTTAAATGCTGCTGGCCGAGATCTTCCTGTCCCTCCAAGCTGTTCTCTTAGGTAAGACCTGCAGTCATGCCAGATGGTAGGATATGAATATGATGGGGGTTTTTTTTGGGGGAGGGGGGTGCGGGAAGCAATCTCATGTACCTCAGGCTGGCCTTGAGCTCGTGATGTAGTTGAGAATGATCTTGAACTCTTCTTGGTCCTTCTGCTTCCACCTCCCCAGGGCTGGGGTTACAGATGTGAATCCTCGTGCCTGATTTAGATGGCGCTGAGGATGCCGCCAAGGCTTTGTGCACAGCAGGCAAACACTTTACCAGCTGAACCACACTGCTTACCCATATAATTTGAATATGAAATGTCCCCTACAGGCTTAAAGTAGTGGGGGCTTGGTCGCCAGTGGAGGCTTCTGGGAAGTGATTAGATCGAAAGAGTATGACCTGCTTGGTGCATTATATGTTCAGTGTGTTCAAAATGTGATGTCTTGCCGGGCGGTGGTGGCGCACGCCTTTAATCCCAGCACTTGGGAGGCAGAGGCAGGCGGATTTCTGAGTTTGAGGCCAGCCTAGTCTACAAAGTGAGTTCCAGGACAGCCAGAGCTACACAGAGAAACCCTGTCTCAAAAACAACCAAAAAAAAAATAAAAACAAAACAAAACAAAACAAAACAAAATGTGATGTCTTTCCCGGAGGTGATGAAAGGCAGGCGCCAATTTAGAAGAAGTAGGAAAAGTGTATATGGCCCCCACCTTTCCCCCTTTCATCTTCTCCTCATCTGCCATGAGGTAAGTTGGGCACTCCACCATGTGCTGATGATGTGAGCCTCATCTCAGGCCCAGCAATGAAACCAGCCAGTTATGGACTAAGCCTGCGAACACTTTAAATAAATAAATCTTTTCTTCCTTAAGTTCCTTTGCTCAATTATTTTGTAAGAACGATGAAAACCCGGCTGCTTCACCAGGTCAACCTTTGCCCCCAAGCTCTAACCCATCCCTCACCATTTCAGGTCCTCTGGCTTGGCACCTCTCATTTCCCAAGAGTGGGATGAGACTCAGCAGAATTCTTTCCAAAGCACGTCTCACCTAGACTCTGGGCATCCGGCTGAGTCAGTAAAGAGGATTTGCCTAGCATGGCCAAAGCCCTGTCCCTAGCACCACAAAAGCTAGTGTAGTACATGCTTGAAACCCCAGCACCCAAAGATAGAGGCAGGAGGATCAAAAACTCAGGCCAGGCCAGGTATGGTAGAATACGACTTTAACCTGAGCACTTGGGAGGCAGAAGTAGGCAAATATTGTAAGTTTGAGGCCATCTTACTCTACATATGGAGTTCTAGGCCAGCCTGGGCTATATAGTGAGACCCTGTATCAGGAAAAATAAAATAAAATCTCCACATCCTCCTCTAATGGAAGCCAGGTAAGATTCGTGTGACTGTCTGTTTTTAAAAAAATTCCCATTTAGAATCTTCCCTCCAATTTGTTGTACCTTAAATATATCCTGACCACTTTGTAAATTCTGTTATTGTAACACTGTATTGTACAGTTTAACATCTATTTGTTACTCAGCTAAAATTTCTATTTTAACATATAATTACATGCGATTGATGACACATCTTAAAGTGCTGTACCATCTACCATTTGGATTTATTCCCAGGCCAGGCCTTCTATGGAAAGGAATGAAAGCTGAAAGCTGCTGGGTAGTGGTGGTATACCTCAGCAGAGACAGGAGATCTCAAAGTTCAAGACCAGCCTGATCTGAGTGAATTCTGGAACATCCAGGGCTACACAGAGAAACCCTAGCTTGAAAAGAAAACAAAAAGACTGAAAACTTTAATTTCAATCAAGCTCTGAAAGCCTGGGAGCATCCCTGGTTGGTACCCTGGTGGAGGGTAGAGTGCTGTTCCTGTTTCCTGGCATCCCCAGGGGATGGTGTGAGAAGGTGGTAGGTACCAAGGGCTATCTTCTCAAGTGCAGACTGAAACACTGCTGGGGACTTCCTGAAGGAAGAACTGAGCTATTAACTGGTTTGGAAACTTGGCCCATGCAGAACCTGAGATTACCCTTTAGTCCCTCCTGAGCCTTTGTTTCCCAGATGAGATCTTGTGGAGGGCTTCCTGAAAGGTAGGTGACCAGTGTCCGGTGCTCATAGCTGCAATTGGCTTAGTCTGTCTTTTCAGACTGCGGTTGCTCTGAAGTCAAGAACTCCTGGTGTTTGTCTGCTCTCAGTGTGAGCACGGGTTCTCGGATAGGATTGTATTGCTGTTGGCATGTGTCCGTGTGTCCGTTTGGAAGGTCTGTGGGTGTGGATCGGGCATGTTTATCTCCCACATTCCTCCATCAGGCCTAGACTGAAATCAGAGCTGCCAGTGCTACCCCAGCCTCACTGTCCTCCTCCAGAATGGAGCCAAAGGTCCTTTAACCCTTTATGTGATTAATTAGGTTTTTTTCCCTAGATTTTTTATTTTTTGAAACATTGAACCCAATTCCTTTTGCTTCTGGTTTTGTTGTGACTCAGATTTCTTTTCTTTTTCTTTAAATATTTATTTATAGCCGGGCAGTGGTGGCGCACACCTTTAATCCCAGCACTTAGGAGACAGAGGCAGGCGGATTTCTGAGTTTGAGGCCAGCCTGGTCTACAAAGTGAGTTCCAGGACAGCCAGGGCTACAAAGAGAAACCCTGTCTCGAAAAACCAAAAAAAAAAAAAAAAAAAAAATTATTTATTGTTATTATACTAAGAACAGTGTAGCTGTCTCCAGACACACCAGAAGAGGGCATCATATCTCATTATGGATGGTTATGAGCCACCATGTGGTTGCTAGGATTTGAACTCAAATATCTATCCCTGAGATTTCTTTCCTTCTCCCATGTTCTCTCAGTCCCATCTCTTCATCTAATTGACTCTAGGTTTTCAACTTGCCCCATGAACTGTTGTTACTCATTTGCTCAGATGGGTGGGGAGAAATCGTAGACTAGGAAATCCCAGCAACCTTGAGTTAATGCATGGGAGCCTTAAGCTTGGTGATTACTGCAATTGTTACTTAGTGGGAAAGTGCGCCATTAACTGGGCGCTCAGCCTCCTATTAGTATCACCCTGTAATTTAGTGACAATTAGATTCCCAGAAACTAGACATAGGAAACCATCAGGCAGAGGCAGATGGCAGAAAGCAACAGTAGTCAGGGAGTTTTAGTTAAAGGCACTGTTTCCAGAAGGTGCAAGGCCAGTGGTGAGTGGCAGGTAGAGCTTGGAGCAGGGTAATCATGCAAATGATTAAAGGAACTTGGTAATTATTGACCTTGAGGTTAGGGGCTGCCATGTTGATCCCAGGAGCTGGGCTGGGCCTAGTGGAGAGCTATGGGAGGAAAAGAGAACCAGTAGATTCTCCCACCCGTCCTGCTTCTCTCTGCATCCACGGAAGACGCTGGGCTCCCAGAGTGCTTCGTTAGCTTCCTCCCCGAGGGGAGAGATGTTGGAGCCAACATCCTGTCTGCCTCACGCCCGCTGGGACCACCAGAGGCAGGCTCAGGTCTGGAAATGACCATTCTCATTAACCAGGTATGCAACTGTGGTATGGAGATGAGGGAAGAGTGTGGTCCTAGGGCTATGCTATGTTTTGGGTGTGGTTTTTCCCTCTGGAGATTCATATGTTCTCCAGAAGAAAAGAGCCAGTAGTGAAATTTCAGCCTAGCCCAGTCTTTGGAAGACTGCCACTGAGTTTGATCCCAGTGCAGAGTGCAGTAGAACCTTTACGAGATGGGGCCTACAGAAAGTCATTTTTCTAGGTCTCTCTCTCTCTCTCTCTCTCTCTCTCTCTCTCTCTCTCTCTCTCTCTCTCTCTCTCCTGCTATTATGTCATATGTCATCCACCATGAGGCCTTCCCTGGAGCCAAGCTGAGGCTAACACCCATGACCTTGAATCTCCAGAACACCTTTTCTTTATAAAATATGTAGTCCTTGGTTGTTCTGTGAAAGGAGAATTCGTGAGGCAGAGAAGACTGGAGGAGGATGTTCATAGACCCTTTCATGGAACTATTTTTCTGTTCAACCTTCAGGATTTTATCTCTGTGTCAAGCTCTAGAGTGTGAGATCCCAGTGGTAAATATTACATCAACTCTCTTTCATGGAACTGGTCCAAGAAGAAAAGAGCCAGTTGTGACATTTCAGCCCAGCCCAGTCTCTTGTCATCTGCAACGGTAGCCACCTTTGGCTGCAGGCAAGCTGCTGATGGCAGCGTTGGCTGAGCATACTAGGACAGGTGTGGGACAGACAGACAGACAGAAGGACAGACAGACAGACACGGAGGGAGACAGAGAGAGAGAGGTATGTGTGTCTCTGGGGATGAGGTAGGAGTGGACCCAGGCCAGGGAGGAAGGATCTGCCAGCCCAGGCAATGTGAGGAACACTGGGAAACACTTTGGAAGACTCCCGCCTCCTTCACTCTCTGTGTGCTCTCTCTCTCAGGGTCCAGTGGTTCTAAAGCACTTAAACCCACTCAAGTATTTAGTAGTGATACACTTCCGGGGTATTAGAAGATTCGAATATTTCAGGGAGTTGGAGAAACCCAAAACATTTGTCCCCAAATTTGAGTAGAACCTGGATACATGGAGGGAGGGTCCCCTTCCTTCGGACTTTCTTGATGTCCGTTCTCCAAGGCTCACTGTAACCATGTGACCCCAAGTGTCCTGGGGTGTTGCCAGGACAGTTTCAGTTTTAAACTATTACAGCCTATTGTCCTCTGAAATACTTATGAGGCCACATGCCCTGATTTTGTGGTGGAAAAAAACCGAAAGTACAGTCCTAGCTTAAAGCATTTCCTGTGTGGCTGTGACTACATAAATCTCCACCTTCCCTGGCACCTCAGAATTGTGGCACTTGAAGAGTCGCAGGAACCCCACCTAAGAAGTTTTAGCTTGCATGTTGAAGAGACAAAGGATGGGTACCTCCTGTGGTTGTCTGGGAACAGCTTGATTCTGAAACTCCCCAAAACTGTACAAAACTCATCCTTGTCCCAGATAGGTTCAGACCTCCACCTCTGCCATCAAGCCTCAGTGGCTTTAGAGAGAGCTTCCAGCTCTTTAGAATTCTTTCTCACTGTAGCAATCAAAGTACCTTCCCCACAGAACAGTCTGTTTTCTTCTGTTCTGTTTTGTTTTGTTTTGTGTAGTCCTGGCTGTTCTGGAACTTGTTCTGTAGATCAAGGCTAGCAAAGTTAGGAATCCTACCTGCCTCTGCCTCCCAAGCGCTGGAATTAAAGGTGTGGGCCACCACCGCTGGACTTGAACGGTTTTAATTTATAATGTAAGAGATAACTGGCCTCTTCTTGTGAGGTAGTTTGGTTACACTGGTCTCAGCCCAGTGCTGGGTCATAAATTCAGACATGTGTACTGAATCTTGGGCAGAACTTCAAGGCTATTTTATATGCAGTAAAACTCGGGGTAATATAGCACATATAAACTATTATGTACTATACACACATATAAACTATGATGTACTATACACACATATAAACTATGATGTACTATACACGCATGGACACATTTAATGGGATAAGCAGTGTACTCCATTTAGATTTTCTTTTCTCTTCCTTTTTTTTTTTTTTTTCTTTGAGAGAGAGAGAGAGATGCCCTGGCTGTCCTGAAACTCAGTGTGTAGACCAGGCTGGCCTCTTACTCACAGAGATCCACCTATCTCTGCCTCCCACGAGCTGGGATCAAAGCGTGTGCCACCATCATGCCAGGCATGGACTAAGTATTTCATGAAACGTGTTTCCTATTTGCTTCTACATTTGTGAGTTCTCTATCATTGTGTAATATAAGCTTTATTTCAAAGGTCACAAAATTTAAAATGGTTGAGACCATTCTGCTGGAATAGGCCCCACACAGTCACATAGAGACTGAGATGGAAGTAAGGCTTGGAGCCCTCTAGATGGCTCAATAAATGAAGGACCTTGCCATCAAGACCGATGACCTGGGTTCAATCCCCAGGACCCACCTGCTGAAAGGATAGAACCGACTCCCATAGGTTGTTCTCTGACCTCAATATATGCACGTTTCTACCCCTATAAATAAATAAGTGTAAAAAAATATATAACTGTGAAAGAGCTGATGCCACAGGAGAGGAAAAAAGAGGCTTATCTGGAAATCAGCAGTTCAGTTAGCAGGCAGCTGAAAACACTTCGTGGATACAACAGCAGTCCTGTTTGGTCGAGTCAGGATAGCAACAGTGGTGACATGATCTCGAAGAGAGACAACCAGGCCTCAGCCTAGGCTGCTGCCAGCAGGAAGGACCTAGAGAGACACCAGGAGACGTTCTCGTCTGTGCCTCTCTCAGGGACGCAAAGATCAGTGAAGACGCAAGATCCGCAAGCCTCGCACAGCCAGCCGTACCAGCAAGCCAAGCTCTGTCTCTGTCACTCCATCGAGTCCTACTTATACCCTCCACACATCGTGTGCCCTCCGTGTGCCTTGCCTCAGCACGGGTCTTGACTCAGCCCGTGCATCCAAAAAGCCTGAGTTCTCCGAGTCCCAACACATGCAGCTCAACTAAGCACTGTAAGGCGGACCAATACACAAGGGTCGTCAGCAAAGGGTCCTTCATCACGTGTCCTTTCACGTGCTTGTTTTAGCAGAACATCCTTTCTCCAATGTCTGTTCAGTGAAATGTTCCTTCACGAGTCAGCCTTAGTCTCTCACCTGTGTCCACTTCAGGAAAACACTTCTTCATGTTTTTGTCCCAGCAAAACACCATCCAACACAACTGACTCTCTGAAGAACCCTTAAGTTTACACTTAACACAGGCTGCTAAGTGCCCTTGGGAGAGGAGCCTGGCCGGGGCCAGTGGGATGGTACAGAAAGGAGAAGGCAAGGGTCTGTGAGTGTGCAGAGTCAAGCCACCTCCCTCCCGGCCCTCTGCACAGCGTCTGCACAGCCAGCTTCTGCCAGCGCCTTACAGTAGTTATTTCAGTCTCGCCACACCCATTAGAGAAACAGTACTGTCTTTACTCTCTCCATTTTATAGATAAAGAAGCTGAGGTTCACTTGCCTGCACTCACCTTGCTCCTATGTTACAGACAAAACTTGGCCAGAACCCTGGGTTGTCCATTTTTAGCCCAAGCCCTCCCCCATTTCTTCTTCTCCCCCCCCCCATCCCCTTTTTGAGACAGGGTTTCTCTGTGTACCCTTGTCTTCTGGAACTCACTCTACAGACCAGGCTGACCTTGAACTCAGACATCCTCCTGCCTCTGCATCCCCAGCGCTGGGATTAAAGGCGTGCACTACTTCCCAGCTTCCGGAGCTCTTGGTAAAGCAGCAGACAGCTCCCCTTTGGCATATGAATGGGGTTTGGGGTTGGCTCAGAACCAGTGGTCAAGGTTAGCCAGCCCCAGGATCCTGCCTGGGGATGTGGGGGGTAGGGGCAGGGCTAGAAGTGGAGGAGCCCGGGTTTTGCAGTCCAGGGATGGGGACTGGTGGCTGTGAGGGCGGCAGCCTTTCCCTGCTTCTGCTCCTGCTCACCGCATGCTCTGCCATCGCAGAATATGCTGCTAATTATAACCCAACACAATGAGCAATCAGAGCCTGCTGGCGCTGGAGCTCTTCTCAAAGATCTGGCAGGCTTTTCATTAGAACTTCCCAGTAGCCCAGAGGCTGCCGCAGTCAATGCTCCATCCTCCCCTCCCTCCTCCCTGTCGTGGGGTGTCTGGAGCACCCACTGCAGTCAGTACAGGACTTCCTTAGCTCCCAGGTGCCCAGTTCTGTGCTGCAGTGGAAATGGGAGCCAGGACTTTGTTCTCGCCTAAGAACCTAATGAGCTAATCACCTTCCCAGCAGTCTCTTGATTGGAATAAAAAGGCCTGGCCTAAAGGAGCCATGCATGGGGTCAGCATCCTGAGTTTTCACCTCCTGAGTCTTTGGCTGCTGCTCTCTCAGGCCTTTCTTTGGGCATGTGTGAACATTTATTCAGGCACAAAAGTGCTCACTGTGGCAGTGGTGGTCTCTGCAGTATATGCCAGGGAGGGGAACCCTTCCCAAATTTGAGGGTACTTAAACCTGAGTCAATAAATATATGCATGAGTCCTTGGAACAGTTCCCTCGTGTTTATTTTGAGGACTCTGGAAGGGATGAGTGTAAGGGATAAGACGACCTGAGATTCCCAGATCATCTTTCTTGGCTTTTAGAGAAATGTACATTGCTGCTTCTGGGCTGGACCCACAGGCCTCGTTATCAGTAGGAAGGCATTCTTGTGTCCCAAGCTGGAGCTTCTTTGCCACAGTTTTAGTCATTTCTTTTGTTACTCAAAGTGCTTGACAGAAGCATCTTAGGGGAGGGAGATCAGCCGGTTGGTGGTGGCGCATGCCTTTAATCCCAGCACTTGGGAGGCAGAGGCAGGTGGATTTCTGAGTTCGAGGCCAGCCTGGTCTACAGAGTGACTTCCAGGACAGCCAGGGCTACACAGAGAAACCCTGTCTCTAAAATACAAAAAAAAAAAAAAAAAAAAAAAAAAAGGAGGGAGATCAATAGGAGCATCTGACCAGGTGGACATCCCCTTCCTGGTCCTCCCTAGTGACTCATTGGCTCTACAGCTTCCACCACCGGGAGACCATGTGTCCAAATTCAGATTATGGGCAATATTTCCGATGCAGCCCTCAACACCCACTGTTGCCCAAGGCACATTAAGGCTGTTGTTGGAAATTCAACTAGACATCATTCCCCTGGGGCAGTGGCACGGAGTGAGGGGTGCTTGGGTCCCATCCGTTGAGGATTCTACAAAGCCTCTGGGGCACAGTGCCAACCCAAAGCAGCACAACAATGACGCACTGTGGAAAGGATGAAGGAGACTGGAGTGTCATGAGAGGACATCCAGTCCCAGGCTGCCCTGGACCGAGGGCATTTCCAGGAGGTGAAGACGAAGTTTTAAGACCAGACAAACTATCATAGGTGTGGGTTGAGTAGGTAGGTAGGGAAAAGAATAGCAGGGTATATGTGTGTGTGTGTGTTTGTGATGTGTGTGTCTGATATCTGGGTTTGTGTGTGTCTGGGTGTATGTGTGTGTTGTTTACTGGGAAGACAACAACACAAGACAGAGACTAAAAGGGGGATATTTTGTTCTTTCACTGGGACAGGGACTTCCGGTGCCCTAGGCTGGCTTGTGATCTCCCTGCCTTGATTAACAGGAGCACATCATCATCATACCTACCTAATGAGAAGGCAATTTGAGGCCTTACTTAGCCTTGCAGTGCCTATATAGCAGAGGGTGACCCGGAACTAGTTCTCCTGTCTCTTCCACTTACATGGTTGGATACAGAACTTATACCACCATGTTGAATTTTGTGTTGCTAGAGATTGAACCTGGGGTTTCAGAAAAAGTTGGCAAGCGCTCTACCATTTGCTCACTGACCTACATCCCCAAGCCAAGATGGAGTCTCACTGTGAATATCTAGCTGTCCTGGGACTCCCGATGAAAACCAGACTGGCCTCAAACTCAAAGAGATCTGCATCCCCTCCCTCTGCCTCCCAAGAAATAGGATTAAAAATGTGTCACCACACTTGACCTACACACAGATTAAAAAAAAAAAACAAAAACAAAAAACAATGACCTTCCGGGCAGTGGTGGCACACGCCTTTAATCCCAGCACTTGAGAGGCAAAAGCAGGCGAATTTCTGAGTTCGAGGCCAGCCTGGTCTACAGAGTGAGTTCCAGGATAGCCAGAGCTACACAGAGAAACCCTGTCTCAAAAAAAAAAAAAAAAAAATACAATGACCTAAACCATCAGTTGTGGTACATGCCTTTAATCCCAGCACTGGGAGCTTAGGGTTGGGGGCGGAGGCGGGCAAATGTCTGTGAGTTTGAAGCTAGTCCGGTGCACAGAATGAGTTCCAGGACACCCAAGGTTACACAGGGAAACTCCGTCTGGAAACAAACAAACAATAACAACCAAACCCTTTGAAGACCTAGATATGGTCATTAAATCCACAGGACAAAAGTTCGAAGTCACCAGTAACATCAAACAACAGACTAAAGAAATTTTTGTATATTTGTCAAAGATTTAAGAGGAGAGTTTTTTATTTACTCCTCCAAAATTTAAACTGCTTCAGTCTCTCTGCAGAGAAATTTGATTGCAAACTAAAAAAACAAAAACAAAAACAAACAAACAAACAAACAAAAAAAACCCAAGAGGCTGGAGAGTCAGCTCAGCGGTTGTTAAGAGAACTTGTCTAACCGGGCGTGGTGGCGCACGCCTGTAATCCCAGCACTTGGGAGGCAGAGGCAGGCAGATTTCTGAGTTCAAGGCCAGCCTGGTCTACAGAGTGAGTTCCAGGACAGCCAGGACTACACAGAGAAACCCTGTCTCGAAAAAACAAAAACAAAACAAAACAAAAAGAAAAAAAAAAAAAAGAGAGAACTTGTCTATTATCCAAAGGACCCAGGTAAACTTCCCAGCATGGAGGCTCACAACCCTTTGTTATTCCAGTCCCCTGGGGATCCCTCACCTTCTTCTGACCTCCTTAGACACCCAGCACAAAAGTAGTGCACATACATATGTGCAGGCAAAACACACCCATAAATTAATGCATAAGCATAAACACATGAACAACCACAAAGCAAGCGCCCTCCATCCGTGGCACTGGGGTGGTGCCCATGCCTCTAAGCAGCGGTCCTCAGCCTTCCCAATGCCGGGACCAGGAAATTAATTTGTTGTCATTTCATAACTGTATTTTTTGCTGTTATGAATCGTAATGTAAATGTCTAACATGCAGGATATCAGATATTTGACCCCCAAAGGAATCACAACCCACAGACTGAGAACCACTACCTTTAATCCCAGTGCTCTAGAGGAGAGGCAGGCAGATCTTTGTGAGCTCTAGGCCAGCCTGGATTATAGAGAGAGTTCTAGACCAGCCATGGTCACATTGTGAGATGCTGTCTCAAAGACAAAAACAACAACAGCAACAAAAAACATATACTGAGACTATTAGTGTTCTGTCTAAGCTCCACCCCACAATTACCTGGCATCAGCCAAGTATGCCCCGCCCCATAGACCTGGCCCACTATAAAAGGGGCTGCTTGCCCCTCCTCTCTCACATCTGCCCCTCTTGGGCTCTCCTCCCCTCACCCCTCTCTCCACGTGGTCATGGCCGGCCTCCACTTCTCTTCTCTTCTCTCTCTCTCTCTCTCTCTCTCTCTCTCTCTCTCTCTCTGCCTCTCTCTGCCTCTCTCTGCCTCTATTACATCATTAACTCCCATCCTCTTCCCTGAATAAACTCTATTCTATACCATGTCTCTGTGTGTGGTCCCTCAGGGAGAAGGGGTGCCTGAGCATGAACCCACCTAGACACCCCCCTTCCCCCACACCGCCATGCCACACTCTCTAATCCACTTTCTCTCCCCTTTTATAAACCCCATCATTTGGTGCCAAAACCCAGGAGGAACATTAACCCATCAGAGACCAATTAATCATTTTGTTGGGATTTATTCCTTAGAAAATGACCAGAGCTATGATCCAAGTTTAAGGGAATGTGCAAGGATGCCACTTCAAAATAAAGTCAAATTGGAGGCAAGCTAAAATTTCCTCTCAGGAAGCCTAATGTGACCCCAAGCCCCCTCCCCAAAAAAAAAAAACCAACCACATTTCTCTCAGTCATTAGCAAAGCAATTCAGCTCTTCCTTGTTCTGCCCTCACGTCTCTGTTTATGTCCCACAGCCTATTTTAGACTCAAATGCTTCTTTTCCAAAGAAAAAATGTTACCATTAGCCCTTAGGATATTTTTTCCCCAGTCATTCTTAGCTTGCACAACTCGGAGGCTGTTAGGCACTTTTGGCATAGATTCAGTCAGAGAGCATTTTTGGCCCTAAGTACTAAAACCCATCTCAGGCTGAAGGAGCCTGAGGCAGAGGCTGAGGAGGAAGAGTGGGAGCGATTGAATGTGGGAACTTTATCTAAAATGCCTTCAGTTGAGGCAACGCAGGGGGGTATATGCCGTTGACCCCAGCCCTCGGCAGGCAGCCCGTGGGTCTCCGTGAGCTTGAGGCCAGTCTACATTATAACTTCCAGAACAGTCAGACCCTACAGATAAAATAAAATCAACAAGTAAATAAAAGTGCCTTGGGGGGTTAGGCGGATGGCTCAGTAGGCCAAAGCACTAGTTACTTTTACAGAACCTGGCTCTGGTTCCCAGCACCCAGATGGCAGCCCACAAGCACTTGTAACTCCAATCTCAGAGGATCCCAAACCCTCTCTGGCCCCTGTGGGCACTAGGTGTGAACTTGGTGCACAGACATACACGCGGACAAAACACTTATACATATAAAATAAGATTAAAGTGAATTCTTTTTTTTTTTTTTTTTTTGAGACAGGGTTTCTCTGTGTGGTCCTGGCTGTCCTGGAACTCACTCTGCAGACCAGGCTGGCCTTGAACTCAGAAATCCGCCTGCCTCTGCCTCCCAAGGGCTGGGATTACAGACGTGTGCCACCACGCCCAGCTTAAAGTGAATTCTTGGTAGGTGAAGGCAGAGGCAGCTGGATCGCTGTGAATCTGAGGCAAGCCTGGTCTACATAGTCCCAGGACAGCTACATAGTGAGACTGTCTCAAACAACAACAAACAAACAAATGGGAAGTGCCTTGCTCGGCTCCTCCTTTAATAGCCTTTTCTTTCATTGAAAGCAATTTTGACTTTGACTGTTGCCTTGAGTCAGGTTTAGTGATGGAGGCGAGAGTGAGAGAAAAAGTTCCAGTGACTCGGAGGATCAAGTTATACTAATATAACTGCCAATTTCCAGACGACACAGACAGGAGTTGCTCCTAAGAACCATATCTAAACTTCCCCATATCCTTTCTTTCCCACTATTGCTGGTGGATGGTGGGCTACAAGGAAGGTTAAAGTATTTAAAAACCATCATTAAAAGTAGGCATTGAAGAGCCGGGCGTGGTGGCGCACACCTGTAACCCCAGCACTTGGGAGGCAGAGGCAGGCGGATTTCTGAGTTCAAGGCCAGCCTGGTCTACAGAGTGAGTTCCAGGACAGCCAGGGCTACACAGACAAACCCTGTCTCAAAAAAGCAAAAAAAAAAAAAAAAAAAAAAAAAAGGTAGGCATTGAAAAAAATTAAAGTTACAGGCAGTCAGTCCGAGTCCACAAAAGTGACCAAAAAACAAAACAAAACAAAAAAAAACCCCACAACGCATCACCAAAAGTTTTTTGGTGCATTTCTCTTAATAGAGTCCTGACAAATGGAGCTCACCTACACAATGAGGACCAAAACGAGCATGTCATTAGCGAAGAATCCTTCATCACGTGTGTTTCCACATGTTTGTTTGACAGAACATCTTTTCACCAATGTCTACATCAGCAAAACGTTCCTTCACAAGTCTGCCTTTTTCACCTGTGTCTACTTCAACAAAACACTCCTTCCCATGTTTGCCCCAGCAAACACCATCCAACACAACTGACTTTCCAAAAAGTCCTTAACTCTCCACTTCGACTTTGTAACGGTAGAGGAGATTCAGTTGTGCCACAGTGTGTGTGTGTGTGTGTGTGTGTGTGTGTAGGTTGGCTTGCAGGAGGTGGTCCTCTGCGCCCACCCTGCAGGTACTGGTGGTCAAACACTTGGTGCCCAACACATTTACCCACATGCGGTTGTTTGAATATGCTTGGGCCTAGGGAAGTGGTACTGTGAGGAGGTGTGGCCACGTAGGAGGAAGCGTCACTCTGTAGGCAGGCTTTAAAACCCAAACGAGCCGGGCGGTGGTGGCGCACACCTTTAATCCCAGCACTTGGGAGGCAGAGGCAGGCGGATTTCTGAGTTCGAGGCCAGCCTGGTCTACAGAGTGAGTTCCAGGATAGCCAGAGCTACACAGAGAAACCCTGTCTCGGAAAAAAAAAAAAAAAAAAAAAAAAAACAAACGAAGATACCCACTCAGTCATCTTGCCGGCCTACTTTGTTTTTGTCCCCGGCTCTTGACACAGCTCTTAAAACCCAGGGAATTTCCAGCATTTGTTGTTGTTGTTTTGGTTTTTTTGTTGTTGTTCCTAAGAAGCTTCCTTAATCACTGAGTTTATCTTAGTGAGGCGAGAGTAGGCACCATTACCAGCACTCCCAAGGAGCCCCCAGCTCCAGAGACCATCCCTCCCAATTCCCAGGCCTTCCCAGTCACCCTCATGTCTAGTCATTCATCCCTCCACCATCATGGCCGCAGCTTCTCAGGTTAATCTGGATCCTATCACAATAAATTCTCTGATATAAGCACACTCCATAATCCTAGCACTGGAGGTGAAGCAGGGTGGCTGGAGGCTCAGAGCCAGGCTGCTCTATCTGTTCACACCAAATATTAAAAAAAAAAATGGAGGGGAGGCGGGCTGCGGTGGCGCACGCCTTTAATCCCAGCACTTAGGAGGCAGAGGCAGGTGGATTTTTGAGTTCGAGGCCAGCCTGGTCTACAGAGTGAGTTCCAGGACAGCCAGGGCTACACAGAGAAACCCTGTCTCAAAAAAAAAAAAAAAAAAAAAAAAAAAAAGGTAAATAAAGGTGTCATATAGTCTGGGCCCTTGTGTGATATTAGAATAGCTCTACATGTTCTTTAAAACTCGTATTAATCTGCTTAGGCTGTCATAGCGACATGCCACATGCCGGATGGCTGGACCAATAAATTGATTCTCTCAGTAGTCAGAGATCTGTGGGAAAGAGCACTTTTTAAAAAAGATTTATGTATTTTATGTATATGAGTACACTGTAGCTGTGTTCAGACATACCAGGAGGGCATCAGACCCCATTACAGACGGTTGTGAGCCACCATGTGGTTGCTGGGAATTGAACTCAGGACCCTTGGAAAGCAGTCAGTGCTCTTAGCCACTGAGCCATCTCTCCAGTCCTGGAAAGAACACTTAACCGTGAAAGCAAGAGGACCTGGGTTCAAGTCCCTACGACTCACATAAAAGCTAGACATGACTGCATATCCTGTGACCTGAATGGAAAAAAAAAAAAAACAAAAGAAAGGAAAAGAAAAGAGAGGAAATATGACTGCGTAGGTATGGTGGAGGAAGGTTTATCACAGACAGGTGGAAGCGCATGGCCTGAGGCAGGGACATCTGTGTCCAGAGTCTGTGTACATAACCAGACTGAACTGTCATATGGGGAGGGGGAGGGGAAGAGAGGGGGAGAGAGGGAAAAGGGGAAGGGAGAAGTGGGGCAAGAAGGAGGTGGGTGGAGAGGGAAGGGAGAACCAGGTACAGCAGCTGGGAGGCCCAAAGGTACAGAAGAAAAAAAAAAAGCAGGTAGCCAAAGGTTAGATTTTATAGGGAAGAGCAGCTCACAACCCTGGGCTGGAGAATTCAGGGTAGGAGGCAAAGGTTTGCCAGCCAAGGGCCCTAACAGGAAGTAATGGAAGCAAGGAGAACCTGGAAACCAGGTCCTTTCTAGTAGCTTAAATAGGCACTAGCCATTTGTCCCAGGTTTGAGACCTAATTTTTTTCTTTGTTAATTAAAAAAAAAAAAATAGCCTATTTGTTGATAATTGAAGAATGGCTTGGGGCAAAGCCTAATCTCTCTTACTACTTCCTGTGACATTAGAGCATCTTCAATTGGTAAGTGTGTGTGTGTGTGTGTGTGTGTGTGTGTGTGTTTGGGGAGAGGTTGCTAAGGAATTGGAATTTGGTCTGCTGGCCAAGTCTGGGAAAGAGAGGCTGTTTCCGTTGCTGTCCGGTCACTGCAGGACCATCTGGAGCTAGGAAAGTGCCCGAGGCTTTGGAGTACTTGGGCGGCTGGGTCACCTGGGGCTAGCCGGAGGGACAGGACTGTGAGGGTTGTGACGGAACACCTGGTGCTGGAGAGTCGTCTGACAGTTGATCTGAAATCAACTGAGACTGATTAGGAGAAGGTAAAGTTAAGGAGTTTAGGGGAAACATTTTATCCTGGGTGTATGCTTGAAACTTTTAGGCACGGGGTCTTGGTAGCTGGGGGACAGGGAATCCCAAGAACAGGGAAAGGGACAAAGATTTGACTTGTGAGAGGTGGATCCTGCAGCTTACAAGATTTTTCTTTCTAAGTTTACACATAGAGGGTCGGGCAGTGGTGGCGCACACCTTTAATCCCAGCACTTGGGAGGCAGAGGCAGGTGGATTTCTGAGTTCGAGGCCAGCCTGGTCTTCCAGGACAGCCAGTGCTACACAAAGAAACACTGTCTCGAAAAACAAAAACAAAAACAAACAAACAAAAAAAAAACAACAAATAGAGACAGAAGCTCTAGCTATTGTTAGCATCATCACCTTTTGTAATGTGTTCTGAAATCTACACTGTGGAAAAAAGCAGTAGACTCTGCCTTTGAAGGGAAGTAAAAGCGTGGGAACCCCAAAATGATTTTGGGTTAAAAGCATGAACACACTTTCCAGAGTATGGGGTATATCAACTGGACAGAGATGTTTTTAGCAAAATGAGAAGCATTTTTAGATCCATACTTAGGAAGCAACCAAAGAAAATCTAAACTTTTAAATCTGACTATCACAAGTACTTTACCAGAGCTAGATTAATGGCTTATCAGAACTCCACTGATTAATGTTTAAACTGAACTTTTGAAGTCTGAATAATAGCATAGTAAGGGAAAGAAACCTGAAGCATGATTTAATAAAGGTTAAATCACTTTTTGTTTTCATTCAGTTGTTTACCATGAGAACCCAGGAGAGCAGTTATTGTAAAGCGAGGTTCCTTTAAGTAAAGGAATAGTAAAAAGTTGCTTTGAAACCTTTGTGAGTTTATCTCTTTTTGGAGTCTGGTAGCAAGGTAAACCATTTGTCTTTCTCAGCTGGAGGCCCCCAGGCTCCAGGTGAGTGAGGCCCAAGGCCTGGTCTTTACAGAGGAAGAGACCTGAGACTGCCGCTGAAGCCTTGGGGGAGGGGCTGGTGTGCTTGCAGCTGTTAACGCTGCCGTCAGTCACTTATCACCTGAGATCTGAGAAGGAGAATTACAGCTGGAATGACAGACTGCCCCGTTCCGGAAGACAGTTACCTCAGGTTCCAGTGGTCTGCACAGTTTCGTAGGGAGCAGTGGTCAGTCTTGGCTGTCCCTTCGCTGAACAGCAAGGCAATAAGTAAAGTCTTGTGACAGTTGTTTCCAAGGGCTTGTCAGAATGACCAAAATACCAGAGCCTACTTCCTTGTCCAAGCCCAAAATCCGATTCTTGCCTGAAGCCTACTTCTTTTGTTCCACCCTAAGATTAAAATTCCTGCCAGAACCTACTTCCCTATTATAGCCTAAAATTAGAGCATTGCCTAAACTTACTTCCTGGTCGTTGCCTAAAGTCAGATTCCTGCCTGAAGCCCATTTCCTGTCCTTGGCCAATGTCAGATTCCTGCCAAGCAGTACCCCCCTCCCCAAAGGCTCTCCACACAAAATAAAAAGACCCAACCAACCAGGCAAACAAAAAACACAGAGATAAAGAGTAACAGAGAGCTGGGCGGTGGTGGCGCACGCCTGTAATCCCAGCACTTGGGAGGCAGAGGCAGGCGGATTTCTGAGTTCGCCTGGTCTACATGTAGAGTGAGTTCCAGGACAGCCAGGGCTACACAGAGACACCCTGTCTCGAAAAACCAAAAAAAAAAAAAAAAAAAAAAAAAAAGTAACAGAGAAAGACTTGGGGGGGGGGGGAGGCGGGTTTAGAGAAATGGCTCAGCAATTAAGAACACTGACTGCTCTTCCAAAGGTCCTGAGTTCAATTCCCAGCAACCACATGGTGGCTCACAACCTTCTGTAATGGGATCTGACGCCCTCTTCTGGGGTGTCTGGAAACAGCTAAAGTAAATAAATACTTAAATAAATAAACAAACAAATAAAACAAATACTTCTTTTTTTAAAGACATTAGAACTATCCACCAACTTTCCCATGTATGTAGGGGTATATATATATATATATATATATATATAGAGCCACATACATAAATGTGCATATGACACACACACACACACACACACACACACACACACACAAAGGACATGACTCCTATCAGAGCAGAGCCTGGCCTTCAGGATCTCATCCAACCTTAATTACAGTCATGCGATTAAATGGCATTTCTGTCAATGATGGGCCATACATAGGGTGGCAGTCCTCTAAGGTTGTATCCTCAGGTGACATCATAGTCATCTTTAGTTTGTGCAAGGTAAGTTTACAAAATAAAATTGCCTAATGACCCATTTTTCAGACTATCTTTACCATTTAGCAGTACTGAGGGGCTGGAGTTGTGGCTCAGAGGGTAGAGTGCTTGCCTGGTATGCGTGGAACCCTAGGTTTGAACTCCCACACTATAAAAACCAGGCTCAATGGCTCCGCTCTCCATCCCCACACTACGAAGCTGAAGACAACAGGCCAAGAAGTTTAGGCTCATCCCAGTGACACAGGATGAGGCCAGCCTGGGTTACGTGAGATTATATGATTACTACTTTAGAAGCATCTCTCCAAGGACAGCCCCACTGTGAGTTAGGGCTTCAGCATGCAAACCAGTCCTCCCTTCAGAAGGTGGAGTCTGCTCCCTGGGGGGTAGACTTGGTGACCTGCTCCTAAGTACAAAGTGTAGCCAGGTAATGAGTTTTTGAGTTCCGAGTCTAGGCCAAAGCAGAAAACGGTCTGCCCAGCGCTCCTTCTTGGACTGTAGCTCTGAGAGGAGTCACTTATAAGGACACTAGGCAGTCTGTGGACAGGTCCTCTGGGAGAGGAACTGCCTCTTTGGTAACTACCACTGCCAACCTGTTGGACCACATCCTGCCCACCAATTCTGCAAGTCTCTCTCTCTTTCTCTTGTTTTTTTGTTTTCTGAAACAGGGTCTCTACATAACCCTGGCTGTCCTGGAGCTCACTGTGTAGACCAGGCTGGTCTTGAACTTACAAAGAATTACCTGCCTCTGTCCTCCAAGTACTGGGATTGAAGCGGTGCGCCGCCATGCTGGACTAACTTTCATAGTCCTTGTGATTGCGTGCACGACACATCCTCTCTTCTCAGGCCTCCACATAGCTCGGCCCACATCTCACTCCCAGCTTATGACATCATCTTCTTCCCACTTAGAAGAAAGAAATCAGAAAATAATCCTTCTTCAACACCAAAAATACCTACTTCCCCTGGACAGGCCCACACACTGTGCCTGCCCTCTGTGTGCTGTGATTGGGCTGTCTACATGTCAGTCTTGGCTAGCCCCTCCCCTCGTACAGGATTCTTTCCCCCTCTTGCTTATTAAAGGCATCACTCCGGCAATTATCCTCTCATCTGCATCATCAAATGTTCTCTCTCAAGGGGATTGTTCTCATCAGCATACTAATGGGATATAAAAACTCATCTTCAAAAAAACATCTTCCATCCCCCCTCATTCGCGTCACCATTTGTCTCTACCCAGGCATAACTGCAGTTTAAAAATATCTGCAGTCAGGCAGGCTTGGTGACGCTCACCTTTAATCTTAGCACTTGGGAGACAGAGGCAGGTGGATCTCTGTGAGTTCTAGGCCAATTAGGGCTGCAGAGAGATACTATTTCAAACAAATGGCAACAGATCTCTACCGCACGGTGCTGGTGCTGGAGAGATGGCTCACAACACAGAGCGGGTGCAGATGAGCTGTGTTTGATTCTCATTACCCACATCCAGTGACTCCCACCTCCAGTTCCAGGGGAAGCCGATGTTGTTGGGATCCAGGAGCACCAGCACACACGAAAGCGAGCGCAAGCGCGCGCGCGCGCGCGCGCACACACACACACACACACACACACACAAAATTTAAGTGATAAGAAGAGTGCTAAGGAGATGGCTCAGTTGTTAAGATCATTGGTTGCTCTTCCAGACGTCCTGGGTTCAATCCCCAGCACCCAAAATGGTGTTCATAATCATCTATAATTCCACTCCTAGGGGAGTTGATGTTTGTTTATAGGTTCTATGGGCACTAGGCATGCATGTAGTGTACAGACATACATACAGGCAAAACACTCATACACATAAAATAAAAGTATTTTTTAGAGCTGGGCGGTGGTGGCGCATGCCTTTAATCCCAGCACTTGGGAGGTAGAGGCAGGCGGATTTCTGAGTTCAAGGCCAGCCTGGTCTACAGAGTGAGTTCCAGGACAGCCAGGACTACACAGAGAAACCCTGTCTCGAAAAACCAAAAAAAAAAAAAAAAAAAGTATTTTTTAAATGATAGTAAGTCTGTTATTGTTGTTTTTGAGGTAGTGTTTCTCTGTGTAGCCCTGGCTGTCCTGCAACTCACTGTGTAGCCCAGGCTGGCCTTGAACTTACAGAGATCCACCTGCCTCTGCCTCCCAGGTGCTGGAATTAAAGGTGTGTGCCACAACTGCCCTGCTAATACATCTTTTAAAAAAGAAAAGGCATATATCTACTTCACTTCCTGTTCTCATGACACTCCAGGCTTTTGTCACAACTGTGACAGCAAAACCCAGTTTTCCAAGGTCACTAATGACGTCCCATTAATGGACTTGATGGCAAATTTTCCTTCCTTGCTTGACCCATCAGCGGGATTTTGTCCTTTATGACCGTGTGCCTTTCTTTTTGTCTTCCCCACTTTCTCCAGTTGCTCCCAGGGCTCCTCCTCCTGCCTCACCAGCTGTTCCTTCTCCACTACTTGCCCAGTCCCACTTTCTGCCTTTTTATAACCCTAAAAGTTAGAGTAAGCCTCAGGTTTAATTCTCAGGGCCCTCCTTCCCTCTTCTCTCCTTCTCCTGTGTGACCTTATCTGTTTCCACACACTGCTTGTTTCTCTAAGCCAGAGTCTCACCAGAGCTCAGAATGAGTTCATTCTGGGCTTGTGAGTGTGTGCATACATGCCGTGTGTGTGTGTGTGTGTGTGTGTGTGTGTGCACGCAGAGGCCAGGGGAAGGTCAATGTAAGACTTCCCTCGGGAGCGGCCTTGCTTGCTTTCTGGTACAGGGTTCTTCACTAGCCAGACATGCTCCTGATTATGCCAAGATGGCTGAGGAGGGTTGGAAGGAACCCGCTGTCTCTGAGTCTGAAGCTGTGGTACCGCCAGCGTGTGGCCACTGAGCCAGGCTTCGTATATGGGTGCCCAGGATCAAACACGGGTCCTCAGGGGTGCAGAGCAAGCACATTACTGACACATCTGTTGTCCCAGACCCCCTTTGACATATCTTTCCCCAATTCTCAGCAGTTTTTCTTCCTTCCCTTGATACCCAATATATTCACACTCAAGGGGAAGAGCTAGCATAGGAACGTCACCTAGTTGGTTTAGTACAGCACATAAAGGGATAATAATTCAATTTTAGCTGAATTACCTCTTTGAGGAAGCAATTTTTTTTTTTTTTTTAATTTACGCTCGCCCTAAAGGCAAAGTTACCCTTCCCTTCCAGTGAAGTGTCAAACCTAGGAAGATAGTGGTCAGATCCATCAGGCCAGGAATGGGGAGGGGAATGGATGTGGACTTGGGAGACAGGAAGGCTTTTTCCAGAATTGCTGGGGTTTGCTGATTGCCAACTTGCCTTTCCTGTGGGATGTACCCGAGTTTTCTGTTTCAATCTTTTGATGCTGGAAAGTAGCAACGTTGTCGAGTGTGTGAAAAGCCGTGGATGAGAAAGAATGGGAGAGAGGGGGCTTTAAGTAAACACTACCAGGCCAGGTGGTGGTGGCACACGCCTGTAATCCCAGCACTCTGGGAGGCAGAGGCAGGCAGATATCTGAGTTTGAGGCCAGCCTGGTCTATAGATTGTGTTCCAGGACAGCCAGGGCTACACAGAGAAACCCTGTCTCGGAAGAGGGGGGGGATTGAAACCACCTTTAAAGTTTTAGTTACTGAAACTTTTTTTTTTTAAAGATTTTATTTATTATATGTAAGTACACTGTAGCTGTCTTCAGACACCAGAAGAGGGTGTCAGATCTCTTTATGGATGGTTGTGAGCCACCATGTGGGTGCTAGGATTTGAACTCATGACCTTTGGAAGAACAGTCAGTGCTCTTACCCGCTGAGCCATCTCTCCAGCCCCTGAAACTTTTTTTTAATTGTGGGCGGGGGAAACATGTCAAGCACAGGTAGGGGGCAGAGGACAGCTCTCCGTGAGCTTATGAGCATCTTTCTATCTCTGTGTGTACTTGTGAATGTGGTCTCTTTGTGTACCTGTGTACGCATGCCTCTCTATGTGTGCACAGTGCATCCATTTCTTTGTGTGTGTGTGTGTGTGTGTGTGTGTGTGTGTGTGTGTATGTGTGTGTGTGTACTCCTGTGGGTAAGCCTACCAAACTATGATATATGTAACCTGTCCAGAAACTTTTATTTTCCACTGTACAGTCCCTTCTGCCCTTCCACTGCCTTCCAAGTGTCACAATCCTTCCCCTCATCCGCTGTCAGCTGGGAGCTGGTGACCCTCTGGAGTCAGCCTCTGTTCGGACAGATGCATTGCTACAGTGGACAGCTGGCGCTGGGGACTCCTTCAGGCTCAGGGGTGGAAATCACTGGTGGATGTTTTGGCTTTGAGACAAACATAAGGATACAGAGGCTCTCTGGCAGGGAGAGGTCCGGCACGCCGCGTGGTGGCCGTATGCGGTCACCCCTAGTTCTCCACCGCAGCTCCCCCGCTGTGTGTCACTTATTTTCACGTAGCCTATAACAAATGTGAAGCCATCAACCTCTCAGAGTAAAGAGTGAATACATGAGAGGAGAGTGTAGGTTTTCATGAGTGTGCAGTCTTTTTTGGGGGGTGGAAATCTGAATGCACTTTCAGTATCAAGCCTCGCTGAGAGGCAAGCTCTTCAGGCTGGAAGAGGAGCATCCGGAAATATGAGTTTGTCATGGAAACGCTGACAGGGCTTCATCGGAGGGGCTGCTCACAGGTGCAGCCCGGAATGGCGGGCGCAGCCTCTCGAGCCTTATTTCCATGCCAGCCTGCTGACTGAGTCCTCTTTCCTATAGCCGGGCCCTGGGACGGTCCGGAGGTTTTCTGGGGGAGCTGGATAGTTCTTACCAGGAAGGTGAGAGGGTTCAGATTCCTGGAGCTGGAAATAATCTTGGTGTCAGATTCACATCTGAAAAATGACTTCTAGGGAGGGCGGAGGGGAGAGTGGTGTAGAAAAGGAGGGCATACACAATCCAGTCACCTACAGACATCGCTTCACCCGTAGTCTGCAGCCCACGGAGGCGCCTGACTTCTCTGTGTTCTAGAAAAGCAAACAGGCTGAAGGTCCCCACCCCCCACTCCGCCCCACCCCCAGCTAGGAACCAGGACTGCATTCTTGGGTGGGTTGGGCAGATGCCACTGGTATAGAACTCAGGAGCACGCCTGGAACCAGGCCCCTGGGGCTGAGACCAAAGTCAGCAAGTACAGGCTTTACCTTAGCTAGCAGGGAGAAGGCTGGAAAGGCATTCCTCCTGGGAAAGGTGGCACAAAGCTCACCCCTTGAGACTGTCAAGACGTGAGTGACTGGGGTAATCAGCTGGCTTTCGCTTTACTGTGGACTTTGTGTCTTTGAAGGTATTCTTTGTTCTTCCCAGCTGGGCCCCCCTGGGAGCCCTAGCCCAAGACTGAGAAAGGCGCTAGCAGGTTTAGGAAGTCAATGGGCTGGACCTGAGTGGCTCTGAGTGGGGTCGGGTAAAGGGAAGGGTTGACCCTGGAAAGCTTCCAGGCGGTAAGGAAGCACCCAGTCGGAACTGCTAAAGGAGACTTGGAGTCCGAGGATGCTGAAAGAAAAAGACCCAGTCCATATATCCCTAAACGGGCAGTCTAAATGTAAAACAAAAACCCCAAAGCATTTTCCTACCCACACCACAAAACCCTGATCTACCGTTTCTTGAACTGAAGCCATCCATGTTCCTTGGGCTGTGACAAGAGATGAGGAAAAAGCAAGATCCATTTACCGACATTCCCATCCAGTACCGCTGAGGCTCCGGCCACAGCCCTTAGCAGCTCTTCCTATTCCTATTCCTTCCTGGCACTCCCTGACCTGGGGGGGGGGGGTGTCATGGGGGGAGGGGCGGGTTTGTGTGTGTCCTCGCCTGGTCCCAGTGGCCCTGCTAAGGGGCTGCTCGAACTGAGGCTCATCGGATCCGACCCCGGGCTGATTTCTGGCCCCATCTGTTCCCTACAACACAGATCCCACCTTTCTTGCCCCACGCGGGAGTCTTCGGAGCTCGGGAGACATTCCAGAGTGCTCCGGCTCAGCATGAATTTGCTGCGCAGTGCACTCGGCGATCAGAGCCGACTTCTCTCCTTTTTCCCTCAGAGGTGTTGATAGTAACAGCAGCACCGAGCTGCCAAGTTGGCAGGAGAACAGAGCGGCTGTGCACTGCGGATTGCGGGGGGCGGGGAGCAGCGAGCCCACAGAGGGCTGAGCCAGGATGCCAATCTGTTTACCCTGAAATTAAAAAGGTCCCTCCAGGCAGAGCGACCAGTATCCTACCTGGGGTGGGGGTGGGATGAGGGTGCTGTGGTTTGACAGGAGAGGCCCCCAGGGAGGCCTGAGGCTGATGATGCGGATGTAGCACCTGGGAGGCTCCCAGTCCCCGCGGTTGCTATAGTCGGGTGGGAGGGACGGGCCGGCTGGGCCCAGAGGGCAACCCAGGCCTACAAGGCAAGGTGGAGATCACCTTTGTTCCAGTTCTGGAGTCGGGCTGTGGCTAAAGGACACCAGGGAGCTATCTATTGTGAATCTGCTTCTTCTTAAAGATAGGGACAACCAGGGCCACCTAGGGGGGCACTCATCCTCTGTCAATCACACAGAACTGGGGATCTCAGTAGAATCGTTCAGCTTCCTGGAGCCTCCACAATTAATGATACCTACTTCAGAGGTGTGTGTGTGTGTGTGTGTGTGTGTGTGTGTGTGAGAGAGAGAGAGAGAGAGAGAGAGAGAGAGAAAATTCAACAGACTCAGAATAGCCAAAGCTTTAAGGCGAACATACTGAGAGAGCTTTATGGATGTCAATTCACTTAATCCGCAGACTCTACCAGAAGGGTGCTATTAGCTTTCCCATTTTCATAGTGAAGCAACCGAGAGCCAGGCAGTGGTGGTGCACACCTTTAATCCCAGCACTCAGGGAAGCAGATCCCTGAGTTCGAGGCCAGCCTGGTCTACAGAGTGAGCTCCAGGACAGCCAGGGTTATACGGAGAAACCCTGTCTTAAAAACAAACAAACAAACAAACA
Organism: Apodemus agrarius; assembly: GCA_964023405.1. NCBI lineage: Eukaryota > Metazoa > Chordata > Mammalia > Rodentia > Muridae > Apodemus > Apodemus agrarius. Next base: position 74,196,131 of record OZ030015.1, on the reverse strand, counting down.
AAAAGAAACATTCAAGATCACAGAGCTGGTGAATAACAAAGTCAAAGATTGGAGCCCAGTTGTGTGTGTGCGCGTGCGTGTGTGCGTGCGTGCGTGCGTGCGTGCACGTGTGTGTTGATGTTCCCAGCCTCTACGCACACTGACTTCATAGTATAACCTAGCTCTGGGCACAGAGCTGACTTGGCGTAAAACATTTAATAAGTGCTGGCTCCCACCGTGAGGCAACTTGATATTTCTAATAGGACCCAGGGATTTTGCGCGGCCCTAGCTCCCCACCCTATCTTTGGTCTCCACTCCATGGTTGTCTTAAATGTTAGAGGAATTTCTCCCTTTGGCAAGTCGCTGGCCTTGCTTGGTTCTCTGTTCCTCCGTTCCCCCTCCTCCTCGAAGCAGAACAGAAGAATTCTCAGCTTCCTTTAGTTACCCTCAGCTTGCAAAGAAAACATAGTCTGCTGTGTCTGCTGCCAGTTCCTCTCTGGGAACAGCCACAACCCATGTGTTGGGAGTCAGCCTGTGTTGCTGGTGGAGCCAGGAGCCTGGGGCTGGACCTCAGGGCCCTGCTAGAAAGCTCGAGCCTGGCACTGTGGCCCTCTGCCTTAGAGTAACCCAGAGCTTGTAGCCATAAGAGCTAAGGCCAAATGCTGTCTGCCTCTGTCTCTGTCTCTCTTTCTGTGTCTCTGTTTCTGATTCTGACTTTTGTCTCTGTCGCTCTCTGTCTCTGTGTCTCTCCACGTGTTTGTCTGTCTATCTGTCTCTCTGTGTCTGTGTGTCTGTCTCTGTCTCTGTCTGTGTGTGTGTGTGTGTGTGTGCGCGTGTGTTTGCTGGGGATCTAACTTAAAGCCTGTGGTATGTTGGGTAGGCATCCTCCTCCTAAGCTCCATTTCCAGCCCTTGGTTCTTTAAGACTCTTGAACTCACTTCATAATCCTATTTGGTTTTTGATATCTGATCCTCCTGATCCTCCTGCATCCACCTCCTGAGTGCTGGGATTATAGGCATGGGCCACTAGGCCCAGTTATTATAGATTGTATATGCACTACGGAGGCTGAGGCTGGGATGATCAGGAATTCAAGGCCAGCCTGGGCTACAATGGAGCAAGTATCTAGGCAGCTTTGCAAATCGGTGCTAAACTTCCCAGGTTCACTAAACTGTGGCACTCTCGTCTCTTGCAAGGGACCAGACAGATAATTTTATGCCACTTCCTGGGGTGCTAAATCTATTTTCTGTCAGGTCAAGCCAGGGCCAATGGCCTGGGACAACTAAACAAGGATCCTCAGCATTGTGTGTGTGTGTGTGTGTGTGTGTGTGTGTGAAGCACAGTATAAATGTCTCAAAACAACATGTGTTCACATGTGTACTAAGGAGGTCTGATGTGGAGCTACAGAGGCATCGTCCTGATTGCCCACTTCAGACTAGACAGGCAGATGACATGGTAGCTCAGAGGGAACCATCATCCCAAACACCACAGGTCCTGATCAGAGATCAGGAGAGAGCATCTCCTAGGGAGAAACGTAAAGGAATTCACTAGAACAAAGAGGAAAAGGAGGGCTGGCGCAAGTCCCTCGACTTGCTAACTATCCCAGCAACACTGAATAGCCTTTAGTTCTGAGGGCGCCTCTCCCCGTGGCCAGAGAGGTGGAGGGGAACCTGAGGAACCAACGCAGATGAAAGCTCTGAGGAGTTTCAGGGCACACTCAGAAGGCTGTTATCTATCTCCTCAAAGGAATGGGCGCCATTTTGGTCTGGGGTGTTTGGTGCTCTTGTAGCATTCAGAGGTCTCTGTGGCCTCAGCTGCGTGCAGAGAGACCAGTTGAGAGAGGCAAGAAGGCAGGTGAGGAGACTCAGTAGCAGATGCTGGTTCAGACTTCTGGAGTCTGACTCCGAGTGGGTTACTTTAGGCATATTTAAGTGCAGCATATAAAAATTTCCATGATAAACCGGGCGTGGTGGCGCACACCTTTAATCCCAGCACTTGGGAGGCAGAGGCAAGTGGATTTCTGAGTTCAAGTCCAGCCTGGTCTACAGAGTTCCAGGACAGCCAGGGCTACACAGAGAAACCCTGTCTCGAAAACAAACAAACAACCCCCCCAAAAAAAACAAAAAAACAAAAAAAAATTTCCATGATAGTCTTCAATCCTAACATGTTTTTTTCTAAATTTTTCTACAATTTTATCAGAATTATTTTCCACATAAATCTTCAATTCTATCATAAAATGTTTCTATCCCATATTTCAATTAATTTAGCAATGTTTTACATGTCTACCACTTTACTCCTTGATTTTCCATGAAAATTGTCAATTTTAACGTGTTTATCTGAAATATTTTCCATGTAAATCTTTAATTTCATCATAAAGTGTTTTTACTTCCCTTTTTTTTTTTTTTTTGGTTTTTTGAGACAGGGTTTCTCTATAACCCTGGCTGTCCTGGAACTCACTCTGTAGACCAGGCTGGCCTCGAACTCAGAAATCCGCCTCCCAAGCGCTGGGATTAAAGGCGTGCGCCACCACACCCGGCCGGAGTCTTGGTGTCTTATACTTAGAAATTTTTTTTTTCTTCTTCAGACCTTGAGATTCTCATTTATAACCTTCTGCAAGGATTCTGAGGTGGTTTTAGGGGGGAAATTATGTCTGTGTGTGTGTGGGCATCTGCCTTCCTCTAGCTGCCAATTCTATGAGGAGTTAAGCCATTGTCCAAAGAAAGGCAGGAAGTCTGGGGAGGTGAGCAGCGGAAGGTCGGAGCTGAACGAAGCCGGTGCCGCAGAGCAGGGCACCAGGTGGGCACGCAGAAGGCCGGGGCTGCCTGCCGGTGGGAGACTCACAGGACAGAGTGGCCTCTCTGGGCTGAGGTGGGAAGAGAAAGCACATTTCTCAGCTTCTGAACACTTGGTGAAGGCATACAGAGGCCAGCACAGAGGCAGGGGCATGCCTGAGATGACCCTAAGAGTTCATTCCCTTCGGAGTCTTCTGAAGAAAGTCAGATTGGACCGCAGAAATGGGTCGAGGCTCCATTTTCCTGAGGGAGCTCTGTGCTGGAGGCAAGATGCATTACGTTGCCTGTTCACTTATTCATGAGGCTATCGATTCTAATGCAGCTTTTCCACAGGCTCCTGAGGTAGCATGAGTTGGGAGAGGAAAGAAAGCCAACTTCGTTTGCTCTGGAGCTATCAGGAGCTCCTGCAGGCCAGGCCGTCTGCCTTAACCGGCTCCATCCCTTTCCCCCACGCTCCCTTCCCACCCCTTCTGAAGCGCTCATGACCTGAGGGTTGTGAGCTGTGACTAGCCCTTCGAATTAATTTCTTTACTTGCTGTTGTAACGAAAAGACTCTGACAAAAGCAACTGAATGGGAAAAGGGCTTCTTTCTGGCTCACAGTTCAAGGGTCCAGCCCACCGTGGTAGGGAATGAGGAAGTGGGTGCTTGAGGCAGGGTGTTCACGTTGCAGCGACAGTCAGGACGCAGAGCGATGAGAGCTGCTGCTGCCCAGCCCCTCTTCACTCACGCGATCCAGCATTCCAGCTAGGGGATGGTGCCGCCCGCAGTGGACAGGTCTTCCTGCCTCCATTAATGCAGTCAGGACGATCCCTACAGGGATAGAAAGATAGCTCTGAAGTTAGGGGCATCTGTTGTCCTTGCAAAGGAGCCCGGTTCAATTCCCAGCACCCACATGACAGGTAACAACAACCCACAACTCAGGTGATTCAACACTCTCTTCCATGGGCTCACACAGGTACACATAGACATACATGCAGGCAGAACACTAATTCACATAAAATAAACCTTAAAAAAAAAAATGACAATCCTGTGTAGGCAGGCATGGTCAGGGGCACGTCTCCGGCTTCTGTCAAGTCCACATTAACCGTCAAACCCTTTCTCAGGCCTGGCTATTCTGGAGTTCCTTCTGGTATTTAGAGCCTTCCCAAACACTCCAAATCCTAAGAGCCCAAGCATTGGTTGAGTCCAGACATCACAATCCTGAGCGCTAAAGGTCCTTTGAAGTCTTTTTTGTTTGTTGTTTTGTTTTTTTGGATTTGTATTTTTGGAGATAGGGTTTCTCTGTGTAGCCCTGACTGTCCTGGAACTCACTCTGTAGACCAGGCTGGCCTCGAACTCAGAAATCCGCCTGACTCTGCCTCCAGAGTGCTGGGATTACAGGCATGTGCCACTACTGCCCAGCTTTGAAGTCTTGTTAATAAACCATTTTCTTTTGCTGGAAACAACAGAGGCCAAGGGGAAGCCACACAAAGTGAGCCAGGCGACAATGGAGGCCTCCCGACTCCCACCCTCCCAAGTGACAGCTCTCCTCACTGTGCCTCTTCTAACTTACAATGATCCTCAATACAAGCTTGTCCTCAGCTCAGGGCTGGGAGGCTCCTGACCCTTGCTCTCCCCTCTTCTCGGCTTCATTTGTCTTTGCCTTCAATGGGCCTCACTTCCAAGTGGGCCCAAAAGAGCTGGGAGCATTGATTATGAGCCTGGCCTGCACGCCCATCTCTTTTCTCACACTTTCCATGCCAACTTTGTGTTTTTCAAGACAGGGTTTCACTGTGTAGCCTTGGCTGTCCTGGCTCTATAGACCAGGCTGGCCTCAAACTCACGGAGATCTGTCGGCCTCTGTTTCCCAAGTGCTGGGATTAAACACCTGGCCTTGTTTGTTTGTTTGTTTTTGGTTTTGTTTTGTTTTGTTTTTTGAGACAGGGTTTCTCTGTGTAGTCCTGGCTGTCCTGGAACTCACTCTGTAGACCAGGCTGACCTCGAACTCAGAAATCCTCCTGCCTCTGCCTCCCAAGTGCTGGGATTACAGGCGTGCGCCACCATGGCCGGCTTTTTTTTTTTTTTTTTGGATAGGGGCTCTCTACATAGTCCTGGCTGCCCTGGAATTTACCATGTAGACCAGGCTAGCCTCAAACTCACAGATCCTTCTGCCTCTGCTTCCTGAGTGCTGGAACTAAAGACATGCGCTACCATGCCTGACCCTCTCCTAGTCTTTAAGCTAGCTTTATCCTGGCTTCTTGGAGATGTGTGGTCCTCAGTTCCCATGAAAGCAAACAGTTCTTCTTCTTCCCAGGGCTTAAGCTACAGGGACAGGTAGGTGTGCTGGTTAGGTTGTTACTGTTTTGTTTTAATTTGTTTTGTTTTGTTGTTTTGTTTTGTTTTGTCAAGTTTAGACAAGCTAAAGTCATCTGGGAAGAGGGAATTTCAGTTGAGAAAGTATCTTCATTAGACCCACCTGGAGGCAAGTCTATGAGGAATTTTCTTTCTTTCTTTCTTTTTTTTTTTTTTTTTTTTTTTTTTCTTTTTTGGTTTTTTGAGACAGGGTTTCTCTGTGTAGCCCTGGCTGTCCTGGAACTCACTCTGTAGACCAGGCTGGCCTCGAACTCAGAAATCTGCCTGCCTCTGCCTCCCAAGTGCTGGGATTAAAGGCATGTGTCACCACCGCCAGGCTGAGGCATTTTCTTGATTCACCATTGATATGGTGAATCAAGCCCATTGTGGGTGGTGCTACCCTCATGCAGTGCAGTTGGTCCCGGTTGTATTAAAAGCAGCCTGAGTAAGCCTTGGGGAGCAGGCCTGTGAGCTTCAATCCTCTGCTTTGGTTCCTGCCTCCCGGTTCCTGCACTGTTTGAGTTCCTGCCCTGACTCCCTTCGATGATGGTCTGTGATCTGGACATATAAACCAAATAAGCCAATAAGCTCCCACGCTGGCTTTGGTCCTTTTTATTACAACAGTAGACAGGGAGCCAAGACGGCAGGAATAGGCTTTTAAGCTGAGCCGAGTCTAGAACACAGGCAGCCAGTGAAGCAAGTCCCAGAAGCTGGCTCCCCAACTTTGGAGGCCCTGTCATGTGTCTTCACTGATTGCGGCCCTAAATGTAGGGGCTGTTGGCTGGGGCTAGATGCACACGCTGTCTGGTGAAGACTGTGCCCTTGTAACTGTCTTCATGTTTATTGTAACCTTCAGTGTCACAGTGTAGTGGCTTCCTCCTCCTTCTGCTGTCCCACAGGCTATGCAATGGCCAAAGGACACTGCACACACAGACACTGCATTTTCCATGTACTGTGCCTGCGCTTCCTGCCACACAGGTAAAACCACGCTCCCTGCTACCTTCCTACTACAGTAGCTGTTTATTGGGCATCTATTCTGCATTATTGTTGTTTGTTGTGTTTCTCTGTGTAGCCCTGGCTGTTCTGGAACTCACTCTGTAGACCAGGCTGGTTTTGAACTCACAGAGATCTCCTGCGTCTGCCTCCCGAGCGCTGGGATTAAAGGTATACGCCACCACTGCCTGTAGCCAGGTGACTGCGGAGGTGGAGTCCAGCCAGCACCCTAGGGCGTGGGGCATGGCAACACGTGACTGATGGCCACAGGATTATGGAGTCGAGTCTCTGGAGTGGCCTTGCCCAACCAAGCTACACACACCATGGTCCCACAACTGCCCGGTCATCTACTCTGCATTTTTACCCCACACTACCCTCAAAAGTTTTCTTATTTCTTCCCAGGGTAGTACACCTCATAGGTTACAAAGTCAGGATTTGGTTTCCAGGGCATAGACTCTCAGCTGTGACACTAAACTGCCTCTCAAGGAATAGGTGCCTTGGCCTAGGGTTTGACCTGTCCTTAGGGGTTTGTTGAATGGTTTTTGAGCGAAGGAATATTTGTATATCTGAATGGCTCTGACTCATGGCAACGTCTGAGGCTCGTCCACAGCCCTTCCATACCTCACGCTTCACTGTGTAATGGGGAATCAGAACGCTCTTGCTGAAGGAGTCTGGCCTCCCACTGCCTTTTCAAACGCACCCTGGAAAAGGGAGGGGATGGAACGCCCATGGGTGAGGGACGAGAGGTGCAGAAAGCCGAGTGTGATTTCAGAGTCCATTCTGCTGGATGCTCCCGGGGATGCGATTGCGGCCTTCCAGGCCGGAAGCTGCAAGCATTACTGATTGACTGTGTGACTTGACAGGGCTGTGATGGTGAGGCTGCTAAAGCCTGAGTCACTCGGGGCCTGGGCGAGGAGCAAGGGCCTCCACGGTACATTCCACCCACTTGGGGACCCGGAGATGTGAGCTGGCGCTGCAGTGCATGTTTAGCATGTTTGGGGCTCTGGTTGCATCTGCACCAAACCTCCCCTTCTAGCTGGGCAGGTGGGAATCTTTTATTGTCTTTTTTGCTGTTGAAGATTGAGACAAGGTCTCCTGTCTCCCCGGCTAGCCTGGAACTCACAGAGATCCACCTGCTTCTGCCTCCCGAGTGCCCGGATTAAAGGCCTTTGCCACCATGCCCTGGCACGGGAAGGTCAGGCTCCTGAGTTAGGCCTGGGAAGGCAGTTGTTGGTTCTGCCTCTGTGCAAATCCATCTGGGTTGCAGAATGTGGATGTGCGAGCCCACCCACACCCGCACCTCCCAGCCTCCTTTCTACAACTGTATGTATATCTCCTGCAGATCAAAACAACCGTTTAAAGATGCTTGCAGTTAGCAGGGTACTGGTGGCACACTCCTGTAATCCCAGCACTCTGGGAGACAGAGGCAGGCGGATTTCTGAGTTTGAGGCCAGCCTGATCTACAGAGTGAGTTCCAGGATAACGAGGGCTATACAGAGAAACCCTGTCTCGAAAAAACACCAAATCCAAAAAACCAAAAAACAAACAAACAAACAAAAAATGCTTGCAGTTGTAGGTGTGTCTACTAAGATCCTTGCATTTTCAAACCCAACATGATAGTTCACCTCAATTAGATTAAGAGATACATAAAAAATTAATAAATCGTGCCTGTGGTGTGTCCATGAGGGTGTTCCTGGAGACCATTAAATGGTAAAGACTTTTGCCTAGCGAACGTTTTAATCTATTGATGGATTCAAGTTTCCAATATTCTGGAAGGTGGTGGGAACTGTGGAGGGGAAGGGCTGGTTAAAGAGAGTGAGTTACTGCCGGGCGTGGTGGCACATGCCTGTAATCCCAGCACTTGGGAGGCAGAGGCAGGCGGATTTCTGAGTTCGAGGCCAGCCTGGTCTACAGAGTGAGTTCCAGGACAGCCAGGGCTACACAGAGAAACCCTGTCTCGAAAAAAACCAAAAAAAAAAAAAAAAAAAAAAAAAAAAGAGCGTCTTGCATGCTCCTCTGATGTGCATGCTTTAGTCTTGGCCCTTTCCCATTACTCTGCTATGCCTCTTTGTTGCTTAAGGTGAACAGTCCCTTACTCCTCAACCTTCCCCTGCCAAGGTGCTTGTTCTGTTTGCCCCAGGCCCAACGTGATGAACCAAACCCTGGGCCCAAACCTCTGAGACTGTGAGCCAAGTTAAAACATTCCGTTTATTTCTCTCAGGTATTTGTCACAGTGAGAGGATGTCTAGCAAAGCAACCTACCTGCATCGCCTCTCTCCATCCTTAGAACAATCCCTTGGAGGCCAGTCTGGTCAACAAAGTGAGTTTCAGGACAGCCAGGGCTATATAGAGAAACCCCATCTTGAAAACAGAACAAGGGGGCCTGGAGAGATGGCTCAGTGGTTAAGAGCACTGACTGCTCTTCCAGAGGTCCTGAGTTCAGTTGCCAGCAACCACATGGTGGCTCACAGCCATCTGTAATGAGATCTGATGCCCTCTTCTGGTGTGTCTGAAGACAGCTAGCTATACTACCCACATGCATAAAAAAATAAATAAATCTTTTAAAAAAGGTGAAAAAGAAAAAACAGAACAGAACAAAATGCAAACAAAACAAAAATAAAACAAAAAAGAAAAACAAACAAACACAATCCCTTCAGGACACAGAAAGCTAATATTTTTACACACCAGCAAGTAGGTAAGGCCTAGAGAGGCTGTGTCATGTGGTAAGTCAGTGCTGGGGCTCCACAGGCCGCACTCTTGCCTCATTTTTCAAAGATTTATTTATTTTTATGTGCACTGGTGTTTTGTCTGTCTGTATGTCTTATGTGAGGGTGCCAGGTCCCCTGGAACTGGAGTTACAGACAGGTGTGTGCTGACATGTGGTTGCTGGGAATTGAACTTGGGTTCTTTGGAAGAGTGGCCAGTGCTCTTAACCACTAAGCCTTCTCTCCAGGTCACCAGCTCATTTCTTCATTCTTTTTTTTTTTAAGATTTATTTATTTATTTTATATACATGAGTACACTGTACAGATGGTTGTAAGCCTTCATGTGGTTGCTGAGAATTGAGTTTAGGACCTCTGCTCGCTCCAGTCAACCCCAATCGCAGAGCGATTGGTTGGCCCAGCTCTCTCGCTCCCCCAGTCCCTGTTTGCTCAGGACCTGAGACTTGTTTATTATAAATAAGTACACTGGAGCTGTCTTCAGACATACCAGAAGAGGGCGTAAGATCTCATTACGGATGGTTGTGAGCCACCATGTGGTTGCTGGGATTTGAACTCCGGACCTTCGGAAGAGCAGTCAGTGCTCTTATCCACTGAGCCATCTCTCCAGCCCTCACTTCTTCATTCTTAAGTCTCTACTTTTCTCTTTTTGGATCTGGATCTTCTGTCTCTAGAGGGAAAATCTCCAGATCATGGTTCACATGACATTAGGAATGTGCATTAACGTTCCTAATTTAAAACATGCAAGCAGCAGTTCTAAAGCAGACTGTTCATCACTCTCCTCTCTAGAAAGAATCTTCCTTGTCGCCTGCCCTTTCTGAAAGTGTTCCGGAAAAGGCTAGGCAGGGGGAGCAAAAGCTTCCCTGGAGGAAGAACAGAGCTGTTGGTCCTTCCTGGGCAGAGAAGAGCCAGTGGTAACTGCAGACGCAGGTTCCCTCTGCCTCTCCTCCCAGACTTGGTGGCTATCCATTGCCATCAGGAAGCCTACCTGAAAATGTAGCTGGCTTTGAGATATCATTCACTGACTCGTTCATTCATTTGGTAACAACTCCTGGCAGGTTGGCTGAGAGTCAGCCTTTGATGTAGGCGCTGGACGATAGCACAGTGAATAGCACAGGAAGAGTTCTGATCATCCAGGAAAAGGAACACCTTCCATGGGCAAAGCAAGGTAGAGAGATGGGCGCTGTAGGGGTGTAGGGGTGCTTCCTCCACATGGAAATATTCCCTCCTGGAAGGAGGTTTGAAAGAATCTGGACATTGACAGAGCATACCAAGTTCACAAATCTAAAGGAACCCAGAAGGCTCAGAAATTTGCAGAACTCACAAGCCTTCTCCCCAGGGTTATATAACAAGCCATGACTAGCCGGAGAGAGGAGACTTTCCAGAGTGTCCAGCTGCCCCTAAGTCGTGTAGAGCTCCAGTATGGAGATTGCACGGGTGAGCTTTTTGAAGACATACCTGCCTTTGAGTCATCTGCTCCTGTAAGTAACCCCAATAAACTCATTGGTCCAAGCCAGGTTTCAGTGGAATCGTTTCTTTCTCTCTTTCTTTCCTCCTTCCTTCATTCCTCCCTTCTTTTTTTTTAAAAAACTTTCAAGACAGTTTTTTTTTTCAGTGTAGACCTGGCTGTCCTAGAACTTACTCTGTAGAGCAAGCTGGCTTCAAACTCACAGAGATCCACTTGCTCCTATCTTCTGAGTGATGGGACCAAAGGCAATCATTTCTTCAGTCTGCATTCCTTATCTGGAGTGAACAGAAAATTGTTCACATCTCCCTAGGCAAAGCCACACAACACTAGCTCATAGAAGCAATGCCTGCAGGCCACCTTGAGAAGAGACATATTGAAGTCAAGACTGACTAATGGACAGAACATGAAGCAGGCCAAGATGGGGGAAGATGTTCCAGATACAAGGAACAGCATATGTGAAGGCCCCAAGTCCAGAGATGTGTGGGATAGTGAAAGACTTGAAGAACACACACAGGGCTAGAACATAGCATGGATGGGACACCAGGAGACATGAGGTGAGGGGTGAGGGGCATAGTAATTACTTTCTGTTGCTGTGATAAAATACCAGGACCAAAACTAACTCATGGAAATTTATTTTGGCTTTGGGACCAAGAGGATAAGAGTCCATCATAGTGGAAAGACTTAGCAGTAAGTTTAGGCAGGCATGGTGGCTGGAGAAGGAAGCTGAGAGATCACATCTTTATCCACACAGGGAGCAAAGAAAGAGGGACTAGGCTATAACATCTCAGGACTCCAGTGGCATACTTCCCTCAGCAAGAGACCTCCTGAAGGCCCCATGACCTCCCACACGGTGCCATCAACTGAGAACCAAGTGCTTAGATGTGTAAATTCATGAGGGATGTTTCTGTTGTTGAAAGTATTTATTTTAGTTCATTTTAATTATGTGTTGGCTTGGTGTGAGGTCTGCATGTGGGTATGTGCTTGTGAGTATAGTTCCAGCAGAGGACAGAGGTGTCTGATCCTCTCTTGCTAGAGTTAAAGATGGTTGTGAGCCAACCTGATAAGGTGCTGGGAGCCAACCTCGTGCCCTCTGGAAGAGCAGCAAGTGCTTGTAACTGTTGAGGACATTTTTATTCAAACCACCATAGGAGGCTAGATTGTCTTATAGAGGGCTTGAGAAAGCCTGGGCAGAATAAGTTTTAACCTGAAAACACAAGGCACTAAGAGGGTTTTCTTTGTTATCTTTGTTTTGTTGAGATAGAATCTTACCCAGTCAAGCCTTGACCTCATTCTCCTGACTTTGACTTGGTGCCGGGACAGCATGCATATACCAATCCTGGGAAGTTTTAGTTTTGTTGAGATTCATTCATTCTTACTTCATGTGTGTGGGTATTTTGCCTGAATGTGTGTCTGTGTGCCATATGGGCAGTGAACTCCCAGGAAGTGGAGTTACAGGTGTTTGCTAGCCATCTTGTAGGTGCTGGGAATCTTACCCAGGTTCTTTGGAAAAGCAATGTGGATGAGGGTGCATGTGTGTGCTTGTATGTGCAATGTGAATGGGGTGCATGTGTGTGCTTATATGTGCACATGTGGATGGGGTGCACATGTGTGTGTGTGTGTGTGGTACACATGTGTGTGTGGGTGCACATGTGTGTGCTTATATGTGCACATGTATGTGTATATGTGTGTGTGGCAGTTGTCAGCCTTAGATGTCGTTCCTCAGGAGCCATCCCCCTTGTTTGTTGGGACATGATCTCTCACAAGGACCTGGGACCTGCAGTTAGGTTAGTTGAGCTAGCCCATGAGCTTCAGGGATCCTATCTCCACCCCCTCAGCTCTGGGATTACTACTACATTCCACTGCGCATGCTTCTTACATGCTTGTGGGAGCTAGAACCCAGGCCTTCATGTTTGTGCAGTAAGCACTTTACTGACTGTGTGCACTCCCTAGCTCCTAGTCAGATGGTAGTTATGGAGTATGGTCACACTGTTTAATACCTAATTGTGGGGGCTGGAGAGGTGACTCTGCAGTTAAGAGCACTGATTGCTCTCCTAAAGGTCCTGAGTTCAAATCCCAGCAACCACATGGTGGCTCACAACCATCTGCAATAGGATCTGATGCCCTCTTCTGGAGTGTCTGAAGACGGCTACAATGTACTTACATGTAATCATTAAATAAATCTTAAAAAAAAAAAAAAAGAAAGAAAAAGCAAACCCTAATTGTGTGACTGGTAACATGGCCACTCAGAATAAGCAAAATATTGATCAGTCTCCTTTCTAGCTGTGTTGGTCTTCTTCTTCTTCTTCTTCTTCTTCTTCTTCTTCTTCTTCTTCTTCTTTTGTTTTTTGTTTTTTGTTTTTTGTTTTTTTGGTTTTTTGAGACAGGGTAGCCCTGGCTGTCCTGGAACTCACTCTGTAACCAGGCTGGCCTCGAACTCAGAAATCCGCCTGCCTCTGCCTCCCAAGTGCTGGGATTACAGGCGTGCGCCACCACCGCCCGGCTTTGTTTTTTGTTTTTGTTTTTGTTTTTGTTTTTGTTTTTGTTTGGAGACAGGGTTTCTTTGTGTAGTCCTGGCTGTCCTGGAACTCACTCTGTAGACCAGGCTGGTCTTGAACTCAGAAATCCGCCTGCTTCTGCCTCCCAAGTGCTGGGATTACAGGCCTGTGCCACCACGCCCGGCGTTGGTCTTCTTAATAAGTCATAGTCATTGGAGTATAAGCGTGTGGGGTATGGCTGTAAAGGTGTCCTTATAGACAAGGCATTCTGGAGTATGAGCTGCCATCTTGGATCCTGAGGTAAAGCTGAGGGTGTGTATGAAGGTGGCAGAAAACTGGCTCCTGAGACTCTTAGGATTGGAGACAGTATACCACACGTATACTTGGTGCCGCTGGTCTCCTTTAATCTAAATAGAAATAAACTTCTAAGGGTATGATAGCTCAGCTGTCAGGGGTGGGCACCACTTGGTTGTGCACCCAAGTTTGGTTCCTAGCACTCACCTGAGGCAGCTCACAACTGTAATTCCACCTCCAGGGCATCCAAAGCCCCCTCCTGGACCCTTCAGGCCCCTGCACTCATATGTACAGCATGTACACGTGTGCACAAACGTACACATACACCAATATACATGTAATTTAAAACCATAAATATTTTAGACAAGGACACAGGCTTCTCCCTTTTATTTGAACTGTCTGATGTGAAATTTTCCTCTACTCACAACGAGACATAATTCTAGCAAATATAAAAAACATACAATGGTCAGTTAAAGATGATGAATCTACAGATCTGGAGGAGGGGAGTGTGGGAAGGCTACCAGTGGACAGGAAGGCACCTGCTGATGAGGTGTCCTGTAGCCATGGCAACATGAGGTCACTAAAGAAGAGAATAGGGTCTAGAGCAGAATTCCAGGGAGCACCACATTTGAAGGATGGGCAGAGGAAGAGGAGCCTGACAAGGAGACTGGAGGGAGTAATCAGAGAGGTAGGAGAAGCCCAGGGGAGCCCCGTGTCACAGAGTCTAGAGAAGAGAAGCCCAGACAGGGGCCCTGACTAACAGTGGGAAGGTGGCCACTTCTGCTGGTTTCTATAGGGGCTGACGGCACCACAGAGCCCCAGAAAACGAACTTAGCTTTCTGTTGTCTCAGAGCCTACTGGGTTAGCTTTCTGAAACTGACAAAATGCCTGTAGTAATCACATTACAAGAAGGGAAAAGTTTGGGTTTGGGCTCATGGTTTCAGAGACTTCAGTCCACAGTCACTTGGTCCCGCTGCTTTGGGTCTGTGCCAGCGTGGAACATCACGGCAGGTACATCATGGCCGTAGCTCACGCAGTCAGGAAGGGGAGAGAGACAGAGGCAGTGAGCCAACCGGGATAACGATGCTTTTTGCCAAATATTCTCTCCAGGAGGGCATCCCCAATGGTCTACCCTCTTTCTACTAGGTCTACCTCTTAGTATTTACTACCAGTTAGGCACTACCAATTAGAACTACCACATGCAGTACTTTAGATGTGTGTCCAAGATCCATGCTATACTACTAAGGAAGGTTCATCTTCCTGACATTCACTAGGACTAGGTCCTAACTCCTCAACTCATCCTTTGGACTGCCGAGGTCTGGCTTCTGAGACAGTCTATGTAGTCCCTGGTTGTCCTGGAACTTGCTATGTAAACCAGGCTGGGCTTAAAGTCACAATGATACACACACACACACACACACACACACACATACATATATACACACATACACATATATATGTATATATAATACTTTATATATAATATATACTTATATATTATATATAAATTATTTTATATAATATATAATATGTTGTATATAAAGTTTTACACACACACACACACACACACACACACACACAGTTTTGTAGCCAGCACATTATCAAAATTTAAAACTTTCCATCACCCAGAAGAATTTCTGGATATGGTGACACATGATTTAATATATAAAATCACTGAGCTATGCATCTTTTTTAAAAGGTTTAGTTATTGTATGCAAGTACACTGTAGCTGTGTTCAGAATACCAGAAGAAGGCGTCAGATCTTGTTAGGGATGGTTGTAAGCCACCATGTGGTTGCTGGAATTTGAACTCAGGACCTTCAGAAGAGCAGTGTTCTTAACCACTGAGCCATCTCTCTGGCCCCTGAGCTATGCATCTTTAAGACTTTTTTTTTGGGGGGGGGCAGGCAAGATGGCCCAGTGGGTACAGACACCTGTTGCCAAGCCAGAACACCAGAGTTTAATTTCCAGGCACAATATGGTAAAACACAAGAATGACTCCTTGTTTGTGTATTAGGTTTCTACAACTGTGAAAAAACACCATGACCCAAAGCAACCTTGGCAGAAAAGCCTTATTTCATGTTACTTCTAGGTACTAGTTCCTCACTAAGGAAGCAGGGGCAGGAGTTCAAGGCAGGAACAGTCTATAAAGGAACTCTGCTTTCTTCCTCACTCCCCATGGCTTGCTTAACTGGCTTTCCCCATCCCAGGGGTAGCCCTGCCCACAGTGAGCTAGGCCTTCCCACATCAATTATTAATCAAGAAAATGAAGCCGAGCAGTGGTGATGCACGCCTTTGATCCCAGCACTCAGGAGGCAGAAGTAGGAGGATCTCTGAAGTTTGAAGCCAGCCTGGTCTACAGAGTGAGTTTCAGAACAGCCAGGGCCACACAGAAAAACCCTGTCTCGGAAAAACCCAAACAAACAAACAAACAAACAAACAAACAAAAAGAAAATGACCCACCAACATGCCCACAGGCCAGTCTGATGGAAGCAATTCCTTAACTGACGTTCTCCCCTCCCAGGTGACTCTAGTTTGTATGAAATTGACAAAAACCTACTTACCTTCTGAACAAGGTAGCGTGTTCACGAACGTAAATAATGTAGAAAAAGTAGGACTACCTTGGGTTGAAATGTAAATTTGGCCTTCATTTTCCTAGTGAAGATTTCCCATAAAGTTCTTTGCTGGCTTGCATTTTTGTGTGCCTAGTGGGTTAAAATGCTTATGCTTTGGTTGGTTGGTTTTTTGGGTTTTATGTTTTTCAAAATTACTCTCAAAAGAATACAAGAAGAGTGGGCTCAGCGGTAGATTTCTTCCTTAGCATGGGCAAGGCCTTGGGGTTGATGTAGGCCTGGGGATACTACTGAACGGCAGAGAACTTGCTTGGGTTGTGTGAGGCCCTGGAGTCTCCCTATGAGCTAATTTCATTATTTTTATTTCATTATTTCATTTCATTATTTTTAACAAACTCTGAGACTGAGGACGGGAAAGTGTGTATGTTTTTATGATCATGAGGAGAGAGTCTCCCTTATACAAGATTCGTATTCTCTCTCTTTCTCTCTCTTCCGTCTTCTCCCTTCTTCCCTATCTCCCTTTCTAAGATACAGATTCACATTGTAGCACAATTTGGGCCAGAACTCACTGTGCATCCCAGGCTAACCCTTCTCCAATTTCCTGTAGCCATGGAAGTAACTCACCTGATAAAGGACTTGGCAAAACTACTTTTGGTAACTCCATAGCCTGTGGACTCCCCGCTGTAGGCAACCCAGTCAGCTGACGTTTACCTAAGGATCCCAGCCAAACAGTCAGCAGAAAATGAGGAGGTCGTCAATTTAGAAACCAAGGCTGGACCTTCCCCAGCACTGACAATGATTTATCTTAGTTGGCAATTTGTTCTGGGCAGGGAGAGCCCGGTGTAAACCGTGTGCATTGCTGGTTCTGGGGAGAGAAACAGAGGAGCCTGGCCACCTAGAAGAGAAGTCAAGTTCGTCCAATTGTGCTTTTTCAGCCACTGATGGGCGTGCCCAGGTTACCTAATACATAGGAAAATGTCTCCTTGTTTCAGGAACTGTGTTAGGTCCTTCAGTGTGTACAGAAATCACACATGGCCCTGTCAGCAAGAAATGACAGGCAAAGCCAATATTGACAAGTTTAAGAGAGAATGGTTAGTGACCAGGCCTGGGCGTTACAAAGCACGCAGCAGGCACACAGTCCCCTGTGAGAGCCAGGCATCTCGGATGTAAGCGTAAGCCAGGAAGGGAGGCTTCACGCCTCAAGGGGGAAAGAACCGCTGGAACAAAGGTGTGGGATCTGCACGTGGGAGATGCAGTCAGCTGAGGTGTGAGAGGAGCCGCAGGCCTGCGACGGGAGGTGTGGAGAGACTGGCAGACGGAGGTGTGTGTGTATAGAAGCAGGGTGCATGCTGTTAGTGGATTCCTGGCGTAGAGCAGACCTCTGGGAGTCAAACAACCTCATTACAGGGGTTGCATATCAGATCTCCTGCATATCAGATATTTACCTGACGATTCACGGCTCGTAAAATTACAGTTGTGGTGTAGCCACAAAGATTCTCCTATGGTTGGTGAGCCTGAGGAACTGTTCTTAAAGAATCACAGCATAGGGAAGGTTGAGAAGCACCAAGCCTGGAGTGAAAGAGCCAACCACAGTGAGGCAAGGAACCAAGAGATGGCGGATAACAGGCTGGGTGTGAAGGGTCTGCAACCGACTGGAAGAGCAGGCAGGGAGCAGGGGTGACTCTGTGGTGGGCTTGAGAGGGAGACGCGCGTCCCGGGAGGATCCCTGGGCTCTGGCTTGTGCATGAGGCTTAGAGTGGAGATACGAACTCGGGGAAGGGAACGCTGACTGATGGTGGCCAGAGCTGACTCATCAGCTACAGGGATGGACCAGGCACTTGGGCCAAGAGTTTTCGTGTGTGTGTGTGTGTGTGTGTGTGTGTGTGTGTGTGTGTGTGTGTTTTCTGTACCTCTATAAAGCAGATACTATCCCCAATTTATAGTTAAGGAAAATGGGAGTTTGTGATCCAAATAGCTTGGCCAGATCTGCACCCCACACAGCTTTTGAGTCGTAGAAAGGATTTAGAATCAAAGGCACCCATTCCCAGAATGATGTTGCCAACCATCTCTCTCTCTCTCTCTCTCTCTCTCTCTCTCTCTCTCTCTCTCTGTGTGTGTGTGTGTGTGTGTGTGTGTGTGTGTGTGTGTAGAAGTCTGGGGATGGGAAGAGTGCCTAGGGTCCAGGCCATAGTTAAAATCAATAGATTACAATGCTGCATAGTAGTTGTTTTAGGTAGTAAGTAAGTAAGTATTGTACATAAATATCATTAATTAGTATAGGACAAGTTTCATAAACTCTGCTCCTGGATATATTAATGTTTGGATTAAAAAAGGTCTTTGGAGCCGGGCAGTGGTGGCGCACGCCTGTAATCCCAGCACTCTGGGAGGCAGAGGTAGGCAGATTTCTGAGTTCGAGGCCAGCCTGGTCTACAGAGTGAGTTCCAGGACAGCCAGGGCTACACAGAGAAACCCTGTCTCGAAAAAACCAAATCCAAAAAAAAAAAAGGACTTTGGAGCTGGACATAGTGTCAAACACCTTTAAACCTAGTACTTGGGAGGCAGAGGCAGAGAGATCATGCGAGTTTGAGGTTAGCCAAGTCTACATAGTGAGACCCTGTCTTTAAAAAAGGAGGAGGCTGGAGAGCTGAGAGCACTGGCTGCTCTTTTAGAGGAACTTGGTTCAATTCCCAGCACCCACATGGTATCTTACAACCATATCTAACTCCACTTCCAGGAATCTGATCTCCACGGGGACCAAGGCAGAACACTCACACACATAAAACAATAAAGAGACAACATAGGAAAATATATTTTAAAAAGGACTTTAGAGTTAGTAAGTTTAGGGAATGCTGGTATGATGGAGGCAGAGAGCGAGGTCCCTCTACACTTTTATGTCACCGTTAGGTAGCACTGTAGTCTAATGGCTAAGGTGGTAAGCACTTGGAACAAGATGGGCTTGACTCTCGAGATGACAAGCTGGGTGACTTTAGGCAAGCCACTGAACTAGACTAACAACTACTCATCCAAAGGGGACAGTAATAATTCACTTCAGAACAGTTTAGTGTGGTAGAATAGAATGCATTACATTTGAAGCAGTTAGTACCTGGTACAGAGTAAGGGCTTCATAAAGGTTAATTGTTATCTATAAACCATAGTATTTGGGGTTCAAAGTCAGGGTCTTGAGCATGCCGGGCAAGTATGTTCTCTCCCACTGAGTTACATCTCTAGTCTCAAACATACTGGTTTTGTTGTTGTTGTTGTTGTTGTTTGTTTTGGTTTTTCGAGACAGGGTTTCTCTGTTTAGCCCTGGTTGTCCTGGAACTCACTCTGTAGACAAGGCTGGCCTCGAACTCAGAAATCTGCCTGCCTCTGCCTCCCAAGCGCTGGGATTACAGGCATGTGCCACCACACCCGGCTCAAACATAGTTTTAACAAGTCTCTCACACATACACCACTCTAATATCCAAATTTCTGAAGAGCCATAAGTCTTAGTCTACCTTTTGTTATCCGAGAGTTTTACCTCCTACTTCTATCCCATTATAATCTACACTAGGAATAGTCTCTCGCTTCTCTACTCTGGGCAAGAGGAGTAGGGAGAGCACAGTAGGGTCGTGAAAGTTCATAGTCACTGTCGTGCACCCTTGAAAAAGGTCATATGAGTGTTGACCTGTATCAAGACACAACAGGAAGCAAGCAGAGTGTGTGCTTCCACTTGCTCCGCCATTGGATGTCCTTGGGCTATGGACATCTTGGATACGACCTTACATCGTGGTTGGGTGACCTTCAGATCTTCAAAGCTAGTGAAGGTTGGGGAAAGAGGGTATTGGCTCTTTCTCCAAGAACTTCCTAAGAGTGTCTCCACAAGAGCTCTAGGTGGATGATCCGTCCTCTAGCCCCTCCCCGCATGCACCCCACCCCTCATTCATGAACACAGGCTGACATCAGAATACCCCCTGGATGACAGGATACCCCAGGCCTAGCCAGGTTGAGTCACTTAGTGGAAAAAGAGCTATGGAATGGGGAAGCCCGAGGGGACAGTTTTCCAAGTTGTCCTGGACACACAATGAACAGTAAATCATGATCCTCCCAAGCAGGGCAGGCTAAGACCAGAGCTAGTCTGACTTCTCATGGTTTAGGTGAGGGAAGAGAAGAAGATGAGCACAGGAACAATGTCCTAATGTCCACCAAGACCAGAGCGTGTGACTTCCCACATTCTAGGTTATCTAGGTTAGACAGACCCTTGGGGAATGAAAGATGAGGAAGAAAAATCCCGGTGTTTTTCTGTATTGGAGTACTATGAAAAACACTTTTGAAAACATTAACAATTCACCCTCAGCCCCGCCCGTGTCTGCTTTCTCAACTTTAAAGCCTTCCTTCCAAGGGAGCTGACCTGGCAAGGAGTCTTTGTGTTGTCTACACTTTTTGTTTGGTTCTGTAGCCCTGGGTATCCTGGAACTAACTCTCTAGACTAGGCTGGTGTCTCAGAGATCTGCCTGCCTCTGCCTTCCAGGTGCTGAGAAGGAGTATTTCACCACCACACAGCGTGCTGTGTCTATATTTAAGGGCTATGGATGAAGTCATTTTTTAAGCTACTTCACAGCTCATACTTATAAGAGTTCCTTTTAGTTCCTGGAACTGGACAGATTTAAAGGAAATGGTTCTTATCTCTAAACCGAAAGACCATAAACTGTAGAGGCTGTATCTCTGATATTTTTGATGTTAGTGTAGTGTAGGGTTCCAGCCATGGATAGGTCTCAAGATTCTAGAACAAAGGTTGAGTTAGAAGCAAAAGAGAATGTGAAGGGGGGAGGGGTGTGAGGACTGTTTACGTCTTTATTTCACCATGGGGCTTGACTGTTCCTCTCAAGTGTTGCCAGCCTAGGAAAATGAAGTCCTGAATTTTCCTCCATCCCGGGTGACTTTTAATCCCCTGTCCTGCCTCTTTCCATAGTTGGGACCTGGAGCCCTTCTCTCCTGAGTCTGAAGTCTCCATTCCTCCATTCTTTCTTTCTTGGAACTGGACTCTCCACGCCTCTCTCCCTTTTCCTTTCTGGGCCTCCTCTCTTCCTCCCGTGTCAGGCCTCTCCAGGCCTGGGCAGAGGGGGTCTGCATTCTCCTTTCTCCCCTTAAGGCCACAGCTCCCTCCCCCCACCTCCTTCAGCTCCCCTTCCCCACCCCCTCCTCCGCCCCGAGGCATTGTGGGACGAAACAAGATGTGGAGCGAGAGCGGCGCGGGGAGAAGCCCGCAGTGCGGGGCCGGGCGGACGCAGCCAATGGGGAGCGCGGACGGCGGCGCGCGCGGCAGGGGGGCGGGGGCGGGGCTCTATTTCAGGGCCGCGCGTCGGCCGCGCTCAGCGGCGGAGCGGAGCGGACGGCGAGGTATCAGCCGGGACAGGCGGTCGGCCGGGTGGCGCGAGGCGGAGCGCGGGCGTCCGAGGAAGCTCGGAGGGAGACCAGCAGCACGAGCACTCGGCCCGGGGCTGCGGGAGCAGGAGAATACCGCGGCGGCAGCGGCTGCTGCTGCAGGACGAGCCCGGGGGACACCGCCCCTGCCCGCGCTTTGCTTCAGCCCAGCGCTGCTCCCCAGGGGCCTGTGCGGACTCGCCTGCGTGACGGTGAGCGGGGGCCTCGGGGGCAGCCCTCGCCCTACTCGGCCCGGGCTCTGGAGATCCTCGTGCACTGGCTGGAGGCCCCACAGCCCCGGGGGGGAGCCAGCCCGTGGTGCGAGGAGGCCTCTAGGGTCCGGGGAGCGCGGGCAGCCAGTGCGGGTGGAGAGGGTTCGGGCTCGACGCGGCTCCTCCCGTCGCCGCCGCCACCACCCTTCGAGGCGTCCTTCCTGCAGCGAGGTCGCCCGGTCACTCCGGCGCCTCTCCTGGCCTGGCGGGGGAGGGCGGGGGACCGGCCGCGGCCTGCGGACAGCTGGGAGGTGGATGCTTTTTCCTTCCCCAGGTGCTGCCCTTTGGGGGGGGGGGTCCCTGCCCTCTAGAGGAAAAGATGGTGGTGGTGGTGGGGGGCGTGTTTGGGGACGAGGGATTTCCCCCTTGGAAATCGGAAACGAGGCAATAACGTTTGTACGTGTTAAAGAATGGTGCAGGGCGGTCCGTGTCGTTTGGAGGTTTAGCCCCCCCCCTTTTTTTTTCTTTTTTTTTTTTTTTTTTTTTTTTTTTTTTTTTTTTTTTGTCGCAAGACCAGGGACAGAGGTTGAGAACTGTCCTGGAGATCTCCTTTTGCGTTTTTCACCGGAGCTCCTGGCTCGTGACTCAGGAAGCTGGCTTGGGGCCCTTTGGCCATCCTTTTATCTGGAGGCCCAGCTCCGCCCCCCTCCTCCCCCCCTCTGGAAGGGAAGGATAGCTGGGCGTCTGGCTCCGCAGCCCTTTCTCACTGGTACCTTGGATAGGGGTTGCAGGCGCTGGGCCTCACCTTTCTGCGACGCCTGAGGGGCCAGGGGTGAAGAATCGTGGCATTGTAGTCACAAGACCAGCATTATGTAATCCTAGGCTCTCTCTGTTGGAGAGTAAGATAGCTTTTAATTACTGTGACAAAGTTGATCCTTTGGACTTTGGGAGGAGGCAGTGAAGCAGGTGAGCTTTTTGGCAAAATGGTGCCAATTTCAGACTTCGTTGTCTGGAGCCAGGCTCCACCCCCAGCCTCTGGATTTGTAAACACTGCCCCCTTCTGAGTGGGAGCCTGGAATAGACCACCAGGTGACATTGGTTTTTTTTCTTTTTTTCTTCACTTCTAGAAAGGTCTCACCTGCCTTTTTCTTTTCTCAAACCTCATGGAGATTGTTCCGTTTCTCTTGTTTCAGCTATTATTTTTTAAACATGATTGTTTGCCCAAGGTCACAGAGCTAGTCGGCCTTGAACAGCATCACTTGACCTATTATTCTTCAATCACCACAGACTCCTTGAGGCTCCAGATTTTCTCTGGGCATGTGAGCTAAACACTAGCCAGTGTGGCTTAAGTGGAAGAAGCCGCCTTGCTTCACTTGCAGGTGTCAGACCAAGGTGCCTTGCCTGGCAGCCATCATGCATACATTGTGCCGTTTGACGGTCTGGGTTCTTTTCATCTGGGTGGGTAGTATGCATTTAGATAAGAAGTGGCTTGGAACCATCCCAGGAATCTCAGCTTGAGCAGTCAGGCCCCTGTGTGGCTTGTGTTAGACTCGCAGGGGATAGATAGCATCTTTCCCCCCATTGGGCTGGGCCACTATCAGCGTTGCTTTTGGAGCTGAGATGAGGAGGATCGGTGCTGCTGCAAGTGATGAGAACAGTCGGGCAGGGTTTTGTAGCTCGTTTCTTTGGATGTAAGGTAGCTCGCATGACTATAGGCTGCCAGGGTAGAAGGGTCCATGTGGGTCAGTCTCTGAGTCTGGTTGCTTGCCAGTGGTGACTGTCACGGCCCAGGAAGCATGGCTATGAAACAAGGCTATAAAAATACCAAGCTTTTTCTTAGTCGTCATAGGTCAGTGTTGTGGACCTCCCTGTCTCCTCTATGTTGGTTGTTTGAAACACCGTCTTGTTGTAGCTGAGGTTGGCTTTAAATGTCTGATCTTCCTTCCTGCCTCTACTGCCCAAGTAGAGTTTCAGGTGCGAACCAATGCACCCAACCCTGTTTTTATATTTAAGGGGAAGTTCTCTGCGCTCCCGTCCGGTAATATTTCTCCAAATGTTCACTTCATTAATGTTTTTTGAATGAATAATTTTTACATGAGGAAGCAAAAATTCAGAGAACTGACCATCATTGTTGGGGCTGTGACTAAAAGCTAGAATTCAAAAACTGTTCTGCACTTTAAAGACTAAACACTGGCCGGTCGGTGGTGGCGCACGCCTTTAATCCCACCACTTGGGAGGCAGAGGCAGGTGGATTTCTGAGTTTGAGGCCAGCCTGGTCTACAGAGTGAGTTCCAGGACAGCCAGGACTATACAGAGAAACCCTGTCTTGAAAAAACAAAAAACAAAAAAACCCCAAAAACTAAACACTGTTGTGAGGAGAAAGGGGGGGAGGAGGCAGGATTGGGTGTGGTGACACATGACTGCTCTGGTTTGAGGTAACCTCAGCCCCAACATTTAAGAGACCATTATTACCTCCTTGCCAGCAGGCCTTGTTTATGAAGCCCACTTTCATTTTTATCAAACTGAAGTTGGCCTTTTTATGTGAGGGGACAGTGAGTATTTTAGGATTTGTGGTCAGGACAATCTCTAGAACTCTGCTCTTATAACATGTTCCTGTAAAACTTTGATCATAAGAACAGGTAGTGGTTGCGTCTAGCTGATGGCCAGCCCGCTCCCTTGCATGGGCTCTCCTTATTTGCGGATGCTCTCATGTAACCCTAGTTAATTCTTAAACAGCCTCCAGTTGAGAGCTGACCTCATTGCTAAAATGGAAGTAATCGATACAGAAAGGCCAGATGCCGTGTCGAGACCACAAAGGTTCAAAGCCAGGACCAGAAGTCAGGAATACTGATTTTCTAGCAGGGTTTCTGCTGTGAGACCAATAGTAGATAAGTCATTAAATAGTCACTTACTTAATCTCTTCAGGTGTGAGCTTCTGGTTTATTCTTAGGATAATGCTTTGACCCCATTTTACAGACAAAAACACAGAGGCGAATTCACTTGCTGAAAGATGCAGTTAGGTGTTGCATTGTTGTGCCGCTTCAGCTCTCGGTGTTTGCTGACTGACTGATGTTCAGAGTGTTATGAAATAGGTAGCTATTAGCAGTTAGGAAACCTTATGTGTATTTTTAAAGCACAGCATCCTAACATCCACATCCTTTTCCCCCTTTCTTTCACGTCCTGTATTTCCAAGACGTAGGGATCATAGTTCTGCTAAAAACTTCTAAGTGGTTGGGTTTGGTTTTTTTTTTGTGTTTTTTTGTTTTTTTTTCGAGACAGGGTTTCTTTGTGTAGCCCTGGCTGTCTTGGAACTCACTCTGTAGACCAGGCTGGCCTCGAACTCAGAAATCCGACTGCTTCTGCCTCCCAAGTGCTGGGATTAAAGGCGTGTGCCACCACCGCCAGGCTTGCTAAAAACTTCTAAGTGGCTTTTTTTTTTTTCTTTTGGACTAGGGTTTTACTGTGTAGCCTTAGCTAACCTGGAACTCCCTTTGTAGACCAGGTTGGCCTTGATCTTAGAGATCCAACTACCTCTGCCTCCTAGGTGCTAAGATTGAAGGCAAGTGCCACCTAACCCAGCGTAAGCTTCCCTCTTATCTGTGTTCATACGCTTCCACCGTGTCTACTTCAGTCTAACCCTGCAGCTCCCAACCCACAGCTCAGGCGGCTGGCTCACACCCAGATGCCACCAGCTTTACTTTTGTGCTCCTACTGCAGTGTCACGATGTCTGACCGGAAGGCAGTGATCAAGAACGCAGACATGTCTGAGGACATGCAACAGGATGCCGTTGACTGCGCCACCCAGGCCATGGAGAAGTACAACATAGAGAAGGACATTGCTGCCTATATCAAGAAGGTAAACCGGGGTGTGAGGATTGACAGCTGAGCCACATCGGGGTGGGGTGGGGGCAGGGCAGACAGTTTCTGAGAAAGCAGGTGTAGCCCCTCAGACAAAGCCCTGCAAACATGTGAAGCAGCTGAATTACGGGGTGATTCTGAGCTGCCAAAGCAATCTCCTTAATGATTTTGATGAAGCTGTGTTGGTTATACAGATAGTTGTGTCACAAAAAAGCGCTGGGGAAGGGGGAAAAGGTGAAAGGGGAAGGCTTTGCAGAGGAGCTTCAGAACAATTATTACTAGCCCAGTTGAGAACTATTCAGTATTCAAAATTAAGATTACAGGCATTTGAATGAATACCGTATGATCCTGAACAGATTTTCAGGGAACTTCATTTATAGTGGTGCATCCTTTATAATCCTCATCATATGGAACATTTCCTTTTCCCTAAAAAAGGCTTAGGTTCTGCATATTTTGCAATATTTTCTACTCCTCTCCTTATGTTTTCCCTGTTTTTTTTTTTTTTTTTTTGGTTTTTCCGAGACAGGGTTTCTCTGTAGTCCTGGCTGTCCTGGAACTCACTCTGTAGACCAGGCTGGCCTCGAACTCAGAAATCCGCCTGCCTCTGCCTCCCAAGTGCTGGGATTACAGGCGTGCGCCACCACGCCCGGCTCTCCTTATTTTTTTTTTTAAATTAACCTTATGTGTATGGGTAATTAGCTTATATGTCTATATCATAGTGTATGCCTGGTACTTATGGAGACTAGAAGCCATCAGAACCCCTGGGACTGGAGTTACAGATGGTTGAGCTGCCATGTTGGTGCTGGGAATGGAACCTAGGTCCCTGGAAGAGCAACAGGTGCTCTGAACAGCTGAGCCCCTCCGACATTTTAAAAGGAACAGCTTTGATTTTCCTTGATTTCTTTCTGTAGGAAATGATAGAGAAGAAAATCTGTACATGTTCAATACAGGTGTAATTTTTTTCCTGGATATTTTAAATCTATGGTTGGTGGAGGTAGAACTGAGATATAGAGAGCTGACTGTAAATTTTGTACATTTTGTAAGAATGGTTCAATGTTTAGAGTTTCTAAATGGGGCCGGTGAGATGCATCCGTGGGCAAGGGTGGTTGCTGCCAAGCCTGACGAGCCGAGTTTGAGCCCTGGAGCCCACGTGGTGGAAGGAGAGACCGGATTTAACTACTTCATATCTTTATCTTTTATGAATGTTTTACCTTCATGTCTGTCTGTCTGTCTTGTGTGTTTGGTCCCTATGGAGGTCTGGAGAGACCATCAGATCCTTTGGAATAGGAATTACAGGGAGGCTGTGAACCACTGCGTGGGTGCAAGAGAGACCAGTGTTACCAGCTCTCAGCCATCCCATGTTAAACTAGAGTCAAATGTTCAGTCTGTGGTCATCTAAGTGTGCATTCTAGAGGATGTGTGGGAGTGCTGTGGCAGTCTACATGGCAGTCAGACATGCCTGGCGGTGTCTCTACTTTCTCCTAGTGGCTGGCAGTCTGAAGGATACATCTAGACCCGAGCTGTAGCGTGAGCCCCCCCCCCCTCCAGTGTGCTCAGTTTTGTGGAGTGAGGGGATCTGTGCTTCGGCATTAGTCCCCATTTATCCCTGTGCAGAGTGTCAGTTCAGAAACGTGAGGCAGTGGTGGCCAGGCCCTAATGACTATGCTGATGACATCCTGTTTTTTCTGATTATTATCTTGAAGAATTATAGGGTGGGCAGGTTTGGGTGTGGAGTAACTAGAGGATGGAGAGATGATCAGGGTGTAGAGTGCTAGAGGCTTGGCTGTGAGGAACAATGGAGCCTTTGTGGTGGTCTATTATTGATGAGGGTAGGAATGCAGTTGCCAGCCATAGAACCTGAGCTTCTGAAGGTAGAGTGCTGAGGCCCTGGGCTGGGCTGGGCTGGCAGGGTGGGGTGGGTTACTAGGCAAGGTAGGTGGGAACAGCTAAAAGTGTACTGGGATTGCTGGGAGCGATTCCCAATCGGAGAGACACTTCAGCAACCCTAACTACTTTTCTTTCTTTCCCCCTTTATTCTTTTTTAGGAATTTGACAAGAAATATAACCCTACCTGGCATTGTATCGTGGGCCGGAATTTTGGCAGCTATGTCACACACGAGACAAAGCACTTCATCTATTTTTACTTGGGTCAAGTTGCGATCCTCCTCTTCAAGTCAGGCTAGGTGGCCAAGGTGAAGGTGTCAGTGGCGGCGGCAGCGATGGCAAGCAGGCGGCGTTGCTGGGACTGTTTTGCACTGGGGCCAGCATCAGGAAGTCCTCTCCAATGGCTGTGCTACTGCATGGACTGTATACTCGATTTCATGTGTGTGTCGCAGTAAACAAAAACCAAACTTCTTTCTGTTTAGTTGCCTGGGGAAGAAGGCTGCTTTATGTTTATGTTTTTAAGACGTTAATGTTATTGTTTTGGTTGTACTGCACTAGGAAATCTCTCCCACCCCTCCTTTTCTCTTTCTCTCCCTAGATAAAAATAAAAGGCCCTCGGCGAAGCCCTAAAGACTAGGAAGGCCGAGGAATA
This sequence comes from Apodemus agrarius, assembly GCA_964023405.1. Classification (NCBI taxonomy): domain Eukaryota; kingdom Metazoa; phylum Chordata; class Mammalia; order Rodentia; family Muridae; genus Apodemus; species Apodemus agrarius. The sequence continues at coordinate 74,168,480 of OZ030015.1, read as the reverse complement.
GAAATAGGTCTGAGGTGGAAGTTAAGCTGCAGCTGCCTCTTGAATGGTGGGCGCTACGGAGGAGACCAGGGAGGCTGTGAGGACAGGGTTAGGGCTGGCAAGCAAAGGGACAAGAAGGGGGGTGGGGGGTGGCTCTAGTACCAGGGAGAATATTCCACTGAACTGTGACTCCAGGCTTGGGGCAGGGGTGGGTGGGGTGCAGTCTCTAAGGGGCCCTCAGGTGTATTTGTGGTGTGGGAGTGGGGAGCAGACTTGTCTTGCCATCTGTCAGGATTTCTAAGTAAGGGCTTGTGTCTTCGTGGGTCACCTTCCTGAGTCCTTCCAGCCAGAGGTCATGTTGGGAGGATGCTGGGAGCAGGCTTAGCTTGACTTCCCCTTTACCTTCTGTCTGCTCCCTGCTTAGCCCTCGTTTTTCTCCTCATTCCTCTGTTCTCTTAGAGCAGCCCCTAATGTTGGCTGGCAAGGGAATTTCTGATGACTGTAGTTCCTTAGTTAGGTCTTAGCAATCAAACCAAATCAATGTTCCCTCGATTCTTCTTTGTTGTATGTTTGTGTTTGTCTGTGTGCGTGTGTGGGGGTGGGTTTGGGGTAGAAGGGTGGGGAGAGGGGCAGGATAAGTGGACTCTCTAGGGTGTGTGGGAGGTGGGGGCAGTTAGCTCTAAGTGGGCTTGTGTGTTACTGAGGGTGAGGACATGTTGGTGTCAAACCATCCCCCTCAGGTCATCCTGCTTGGACCTGCTTTGCCCTGTGACTGTCCCCTCGAATGTTTTTGGAAGGTGACCCAGAACAGGACGGACATACTGCCATCTGTCCTGGAGTTGGATCTAGGGGCAAGGGGCAGTTGGTGGCTGGTCTCTAGTGGGAAGTGAGAATGGAGGTAATGGGGTGGTGGGCTCCCTGGAACAGGTCTGAAGTGTAGTAATGACCTGTGGGTCAGGAGGTGCAGAGGGGCTGTGAGTGGGAGGGGATTCCAGAGAGGGTGCGAGGGAAACCTTGTCTGTCGGTGACATGATTGGGGTGGGTGGGTCGTCATTGCCAATGGAGCTGCTGATTCTTAGGAACCACATTTGGAACTTGTGTAGGGTTGACACTGTAAGGGGTGGGGAAATCTAGCTCTTTTTTCCTCAGCCCATTCTTGGGGTTCTGGGGAAGGCAGGAGAATGCCCCTCCCCCTCCTCCTCAGCCCTTCGCGTGTTTTGTTTTTCTTCAGCGCTGGCAGGGGAGGGTGGGAACTGGTGGGGACTGAGTAAGTTCCCTGTTCAAACCTTCATTAGGTACAAGATTGAATGTTTGATTTTAGGTTTTATTTTTCTTATGAATGTCCAGATCTGTGTTTCTCCCTGCCCTCCCAGACTGGCCAGTTGGAAGTGTCTCGTTTTGTTCATCTCTCATTTCCGGTGCAGGGACTGAGACCCTGCCACATCTATGCTCTGCATCCACGCCTCTTTTGACATTAAAGGTCGATTGATGCACTTCTGAGCTGGTGGGGTTTCTTTGGGGCGAAAGGTTGGTGGGCCTGATGCTGTGAGTGCCACCCAGTGGGTGGGCAGGTTGGTGTTCCCAAGGGTGAGGTAGAGCAGAAGTGTGTTTTCCAAAGCATAGGAGGTAGGCGGGGCTTCAGGTCTGAAGTTGGGCTGCTGGATCTCTCCAGGAAGACTGCGGCTGTGATGTGCCAAAGAGGGCACTGTAGATCCTTGTCGCTGCCTTTGCTGCTTAGTAATTGAGAGAGCTGGGCCTTGGGTATTCTAGGACAAGCAGAAATGGGACTGAAGGGCCCAAAGTTAGCTATTTCTGCTCCAAATGTCACCTGTGACAACACATTCTTGCATAGGTAAGTCTAGTCTCATTCTGTAGGACTTCCTGGAGACCAACTTGTGGAGCCCTAGAAGGGAATGATAAACAGGGCCATGGGATTTATGGAAGAAAGACAGGAGCTGAAATTCTCGTAAAAGAAACAGGCACTAAAGCTTGGCCGGGTGGGATGGAGAAAAGGGACTCTCTAGGGCCTCAGGCATGGGCTTCCCAGCCCTTTCAGACGGGTAATGGGGGGTATGGTGGGTCCCCCACCCCAGGAGCAAGAGCACTTGGGAATGAGTGGAGAGTAGCCAGTAGAGACTAGCAGTGTAACAGTGGGTAGGAGGTGTCCGTAGTGTGGCTGGCAGTCCCCTGTCCCAGAGCTAGTGACCATTGCCGTGACCCTTCGTTCTGCAGTCTCCGCCAACTCACCTCGCTCACTTCTCTGCCCACATTCCCCACTGCTTGATCTTGAAGCCTAGCAGTGCCCAACTGCAGCAAGTGCTGGAAAAGTATTTCCTGGCCAGATGGAAGCAGCATACACCAGTCTAGGCAGCCCCCTTCACGGGGGGTCACCTGGCCTTCTGGAAGAATCTTAGAGGGATGATCGATAGCAAGGCGTAGGCCATCCTGCTTGCCAGCTCTGTGAGAGGAATAAGATGCATTTCATTTTTAAAACAGGCTTTCGCATGGCCTGAGCCCTCAAGGGCGGTTATTAGACTGATTTGGGAGGAGCAAGCTGAATCGTCCTAGCCCACTCAGCTGTTCGCACCGCTAAAACACCAGTTCAGGAGGCAGGAGAGGCGTGGGTCTCTTGGCTCAGCTGAAGGTTTCCCAGCTAGTCTGGGTAAGAAATGCTAACTCCACTGGTGTCTTCAGTTGCTCTGCTTGACCAAGGACAGGAAGGATGAGGTGTTTCCCTTCCCACACCTATCCCTCCCTCCCAAGGGTTGAACTGCGGCCACTCCCCGAATTCTGTTCTCTCAGGTCTCCCCTGAATTAAGGACATCCTCTTCACTAAGGGTCAGGTGTGCCTGTGTCTAGTGGATGTGAACTTAGTGGCCACACCAGTACATCAGTGGATGGCTGCTGTGTTGGTAGGCCTGTGGGCTGAAGAGGATAGTACTGCAGGCTCCTGCTTGTGACACCTGCCTATCAGGGTTAGGCTTTTTAGAGAGGCCCGACATGTGAAAGCAGCTTTGTGGAGAGTGTATTAAGGTTACCAGCCCCCCACTGTGTGTATGGGCAGGCTGGCTTTTCTGAACCACCCATGCATGAAGATGCCTGCACTGCAGTGTGGCTCTGAGTATATATCAAAATGCTTTGAGTTGGAAAGATAGTTGAAGATAGTCTGCCTAATAAAGTCAGAGGAGACGGGATTCTGAGGGAGCTCAAGATCGTTCTCAGACACGTTACACCAGCCTTTTCCCTCCCCACACATTTGTGTACACATTGGGGAGAAGGACCAGGAACAGAAACAGACCTAAAGTCACACAGATGCTAGGACAAGTGGGATCTAAATTGAACCCTGCTGGTATATGGCTCAGGGTTTTAGTATATCTCTTGTGCAAAGCAGAACATTTATGTCCCCCCTTGAGAAAATCCTGTAGCTGTTTGCAGTCAATTCCCACTGTCTTTTCAGCCTTTAGAAAATACCCACTGTGCTTGTGCCCACGTGTGGAGCCCAGAGGTTGACGCTGGGTGTCTCCATGACTATACTTAATTCTGAGACCTTACCAAGTCGAGAGTTTGCTGACTTGGCTGGACTGGATGGCTAGCAAGTCCGGGCTCCATCCTGTTCCTCCTCCCCTCTGCTGGGATCGCTGCCATGTCCCACTGCATCTTTTTTTCTAATTCATTTTAAAAAATTAAAATTATAAATATGGGTGCCGTGCAGATATGCATGTCTGCACAACCCTGGAACTGGAGTTACAGACAGTTGTGGCCAAATGGGTGCTGGGAGTTGAACCCAAGTCTTCTGGAAGAGCACCAGTGTTTTGTTTTTTTAAAGATTTATTTATTATTATTATTATTATTATTATTATTATTATTATTATTTTGGTTTTTCGAGACAGGGTTTCTCTGTGTAGTCCTGGCTGTCCTGGAACTCACTCTGTAGACCAGGCTGGCCTCGAACTCAGAAATCCACCTGCCTCCCAGAGGGCTGGGATTATAGGCGTGCACCACCACCACCCAGCTATTTATGTATGTATGTATGTATGTATGTATGTACACTGTAGCTGTCTTCAGACACCCAGAAGAGGACATCAGATTTCATTACAGAGGGTTGTGAGCCACCATGTGGTTGCAGGGATTTGAACTCAGGACCTTGGGAAGAGCAGTCAGTGCTAACGCTCTGACCCCTCTACCTGATTTTTAAACCGTGGCTCCTGGGGAACTGAGCTCAGGCCTCATGCCTGTGTGGCAGGCCCTTTACCCGCTGGGCCATCTCCCCAGCCTGCTAGAATTTGCCTAGTCCCACTTCACACAAAGGATTCTACAGTTTCTAGCTTGTCAGTATATTCTCATGATTTGCCAGTGACTTATGTCTCTGGCCAAGTACTGTTCCACTAAGCATACTCACTACATTCAGCTCGCTGTTAGAGGATATTTTTTTTGTTGTTTTTTTTGGCTATTGAAAACTGCCACTATGAATATTTATATCCATGTTTTTGTGTGGGTATCTTGCAGTTGTATGTGGTTGCCACATCTACTGATCTGCCATTGTAGCAGAAAGCGGTGATAGTGGGTAAGTAAGTGAACATCACTCGTCCAGTAAGCCTTTAAGCAGGCAGTGGGCCCAGATCTGACTGGACCACACCTGGCCAACCTCCAATCCAGCCGCCTTCACAGGACTCACTATTCCAGAACTGCTATGGAAGGTGACTTCTCCCTCTTCTTTCTGAAGCCAGTAGTTGTAATGTAATTGTAGTGTAATTGTAGTGTAATGTAATCTGTAGTGTAATTGGTGTTAGGATAGGTGATATTGCCAGCCAGTTAGAAGAAGCTGGTCCTGGCCATCATTAAAAGTGACTGCATACGTGCAGTGACATGGGCAAACCCTTGCTGGCCCTGACCCTCACCTAGTGCAGCACTCAGGAGAGCCAGCCCTGTACCTCACCTGAGAGGCTAAACACACTAAACACCGAGGAGTGCGATCTTGAGTGGTTGCTGGACTCTTCTCTCAAAGCAATCCTTTGAGTTCCCGGGACTAGCCATGCCTGTCTTATTTTGGTGAAAGCCAACCTTTGGCTATCCAGGGAAGCAAGATTTTCTCTGATGATTTATATCAAAGTCAGTTCTACTCTAGAAACAGCCAGGGCCAGCGGCCCTAGGAGGCTGTCTTGTCCATCAGTCACCTATCTAGCTCAGTCCCTTGTCAGGAGTTGCCTTATGTATGTCGAGGCAAGGCTAAAGTCTGTAGAGCAGGCTGTGAGGAAGGACAGGCTGGGAGCTCCGCAGGCAAGCTCTCTTCAGGGAAACCCCAGGCCTCTGCTAGGTGGCTCCCCGTCATCTAGGATAATCTCATTCACATACTGTTCGCTGACGGCCAAATGGCTCCTTCACAGCGACCTGCAGTTTTGCAGGAACTGGTAAAGGTCATCCAGCACAATGTGATGTGAGGGGCCGTCCCGGTGTGCGTCTTTCCTATTTGGTCCCCACATAGCTCCTTAAACTCAGTCTCTACAGAGGCAAACAGCCACACTTCTGCCTGTCACAGCGCAGCCACCCTGTGGACAACTGGAGATGCGGAAGAGCCCCTGGGAGCCGCTCCTGCTCCGTCGGCAAACTTCCTCAGTGTGATGAAGTTAGCTGTGAGGAACGCATTTACGGCAGGGGAGAAGGGGGGAATTAAGTGTATAGCATATATACATAAGACAATAAAAGGGTGCACGCAGTCTTGTGGGGTGGAGCCTTGGGGCTCAGCTTCTCTGTCACTGGCAAGGTAAGCACCTGGGCCAGGTAGCCTGAGCAGTGACGGCACCCTGGACAGCAGCCCAGACCTGAGCCAGCGCTGCCACTCTTGGGATGGTCTCAGATCCAGCAGTGGAGGGGACTCGCAAGTCGCACACAAGCGGTGGGTTTTGATTGTTTATTTTTTTGTGATGCTGGGTAGAACCCAGGGCCTCATAATAGGCAAGGAGCCTGCCTCTGCGCTGCGACCCCTGGCCACAAGTGACGAAGATCTGCCCTCCAAAGTCCAAAGGGGCCCACTGTGTCCTCACCGTTTTTCTTTTTCTTTCTTTTGTAAAGACTTTTATGTGTGTGAGTACACTGTTGCTCTCTGAACGTCGGATCTCATTACAGATGGTGGTGAGCTATCCTGTGGTTGCTGGGACTTGAACTTGACCTCCGGAAGAGCAGTCAGTGCTCTTAACCACTGAGCCAACTCTCCAGCCCCCCCTTTCTTGCCCCCACCCCCAGCTATACAAAGGGCCCAATGCAGGAACTTATCATTTACTTTGGAAAGGAAATCTTGACATACCTACTCAGGCTACTGAGCCACCAGAAATTCCACAAAAAAGTCTGACAATATCGCGTGGATTCCCTTGGTCCTGCGAAATGCAAGTATATTACTCAGTGCTCACTACTAGGTCCTGCGGGTACAATGTCACTGTGGGTGACATCTGGTAGAAGACAAGGTCCCGAGAACAAAACGATGATAAACTGGGAGAGCTATTCCCTAGATGTGGGCCAGAGAGAGCGCTCGTGCTGACAGTCGGGGGCAAATGGCTTCTGGTCTTTACAAGCAGATGCTGAGGAAGACATTTGCTACCTCAAAAGCTGTATGTCAGATGCCCAGAAATGTGTGGAGCAGGCAGGCCCTGTCTCGGGGTCATTGTTACCCTGCAGTTTGTACTGGGACTTGAAGTTCTGAACTTAGGTTTCTTCCCCGCCCCCACCCCGTTTTAACTGTATTAGTCACTTGTTTCTGTGACAAAGCCGCTTAAGGAAGGGCTTACTTCATCGTGGAGTCCCAGGAGGCTGAGGCAGCCAGTCACATCGCCTTCAGGCAGCAAGCAGAGAGGAATGCTGGAATGGGGTTACCCACAGTTGAGGTGGGTCTTCCCACTTCAGTGACCCCGGGAAGGCTTTGTCTTCTAGGCTATTTTAGACGCTGTCAGGTTGACAGTTGCTATGGTAAAACACTGGAACAAAGGCAACTTCAAGAGAGAAAGGGTTGGTTTGGTTATCGCAGGGAAGTCAAAGCAGAGACTCGAGCAGCTGAGTCAGAGATACAGCCTAGAGCAGAGGGCGAAGAAATGGATGCGCGTTTGCTTGTGCTTAGCTCCTCCCCTTGTAACCTAGGACTCCGGCCCAGGGCAGTCCAGGACTCAAACCCAGGTAATGGTGCTTTCCATGGTGTGTGTGTGTGTGTGCGCGCACGCGTGGGATTCTTCTCACCTCAGAGTCCTCAAGACAGCCCCCAGCCCACGTGCTCACAGGCCAAGCTAATCACGATGACCCAGGTGACAACCTGTGCCTATCTGTCTATGGAAAGTAACCATCGGGACTGGAGAGATGGCTCAGAGGGTCAGAGCACTGACTGCTCTTCCAGAGGTCCTGAGTTCAAATCCTAGCAACCACATGTCATAGAACCATCCATAATGAGATTGATGCCCTCTTCTGGGGTATCTGAAGACAGCTACAGTGAGTGTACTTACAATAAATAAATAAATCTTAAAAAAAAAAAGAAAAGTAATCATCTCTTTCTCCTTTGATCCCAACTTATGGGATGTTAGAGAAGGTGGAACTACTAGCAAGTTCGAGGCGAGCCAGAGCTACTGCTGTAACGAGACGCCACGGCCAAAAGCAACTTGGGAAGAGTTTGTTTGGTTTACACTTCCACGCCACCGTTCATCAGAGGCAGTCAGGTTAGGAACTCAAGCAGGGCCGGAGCCTGGAGGCAGGAGCTGATGCAGAGGGGTGCTCTTTACCGATGGCTTGCTCATGGCGGGATCAGTCTGTTTGCCTATAGAATCCAGGACCATCTGCCCAGGGATGGCCCCACCCACAGTGGGCTGTGCCCTCCTCATCAATCACTAATTAAGAAAATGTCCTACAGGCTTGCCTACAGCCCATTCTTATGGAAGGAATTTGTTAACAGGCTTCTTCTTCTCAGATGACTCTAGCTTGTGTCACGTTGACATTAAACTAGCCCGCACACCATAGTCTTTAAAAGTCGAGTATTTTAAAAGTCCAAACTCTCTCAACTTTGAGCTCAAATGAAATTAAGCACATTTTATGCCTTTTTAAAAAAGATTTATTTTATGTATATGAGTACACTGTAGCTGCCTCCAACACACCAGAAGAGGGCGTCAGATCCCTTTACAGATGGTCGTGAGCCACCATGTGGTTTCTGGGAATTGAACTCAGGACCTCTGGAAGAGCAGTCAGTGCTCTTAACCGCTGAGCCATCTCTCCAGCCCATTTTATGCTTGCTTTATTGTTAATTTTATGTGTATTTATGTTTTGCCTGCATGTATGTCTGTGTGAGGATGTCAGATTCCCCTGGAACTGGAGTCACAGACAGCTGTGAGCTGCTATGTGGGTGCTGGGAATCGAACCCGGGTCCTCTGGAAGAGAAGCCAGTGCTCTTAGCTGCCTAGCCATCTCTGCTGCCCCCAAGCTTTATATTCTCAACATACAATGGAACAAATAAACCTTCTTAATTTAGAATGGAAGGCCAGGGGCCTAGCAAATGAACAGTACTCCAAAGCAAAACCGAAACCCTGGAGGGAAAATACCAAGTCTTGTAGTTCCAGTGTCTAACTTCTGAAGCTTGTAATGTAGCCATCTGGGCTCCCAAAGGGTGGGATAGCCCCACCCCCAGCTGTGCCTCCTTATACATGGCTTCTTAGGCTTAGGCCATATACACTCCACACCTGCAGCTTTCCTTGGCGGACACACAGTGGTTTTGTCATTTCTGGTACTCTGAGGTCTCTACTGCTCCCATGGCTTTACCCTCACTGTTTCATACAGTATCATTTTTGGGGCCCCTGTGCAGGGACAAAAATCCCATCGCACAGTGTCTAGCCTCAGCTGCTCTCTGTGACCCATTAATGTTGCATCTTTGCCTTCAAAGCCAGTACTGGGCCAACAATGCTTATGACGCCATCAACTTGTGGGGCGAGCTTGAGATATAGTCTGACCCACTTACACCACAGTCGTACCCACTTCCTGGTGTTGGTCCTGGGGTTCTCAGGGAGTTCCTTTTGAGGAGCAATGAGCCCCTTCAATTTAGACTCTTTCTTCCTTAAAAGGAATTCAGATCCCCTCAAGATGGAGCCTTGTGTGGGTGGGGGCCTTGTGTGGGTGGGGGCCTTGCCTGCAGGAACCCTTCCCAGCGTCCCACTTGAGGTCCCCTTCAGCCGGGCTGATTACAGCTCCAGCCAGAATGCTCTCCATATTGGAATTCCCTCCGTCCAACAAAGGAGTCCATCTCTAAATTCAGCTTAATTCAGAGACTCAGGTCTTAGAATAAATCCAGGTCCTTGGTCAGAGTACCACGCAAATAAATGGCTTCTGTCTCTGTCCCTTCCAAAGTTCTTTTCCCAGCTGGATTCAAAGCTGGATGTCCACAATCCACACTTCTCCCTCACAAAACAAGTTCCAAAGACTTCAAAGCCACATGACAGCTTATCACAGCAATGACCCCACGGCTTGGGCATCAGTCTCTATTTACATCTAATTTTGTGACAAAATACCCTGACAAAAAGCAGCTCAGGGGAGAAAGGGTTTGCTTGGTCTCTAGTTCCAGATTACAGCTCATCACTGCAGGGAAGGCCAGGCAGGAGCTCAAAGCAGACAGTCACATCCACAGTCAGGGACGGAGAGAGGATTCATGCGCGCACACCCACTGTGCTCAAGCCCCCTTTGCACTCATGCAGCCTGGGACCCAAACCCAGGGAACGAACAGTAACTTCCACAATGCATGGCACTTCTGACCTCAGTTACGTCAATCAAGACAGTTCCTTCCATAGGATGGTTTAAGGTCTGTTGAGGTTTGGTCTTGTTGTCTATTGTAATGCTGAGTGTGTGTGTGTGTGTGTGTGTGTGTGTGGCAAGACCCGTAGTCTGCACATAGACCCCAGTGATATTTGTGATCCTGCACCAAGTTATTTCTGATTGGTATAAAAGATGCCAATGCCAATAGCTGGTCAGAAGAGACATAGGTGGGGTTCCCTTCCCAAGGCTTGGGGTTGGGGGAGAAGATGAGAAGAGGAGGAGGAGGAGGAGGAGGAGGAGGTGATGGTGCAGGAGAAAGAAGACACTGTTAAGGATTAGGTGTGTCATGAAAACATGGCCCTGAGGGCTGGCCGATTGGAGTCAAGAACAGCCCAGATGAAACAGAGGAAGCAGTAATGACTTGGGGTTGTAGATGGGAAAGTAGATTCTAATAGCACAGAAGGTAGGCGACTCGTGCTGTTTAAGGCTTATTGTCAATATAAAGGTGGTATGTGTCTGGGCACTAAAGGGTCAAACGCAGGGTAGAAACTCCAGGTTGGGATTAAATAATTTCTACAACAAGGGTCTTTCAGTATTTCCACCGTCTGTGTGGAGAAGCAGCATACATTCAGTGAAAAACACACTTCAAAGAGTCTCTCTTGGCACCATACATTAAAATTCCTTGGGTTGCTCCCGGCCAACCATGCACTATCGAGGGTGAGCAACTGCTTTGGCTGCACACACACACACACACACACACACACACACACACGCATGCCTGCTACTCCCTCATTCCTTAAGCCTCTTCTACCTCCCTCAAAGTGCCTCATGGTTAGACAGAAACAAACTAACCACTATTTATGGGACTGGCTATGTGTACTGGATAATGAGTGTATGTCGGCACTTCCTGGAGCCTGTGTCCCTGAGGGCAAGGCCTTGCCGGCTCCGCGCCTCTGCTCTTCTTTCTTCTGCCCACGCCTTGGGGAAGCAGCGTGGTCCATGTTTTTCTTTGTGTACATAATCTTTTCTATTTTTCATTTAAAAATTGCACATATTAATAGTGTGTGTGTGTGTGTGTGTGTGTGTGTGTGTGTGAAAGCACTTGTGTGGAGGTCAGAGGTCAAGGTTAGGATCTGTTAGTTTCCCCCTTCCACTGGGTGGGTCCCAAGGATCAAACTCACACTTGGCAGGACGTGGTCTTCTCTCCTGAGCCGTCTCACTGGCCCCACACAGTCTTTTAGATGAAAAATACCGAGCCAGGCGTGGCGGTGATGCCTCTGATTCTAGTATTCTTGAGGCCGAGGCAGGAGGATCATACGTTCCAGGCCAGCCGGTGCTAAATTACTTTTGTTAGGATCTATTACTTGAATATAAACTGGGGGTTAGTATGTGCACAGAACTCTTCTCTTATGTGGCGAGTGTGACTACAGCTAAATGTTATTTATAAAAATAAAAATTTGTAAAATTATTAAATTCAAACAAAGGACACTAATGCCATTTTTCCCTTCCTTCGGTTCCAAGTTATAGTTCCTGTGAAGAACACATGAGGCCTGTCAGCCACTGCGCGACCAGAACTTCCTGTGTAGACCAGCCCTCCAGCTGGTTCTCCTAAAAGCTGAAATTTGGGGCACGCCCCATCTCACCTGGCCACACCTGGCTGGGTGTTTGTTGCCTCTGTGCGGTTTAAAGTTTGGGTCAGGAGCTGGAGAGCTCACCTCCTCTGGCTATTCTAGAGGTCCTGAGTTCAATTCCCCCAGCAGCCTCTTGGTAGCCATGGCCTTCTTAGAAAGGGATCTGATGCCCTCTTCTGGCCTGTAGGCGTACGTGCAGACGGAGTACACCTACATTTAAACGAAGAAAGGTTTAGAGTTTGGGTCAGGCCTCTGTGGGCAATCTTGGGTTTCTCACCTGTAAAGCGGAGATGGAAACCATTGTGTTGTGGAGTGACAACAGGCAGAAATGTATCACTCATTTTAGCAAATGTCCGGAGAGCACCCGCCCTGGGCAGATTCTGTTTTCTTGCTACTTCTTTTGAGATCTCGTTTTCTGAGTAGGAAGTGTAGCGTTTGGACAGTACCTCTCTGGGCCTGACATTCTGGTTGACTTTTAGGTTTCTATCTGCAGTCGTGTGGTAGTCCCCGGAGGCTCCTAGGGACTGGTACTATTGAGAGGTGTTGCCTCCTTGGAGTAGGCGTGGCCTCCTTGGAGGAGGCGAGTCACTGGCTTTGAGGTCTCAGAAGGTCAACTCAGGCTTAGAGGCTCACCATCTCTTCCCGCTGCCCGCGGATCCAGATGCAGAACTCCTCCTCCAGCACCGTGCCTGTCCGCATGCTGCCGTGCTTCCTGCCATGACGACAATGGACTAAACCTCTGAACTGTAAACCAGCCCTAATTGTTTCCTTTATAAGAGTTGCTGTGATCACGGTGTGTCTTCACAGCAATCAAACCCAAACTAAGACAAGTTGCAATTCTTTTTTGCTGATTGTTTATGGAGTACCTTATGCTCGGAAGGGTGCAGAGAAGTAGAAATCAAACCTGCAACTCCTAGGTTGGTGCTTTTACCGTCTTTAAACAACATTGGAGTTCCTAGTTTCTTCTTTGTCTTCTTCTTCTTCTTCTTCTTCTTCTTCTTCTTCTTCTTCTTCTTCTCCTCCTCCTCCTCCTCCTCCTCCTCCTCCTCCTCCTCCTCCTCCTCTCCCGCCTCATTCTTTCTTTGAGGGTCATTCCACATCCTTGGCTGACCTAAAACTCACTGTCTAGATCAGGCTGGTCTCAAACTCACAGGAATTCATCCACCTGCCTCTACTCCCTGAATGCTGCGATTAAAGGTATGAGTGATCTATCAGGCCCTTTTTTATTTTTATATGTTTTTTTTTTTTCTCGAGACAGGGTTTCTCTGTGTAGCCCTGGCTGTCCTGGAACTCACTCTGTAGACCAGGCTGGCCTTGAACTCAGAAATCCACCTGCCTCTGCCTCCCAGAGTGCTAGGATTACAGGTGTGTGCCACCACCGCCCAGTTTTATATATATTTTTAAGTGGACAAAAGTTATGCATACTTACAGTGAACATAACAGTATATATTTTTGCCATGCAGTGGTGGCGCACGTCTTTAATCCCAGCACTTGGTAGGCAGAGGCAGGTGGATTTCTGAGTTCAAGGCCAGCCTGGTCTACAGAGTTCCAGGACAGCTAGGGCTACACAGAGAAACCCTGTCTCAAAACAAACAAACAAACAAAAAAACAGTATATTTTTTGTTGTTGTTGGTGATGGATTGGGGACGGAACCCAGTGCCCTGGCACCCTAGGGAAGCATTCTATTGCTGAGCTATAAACAAAGCTCTTTTTAATTTTTATTTTTCTTTAGAGATATTTACATTGAGTGGTCTGGACTGACCTCAAACTTGCCATCCTATTGTCTGTCCCCCTGTAGCTCAAATTATAGCCATGTATCACCACACCAGGCTGAAAAAAAATGTTTAAAATTTTTAAAATTATGTATTTTCTTGTAAAGTGTGTGTGTGTGTGTGTGTGTGTGTGTGTGTGTGTTTGCCCTGGCGCTGGAGTTACAGGTGGGGGTGAGCTGCTTTATGTGAATGCTGAGAACTGAACTCTCATCTTCTGCAAGCCTTGACCACTGAACCATCCCTTTAGTTACTGGGGAAAAAAAAAACAGAAAGAAATAAAGAAGAAGAAGAAGAAGAAGAAGAAGAAGAAGAAGAAGAAGAGGAAGAGGAAGAGGAAGAGGAAGAGGAAGAGGAAGAGGAAGAGGAAGAGGAAGAGGAAGAGGAAGAAGAGGAAGAAGGAGGAGGAGGAGGAGGAGAAAGAAGAAGAAGAAGAAGAAGAAGAAGAAGAAGAAGAAGAAGAAGAAGAAGAAGAAGAAGAAGAAGAAGAAGAAGAAGGAGTTGCTTTGGTTTCTGTATACCTTGTGGAAAGTAGCTTGAGCTTTTGGAAGGAAAGCTTCTACAGACGCCAGTACGGTGTCTGGCACTTTTTGACGTTTCTAACCAGAGAAGTCCCAATTTCACATTTCGTTATGATTACAATGCAAGGTTCTCGAAAACGAGGTCCATCCTGTAACCCGCGTTGTTTATCACTTGTGCCTAGCTAGCACCACTGTCCTGGGCATACAAACCCTCAAACCATTAAGCCTCAAATCGCAAACGTACTTGAAATACCGGTGGGGACGCAGCGCCACCTTCTGGCATGAGTGAATACTGCAGCACGGAGCCGGAGCCGGAGAGGTTGGTTGACCTGCACCGCCGGCAGAACTCTGAGTTAGAAACCACTCCCAGAGCCTGGAAGATGATTCTTTCCTGAACGCTGTTTTGTTGTTGTTGTGGATGTTGTTTTCTTTTGTTTTTGGCTTTTAAACCATAGTCTTAAGTGGATGTGCAGCTAGGAAAAGTGTCTTCGTTTAGGCTTTTGCAAGGGTGGAAATGTCATTTACTGAATGTGTTCATTGCTGGGCACTGCATTTGTATTTTTACTTGTGTATGTGCATGTGGAGGTCAGAGGGTAAGCTCTGATGTTATTGTCAAGAACTGTTCACTGTGATTTTTGAGACAAGATCAGGAGAACCCCACTGGCCTGGGATCCATCTGTTTCTGCCTCCAGGTGCTGGGATTACAAACTCAAGCCATCATGTCACCATGTCCCCCCCCCCCCATTTTTTTAACGTGGATCCTGAGGAGCGAACTCAGGTCCCCGTTACTCACTTATCTGGTAGCGGTCTGGTCCTTCCTGCCTTGCTTTCATTACGCAGGTTTGGACGGGTACTCACCCTCACTGTTATTTCTGGATCTAGGCAGGAAAGAGGCGGCTCTCGCTCTCTCGCCTTTCTCGAGCGTCGGACAGTTTTGTTGCCCACATGTTCAGTGTCCTGTTGCATACTGGGGCGGAGGCCCTGCACACCGCTGGGGCTTGCTCTCTCTACACCCACCCAGCTCTCCGCTAGCTGGCCACCTCGGGTGGTCTTCTGGCCTCTGGTTCTCTCGAGAGAGCTCAGGTAAACCTTGGCTCTCTTGGCTTCCCCTCATCTGCACTGATCTGGAGCTTTTAGTCCCCACCTAGGCAGGACGGTGTGACTCTCATCGTTTATTTCCCTGTCTCTCCGGACTTGTGGTAATAATTTGTTAGCCTTTCCCCCACCCCCAGGCCCAGATCCTTGCCTTGTTATTTTGATTGTTCGACAGGCAGATAAGTCAGTTGGCGACTGTTCATCTTGTGTGGAAGTCTGAACCTATCAACTGGATCTTACAGCATACCTTGCACCCGGGCCTTCAGCTGCAGCTGTTTCCTCCTTTCCGCAGCCTGAGGTTGGCCTGAGGCGAGGGAGGTCTGCTGGTGAGGCTCTGCCTGGTCCGCAGCCAGCTCCCTTTGCTGGCTGTCTTTGGAGAGGCCTAGGTAACTGGGCCACGTGTTTCTCATCAGCGGGCAGACCAGCCTGGGCTTGCTAGTGGAGCGCTTGCTTCCCGGAGCACGCGCATCTAGGAAGTCACCTGTCACCGTTCTTCAAGGCTGTTCTAGAAACACTCTGCTCTTTGTCAATGCAAGACACCATTTCAAGGGCCAGATGAGAAACAAACCAAGGGTGATGGGAGGAGCCTCGGTGATGGGAGGAGCCTCGGTGATGGGAGGGGCCTAAGTGATGGGAGGAGCCTCGGTGATGGGAGGAGCCTCACAGTGCCGCGGGACTGCACAGATACCGGAAGGGGTGGGGATGGACAACCAATTTACCTTTTGTAGCCATTATCATTATTTTAATCCTCACAGCAAACCAGGGTATAAATCTTGTCATTGGTACTTTACAGACATAAGAGCTCATAGTGGGAGGCAGAATCGGGATTTGAACTAGGCTCCTCCTGCCTCTTCTCCCCCCCCCTATCCCCCCCCCCCCCGTCTCTAGCCATTGTGTAATGTACTCGGTGTGCTGTGTGTGTAGTTCTGACTACAGGTACGTGTATTCAGCACCAGGGATGGTCCCAGCTGCAATATGCTTACCACAGCTTTGAATTCTTCCTAACACTGCCACAGCCTCTCCGAACAAACACAAGGCCCTGCCCCTGGGCTCCCTTCCCCTCAGGGCCTTTGGGGCTCAGGGACCCCCAGGGAGACGTTATGTGCAGGGAACCAGGTGCTGATCATCTGCGTCTCCAGCCAGCCTGTGTGTGCCTCAGGTGATACGTCAGGCCAGCTTTCCTCTCTGTGCCTGGGTTGTTCCAGAAGCCTCGATGGCGCCCTGGTGTCCAACTCCTCACTTGGAAGTTGTCGTGTTTGACTGAACTGCTCTCTTCCATGGGCTTCTGCAGGGTCCTCTTCCTACCTCCCTCCCAGCCTGTCTGTCTCTCTCTGCCTTG
The DNA here is from genome assembly GCA_964023405.1 of Apodemus agrarius. NCBI lineage: Eukaryota > Metazoa > Chordata > Mammalia > Rodentia > Muridae > Apodemus > Apodemus agrarius. The sequence continues at coordinate 74,152,381 of OZ030015.1, read as the reverse complement.
TCTTAGTCTCTGTCTGTCTGTCTGTCTGTCCCCTCTCATTTCCCTGGCACGCAGCCCTGTATCATTTCACTTAATCCACTTCCCCATGTAATTTCTTACCACCCAGACCCATTCCCTCCCTAATTTTTTAAAGGTTTATTTATTTATTATATGTAGGTACACTGTAGCTGTCTTCAGACACCCCAGGAGAGGGTGTCAGATCTCATTACAGATGGTTGTGAGCTGCCATGTGGGTGCTGGGATTTGAACTCAGGACCTTAGGAAGAGCAGTCAGTGTTCTTAACCGCTGAGCCATGCCAAATTTAATCAAGAGATTAAAGCCACACTGTGGCTTCTCCTCTGAGTGTGACTGACAGCTGCCCTCCGGCTCCAATCCGATCTACCGTGGCTCTTCCCACTCTTTCTCCAGCGGCTATGCAGTGCCTGATCACTGTTTTGTGGTTTCATTGGACCCAAAACATCTAGAGCAAGCAGACCTTGTCAGTGCCTGGGGCCCAACTGAGGTGCAGCAAGGAGCCCAGAGAGACAGTGTGAGTGGCCCACACGCCCACAATTTCAGCTTTCCTGCGGAGGTCAAGGCTAGCCTGGTCTATATAGTGAGTTCCTGGCCAGCATGCCACATACCAAGAAGGTGAGATTCGGTCTCAAAAGACTCCAAAGAAAAACAAACAGAAAGACAAGATAAATGAGAATTTCAGGACTCCGGGGGCCTGAAATGCTTAGATCGGGGGATGACCTCGGACAGCAGAAAGTGCAGGGATTCTTGGCAGAGAAGGGGGCAGGCACTTTGGGAGATGAGTGACTTTAGACTGTCCTTTGGGTCCCTGTTCTCAAAGGGACCTCCTTTGGCCATGTGTGTATCTGGTTCAGGGAGATGGGCTCCATCAGTCACTAACTCTAAGAGAGCTTCCCAGGGAGAGCGGAGACAGAGGTGGTGGGAAGCCACCAGCCAGCTCCCCCCAAGCAGGGTCCTGCTCCTCCTTCAGATACTGTGAGGGGCTTTGCCCCTGTCTGCCCATCCATGCTGTGGTCTCCAGTTAAGGTCTAGAGACTGCTGCCTTGTAACAAAAGCTTTGGAAGAGCGGCCAGGTCTCTTGTCTATGTGATGCTTTTGTCCCGGAGCGGCCATAGCAACTCTTTCCAGCTGTGGTGGTTGGAATAGGAATGCCCCCCTCCCCATAGACTCATGTGTTGGGATGTTTGGCCATAAGGAGTGGCACTATTAGGAGGTGTGGCCTTGTTGGAGGAAGTGTGTCACTGTGGGGACGGGCTTTGAAGTCCTAGATACTCAAGCCAGGCCTAGTGTGGCGTTCACGTCAGCTGCCTATAGATTAAGATGCAGATCTCTCTGCTACCATGTCTGCCTGCCACGCTTCCCACCATGACAATAATGGACCAAACCTCTGAAACTGTAAGCCAACTCCAACTAAATGTTTCATTTTATAGGAGTTGGCCCGGTTATGATGCCTCTTCACAGAATAAAACCTAATAAAAGAGAAGTTGGTTCTAGAAGTGGGGCACTGCTGCGAAAGGCTTGGTTGTTCGTTTGTCTAGAGGAATGGGGACTTTGGGTCTCTGGATTAGGAAAACAGGGGAACACTTTAAACCAGGTTTACTGGGCCATCCTAGCAGGGATAAGGAAGACAAATCCCCCTGCTGCTGAGGGGGATTTGAACCAAGAGGGCACTGGCGCAAGGCTTCAGAGGAGAAGAATATTAATATGTGGCCGGGAAACCACTCTTGGGATATTCTGGCAAAGAATGTGGCTGTTTTTTTTTGTTTGTTTTTTGTTTTTTTTCGAGACAGGGTTTCTCTGTGTAGTTCTGGCTGTCCTGGAACTCACTCTGCAGACCAGGCTGGCCTCGAACTCAGAAATCCACCTGCCTCTGCCTCCCAATGCTGGGATTACAGGCATGCGCCACCACTGCCCGGCTATTGAATGTGGCTGTTTTTTGTTTGTTTTGTTTTGTTTGTTTGTTTGTTTTGGTTTTCAGGGTCTCTCTGTGTAGACCCTGCTGTCTCACTCTGTAGACCAGGCTGGCCTTGAACTCAGAAATCCGCCTGCCTCTGCCTCCTAAGTGCTAGGATTAAAGACGTGCGCCACCACTGCCCTGCTTTTGAACTGAATCTTGCCGCAGACACTCACTGGGTTGGTCCCAGGCAACTCACTTAGGTTCAGTGAAGATTCACTTCCTGGTCAGTAAGTGCAGCCTGTAGAACCTGTCCTGAGGGTGAGGGAAGGCACGGAAGGCCAACCTTGCCGTGTGGTGTGGAGGTGTGGGGTGGAGGTGCTCAGTAAGTGGCTGCTGTCCCCCTCTGACCAGGCAAAGGGAGGAACGCTGCCTCCTGTATTCCTCTGGAGGGGCGTGTCCTCTCAGAGGCCTGCCTAGACCAGAAAGTCACACGAACAGGTCGTCCTAAATGCTTCCTGTCACTAAAGGCTCCCAGGCCGCGCTGTAGATGTGTACGTGTATGTGCAGGCGCACATGCATTCAGCTGGAGTCAGAGGCAGCACTAGTCTCAAATAAGAAAATAGTTTCTGAAAAAGATTTGCGCTGGTTTGTTGAGATTCCAGAGACAAAGCAAGACACAGGCTATTTCAGAGACCCGTGGGCCACATGGGTGATTGATGATCATGATGTTGTTGGTTGTCATGGTGATGCTGGTAGGGATAGTGATAGTGACAGTGATGATAAAGATGTTGGTTATGATGGTGATGGTGATGCTGAGGATGCTGGGGATGGAGGTGGGGGTGATGCTGATGGTGATGGTGATGCTGAGGATGCTGGGGATGCTGGGGATGGAGGTGGGGGTGATGCTGATGGTGATGGCGATGCTGAGGATGCTGGGGATGATGGAGATGGAAGTGGGTGATGGTGATGATGAGGGTGATCCTGGGGGTGGGAGAGGGGGTTGTGGTTGTAACAGGGAAGCTGATGGCAATGGTTCTGTTTGTTGAGCATCAGGAAGTTCTCTGGTGCTAGAAAACCCTGGGTTTGAATACGCCCGGCTTCTTGTTACTCTTCTTGACAGTTCCTCTTCAGTATGTATGAGTATGGAACAGGAGAATGTGAATTCTCAGCTCGGATCCCAGGCAGAGCAGCACTGAAATGTATCAGATATTGTTAGCGTCAATACAGTCTCGGGCCAGATATATACATTTTCTTTTCTTTTTTTAAAAGACAGCACTTAAAATGCCTATCTCTTTTTTTTAATATTTATTTTATGTATGTGAGTACACTTTCACTCTCTTCAGACACTCGGGAATAGGGCATCGGACCCCATTACGGATGGTTGTGAGCCACCATGTGGTTGCTGGGATTTGAACCAAGGACCTCTGGAAGAGCAGTCAGTGCTCTTAACCTCTGAGCCATCTCTCCAGCCTGGATATATACATTTTTCAATATTTGATTTTCCTCTGAAAATTGTCAGAATAGCATTTTGAATGAACTAATTAATTTTTGATGAATTAATTAGTTTGATTAATTAAAATTTCAATCAATTAACTAATTTTTGGTTTTTCAAGACAGGATCTCTCTGTGTAGCCCTGGAACTTGCCTTGTAGACCAGGCTAGCCTCAAACTCATAGATCCATCTGCCTCTGCTGAGTGCTGGGATTAAAGCTGTGCGCCACCATTCCTGGCTATTATCATTTAAAAACATATCTTACTGTTGTGTGTGCAAGCATTTGCATGTGTACAGACATTTATGTAGGCGCATGCCCATGAAGGCCAGACAGTGATGTCAGGCCCCTTGGGGCTGGAGTTTCAGGCATTTGCGAGTCTCCTGTTGTTGGTACTGGGATCCGGGTTCCACTCCCCGTGACTCAACAGCAAATGCTTTTAACAACTCAGTTGTCACCCCAGCTCCCAAGACAGCCTCGGTGTTAGTGTCCTTGTTGTGCAGGTGAAGAAACAGATTCAGGAAGCAAAGTCATTATCTTATAAGCGTGAAATAAGCCAAATTTGTATCCTGGTTGATCCTAGTTCAAAGCCTCCACCTTTTCTATAAGGGACAGCAAGTTTTTCATTACAAAGATGGGAAGCATTACAATCCTCCGTGGGGCATTGGATTAACAAGCTAGAGAACAGTTTACTCCACTGGACACACAGTGGTTAGGAAGGGTTTGAAGTAGATTAAGAGAAATGGGCTGTTTTAGGGTTTTATTGTTGTGAAGAGGCACCGTGACCATGGCAAGTGTTATAGAGGAAAACGTTTAATTAGGCTGTCTCATACTTCAGAGGGTCAGTCCATTGTTGTCATAGTGAGAAACATGGCGGTGTGCAGGGAGATGTGGTGCTGGAAAAGGAACTGAGTTCTACATCTTGATTGGTAGCCCCCAGGGGACTGTGGCACACTGGGCATAGCTTGAGCGCAGGAGACCTCAAAGTCCACCTCCCCCGTGACACACTTCCTCCAACAAAGCCACACCCACTCCAACAAGACCACACCTCCGGATAGTGCCACTCCCTATGGGCCAAGCATTTAAGCACACAAGTCTATGGAAGCCATACCTATTCAAACCGCAGTGTAAAATGATGCTCTACAATACCATCTCTACAGAGAAGGGCTTAGCGTACCTGGGTCTAGACCACACAAGAGACAATGGTATTGGGTACCACTCAGGACGGGAACTAAGTGGCTGGGGCCCAGGGACAGGAGGGAGAGAGTATTCTAATATATTTTATTTTAATGTGTGTGTGTGTGTGGGGGGGGTGGTATATGTATGTGAGTATAGGAATTTGTAGAGGCCAGATGAATATTTTGGACCCCTAGAGCTGAAGTTACAGATGGTTGTAAGTCACCTGACATGGGGACTGAACTTGGTTCCTCTGCAAAGTCAATATATGCTCTTTACTTCCAAGTCATCTTTCTAGCTTTGGTCACCTCTGTTACTGCTTTTTGCTTATAGATCTTCCTCTGGG